>OW240919.1:14624674-14717174 GCA_933207985.1 Pelobates cultripes | reverse complement strand
TTTAACCAAGTGTAGATGAAACACGGGACACGTACACCTAGAATGAGGCGACTGGGCAGTGTGATTTTCAAAGCAAAACCAGCCCAAAGTTTGGACAGGCACTGCTCTGTCCTGCGGCCAGGGCTGATAACACTTAAACGCATGTATATACCTAACAAAAATCTAACCTGATGGTTAACACGCACACTAGCCCCTGCTCCCTAACCTGAAGGTCTCTATCTGAACATAATCTCTCACACTCACGCTGGAACAGTGCTATACCACTAACCACTCTTCTCATATATATATAAAAATGTGCAAAGTTATTCCTGCCATACAATTGTATTTACATGTCTACTCAAACCCTGGCGACAGCTGTTGTGGCATCGCTAGAAAACTGTTACATGAATAATCTATGCACGAAAAATAAAGAATTAAAAAAAAAAAAAAAATAACAGCATCGGCTGCTCACAGCTCAACGCGCGTTTCGGCGTGTTCGATACGCCTTTGTCAAGAGCAAACTGGCATGTACATAGGAAGCTGCTTATGAAGGGGTAAGATACTGCCTTCTATATATTTTTTATCTTTCATTTATTTGTTTTGGTTATTTCTTTTAGGTCTTACTAGTATTTAATTTTAATTTTATTTCTTCTTTATTCTTAGCCTGTTCCGTGAAGAATAGTTACAGTGGGTTCCTACCCTTTCTCCTCCTCTTATTTTAATCAGATATGTCACTCCGGTGTCTTCCACGCCCCTCGTTTCTGATTGGTCCGGACACTTAGGGGAGTAACCTGTCACTCGCTTTGATTCAAGGTCTCCGATTGGAGGATCCATTTTGAAGGGTGTGTACTTACCCCTTTATAAGCGGCTTCCTATGTACTTGCGGCTTCCTATGTACATGCCAGTCCATAGCATCAATGCCTTCTTCTTGCAGTGACTGCTGACACACTCCAGCCACATGAGGTCTAGCATTGTCTTGCATTAGGAGGAACCCAGGGTCAACCGCACCAGCATATGGTCTCACAAGGGGTCGGAGGATCTAATTTCGGTACTTAATGGCAGTCAGGCTACCTCTGGCGAGCACATGGAGGGCTGTGCGCCCCCCCATAGAAATGCCACCCCACACCATTACTGACCCACTGCCAATCCGGTCATGCTGGAGGATGTTGCAGGCAGCAGAACATTCTCCACAGCGTCTCTGTCACGTCTGTCACTTGTGCTCAGTGTGAACCTGCTTTCATCTGTGAAGAGCACAGGACGCCAGTGGTGAATTTCTCTGGCAAATGCCAAACGTCCTGCACGGTGTTGGGCTGTAAGCACAACCCCCACCTGTGGACGTCGGGCCCATGTACCACCCTCATGGAGTCTGTTTCTGACCATTTGAGCAGACACATGCACATTTGTGGCTTGCTGGAGGTCATTTTGCAGGGCTCTGGCAGTGCTCCTCCTGTTCCTCCTTGCTCAAAGGCGGAAGTAGCGGTCCTGCTGCTGGGTTGTTGCCCTCCTTCGGCCTCCTCCATGTCTCCTGATGTACTGGCCTGTCTCCTGGTAGGGCCTTCATGCTCTGGACACTACGCTGATAGACACTGCAAACCTTGCCACAGCTCGCATTGTGTCACCCTGGATGAGCTGCACTACCTGAGCCACTTGTGTGGGTTGTAGACTCTGTCTCATGTTACCACTAGAGTGAAAGCACCGCCAGCATTCAAAAGTGACCAAAACATCAGCCAGGAAGCATAGGAACTGAGAAATGGTCTGTGGTCACCACCTGCAGAACCACTCCTTTATTGGGGGTGTCTTGCTAATTGCCTATAATTTCCACCTGTTGTCTATTCCATTTGCACAACAGCATGTGAAATTGATTGTCACTCAGTGTTGCTTCCTAAGTGGACAGTTTGATTTCACAGAAGTGTGATTGACTTGGAGTTATATTGTGTTGTTTAAGTGTTCCCTTTATTTTTTTGAGCAGTATATATACACAAATTTCGTCGCCTTTCCAGTATATTCTTAAGGGGAGTTCTGGTGTTTTATCCAGTTAATCATTTAGTAATCTCATATTTCCTGATGACAGACTTATGGTTATGTTAATTATAATTCATCACACTTTTCTATTCGCCTTCCAATTTTTTAATTTATTTTCTCTTTTTCCCTCCTTTCCCTTTCCTCCTTTTTTTATACCCTCTCTTCCTTACTTCTAAACACTATTTTTCATTCTTACTCTACTTTATGCTGTTAAGGAAAATGACACATTAGTTAAACTTTTTATAATGACCCGATTACATTTAAATCTGTCCATAACTACTTATTTTTTTATTTTTTATTTTTTTTTTAGGGTTTTTTCCCATTCCATCCACCGTAATCTATTTAGTTCTTTAGTAACTCTATCATGATGAAAACGCAAGTTCTTTTGAGTTGGTTAACTTTTTTTTTATGTATTCAGCCAAAGGTGGGCTTATACTTTTTATTTTCCAGTAGGACACAATTAAAGGACCACTATAGTGCCAGGAAAACAGGGCCTCAGGGTCCCCCTCTCGCCGGGCTCTGGGGAGAGGAAGGGGTTAAAATCTTACCTTTCTCCAGCACCGGGCGGGGAGCTCTCCTCTCCTCCTTCATAGCGTCGTCATCGGCTGAATGCGCATGCTTTCCTATGGACGCTGGCATCTTCTCACAATGAGACAGCCTCTAGAGGCTGGATTAATCCTATTATAAACATAGCAGTTTCTCTAAAACTGCTATGTTTATAAAAAAAAAAAGGGTTAACCCTAGCTGGACCAGGCACCCAGACAACTTCATTAAGCTGAAGTGGTCTGGATGCCTATAGTGGTCCTTTAAGTAATAAAAATTAAACCAGGATAACAGAGTTGGATTCCGACGAGTTAAATCTGATTTAATTTTACTAATCAGAGGGATAACATTCATTATGAATAACTCCTTTAAGTCCTTGGTTAATCTTACTCCTAAATAAAGCAAATTTGAAGTGCAAAGCTTAAACTTTAATTGTTTTATTAAGTATAAAATATCATCACTCAAATTTAAATTCAAGATTTCACTTTTTGTATTGTTGAAATTAAAATTAGATAGTATGCAAAATTTTGGCAGTCGAGGAATAATAGAAAATCCAAATATACACAAGGTGGAGTATCTTACATGCAGTTTGAGAGAGATTTGTAGGGTAGATCCTAAAGGTAAACAAAAGGAAAGCAAACACTAGCGCAATATTGTCTGTATATAAGTATTAAAGTGAGTAAACCTATGCAAATGTGCACTCACAAGTAAAGAGCCAATAAATTATCGGCTTAAAGTGTCAGTTTAGTGGGATTTATAGGGTCCCACTCCCTCTGCAGTATTCTGTAGTTGCTTCAACGTGTTGATTGCAGCCACAAATTCAAGTGTTTATTTAAAATGCTTTATTATCCATAAAGTGCACCAAATATAAATAGAATAAAAAGTTCTTACAATATGGGTAGTAAGTCCTTATGGTGTGCAAAACGTGTTTCGCCTCTCTGGGAGACTTCCTCAGTTGCTGTGATGTGGTCTGTAGTCTGTTCTTCTTTTAAATGGTTATGTTTGCCGTTTTCAGGTCAATTTACTTTGTGTTCCTGTTTTGTTTTATTGGACCACAGCGTCTATTTGCATCTGACATACGTCTGGTTTCTTTTATTGGTATTGGAACGCAACCTTGCGTTTCACTATGGTTACTTTCTCTTCCTGAACTTTGTATGGGCATTTCCTTCTATTTGGAACGCATGGATGTGTTCCACCGTTCAATATGAGATTCTGTGTCCTTAATAGTCCATAAAAATGCTCGGCAGCATACACAAATAGGCAGAGGAGAAGAGGGGTAGTGAGAATGGGAACAATATATTAAAAAAGGGGGGATAAACCTCTTGAAGGAGGTGGGGAAGATATTTAATAAAATGCATTACTTTTTGGGGAAATACATGGAAGTACAATGCTAAAAAGAAATATATTAAATAGAACATACTAAAGTATATAAATATAATATACTTAGTATAGAGCAGATTTGGGGGGGGGGACACAAAAGGCTGTAATCCAACGGATATAATTAGTTCCTAGACCAATGACATAGTATACTTCACGAACCTCTCTGTGACAGACCACCCTGTCACCGGATTATAAAGCTTTTTGTCCTATTCTCCTGTTTGTTCGGTCAATTACATTTATGACCCCCTGGGAGCTCGAGTGTGCCGGCAATTAACCTCCTCACAAAAAAAATTGTCTGCCGATTTCCAGAAGTGATTGAAAGTGACCATGGAACTTCCTTTACTGCTCTATTAACAAAGGAAGTCTGGGCAGCACTGGGGGTGACCCTTGCCTTCCACACACCTTATCACCCACAGAGTAGCGGTAAGGTAGAACACATGAATGGCACGTTGAAAGCCAGAATGCTTAAAATGTCCCAGGAGACCAATATGCCCTGGCCCGAGAGTCTTCCCCTAGCTCTTTTCAGTGTACGATGTACCCCTAGGGGGAAGTTTAGTCTATCCCCTTATGAGATTTTGTTTGGTACAGCACCAAGGTTAGGTTGTTACTTTCCCCAACAGCTTCAGATTCAGTCAGATGCTATGGTAGACTATGTAAATGCTCTCTCTCATGCCTTGACCAAAATCCATGCCCAAGTGTTCTCTTCTATTCCAGATCCTGAATCGAAAACAGGTACTCACAAGTTACTTCCTGGTGACTGGGTTATGGTCAAGAAATTCCTCAGGAAACATACTCTCAACCAGGATTCGATGATCCTTATCAAGTACTACTAATCACGGCTACCTCAGTAAAGTTGGCCGAAAAGAGTTCCTGGATACACGCATCACATTGCAAGAAAGTGCCTGCTCCAGAGGAAGCCGCCTCCACTGAATCATGAGCTTCCTGTGTTTTCTTTTGCTGCTAGGCCTAGTAGAGGCCC
This sequence comes from Pelobates cultripes, assembly GCA_933207985.1. Lineage (NCBI taxonomy): Eukaryota > Metazoa > Chordata > Amphibia > Anura > Pelobatidae > Pelobates > Pelobates cultripes. Next base: position 14,712,271 of record OW240919.1, on the reverse strand, counting down.
AACAGGTTGCTATAAATAAAGATAATCATGTTTACACGTTCTGGTACAATTCCTCAAACACACATGTGGCTACATTTACCTTTGATTATTGTGATATTATTTCCTGTACTTTTCCGAAAACACAACACTCTGCCATATACAAAGACATACCTAACAAGAAGGACCCATATATCTGTGTAACCGGAGGTCGATGGGGACATCATTGTAGTTCTTGGAAAGCGGCTGGTTGGAATACTGGTAGACTACGGGGCTATAAACCCCAGTGTGCCTTAGACAGAGTTGACAGAAATGGGAAGTCTTTGTTATATAGAATGACCTTGAGTAAACCTACAGGGTCTGTGACGAGACCAATCTCGCCACATTGCATTGGAGAAGCCTGGTTGCTCGCCTGCTGCCTTTGGACTATGGCCCCCTGTTAAAAGACATCTTTTTTACCTGCAGAAAAGCTTCATTCGTGCTTTTCTGCCTGGGGTTCGGTAGATTTGTTTGAATGTGTTATACCCCAGATGGGAATCCCATGGAGCCCATTAGTATGAAACTGACTGTAAAGACTTTGGCTCCATGGCGATTAAACTGTATTCGTGTGGTCTGAGCGCCATTCACTTAATAATGTGCGCTCAGACCTGAGCTATCTGGGGATATGTTAAATGTATAGTTTTAATGTAAGGTGTCTTACCTGATGCATTTTAAAATGTTTTACTGTCTTTGTGTCCCCATGTGCTCAATGGAATCTGCCTCTATCCCTGGATAATTGGATTACTTTCCCCATTGTCCAGGATAGAGGGCTCTGTAAAACTTGTTTGAGCCAGATAGCCATGCTGCCAGCCAGGGTACAAAAGATACTTTTTACTAACTTTTGAACCCCTGGTCTGATTCATGCCATTTTTTAATATGTTGTTCCCATGAATGGATTGATTGTGAATATGTAATTTTATGTGAATGTGATGTATGGTTTTAGAGTTATGAAAGTTGGGTAGAAAGTATGTTTTAACTGTATGTGTAATTGAGTTTCCTCTCAGGATAAGGGGAGGGAATATGTGGGATGTAACTGTGATGTAATTGGTTGTTTTATACCTCCCTGTGGGCGGTCCTGTATTTGAAAACACTGTAATAAAAACCAGGCTGGGTGTGCCAGCACCTCAGACCACTGCTTGACCCTCAACACGGAGCCTTGTCTCGTTCTTGGGGGGATTCACTGTATGCTGTTAGAGACTGATTGCCAGGAGTGTAAGCGGATTGTCTGCTTTTCCTGTTCGTCTGCTAGCAGCTATTTGGGAGGTTCCAGTTCAGGAGTTGGAGTGCTATTTTGTATCCAGTTCGGGAGTTTGGTGTTCTGCAGTAGCTGTGCCTGTATCTCTGGAAAGGGGGCCGATCGCCTAAATGGTTTTTACCCCTTGTGTGCAAAACGGTCCGTTACAGGGTCAACCCCAATGAAGCTCACTTTAAATATAGAACATCCCAGCCCAGGGGATGCTGGTTAATATGTAATGGATATGTATTGGAAGGGATGTGGTTCACACAATCAGTTGGGGACCTTCTATTTACAAGACATGCTCACTTGACCATCAATCCACTCAAACCACACATTAAAACTTTGTATGATATGGTTGCCATTGCTAATCCTACTTTTGAAGACACCATGGCAGTGGAAACTGGGTTCTCAGACACTAACTTGTGGCTAGAATGGATGAGGTACAATGCTAATTCACACAACAAGACTAACTGTTATGTATGTGGTAGGGCTAGACCCCATTTGGGTACAGTGCCCCTTAACCTACCTCCTGATGTTGAACTGTGTGTTCTAAGCCCTGTATGTGCAATCAACCACTAAGTCCTCGACATGTGAATCATGGAAAAAGGTGTATCCCATTACCTAGGGAAACACTAGACCATCTGATGGAGTCACAGTATACCCAGGTAATTACACTTGTTACTCAGTGCCTAAAAACACTGGTAAGTTTGTGGGCAAGTTTTCACCGGGCTATTGTTCTGCCTACCACGATCCACCCATGACATTATTGGTAAATCATGTCAAAACAGTCAGGGACATATATTGGCTGTGTGAAGGTAAGCAATTAAGATCCCAATTAGCTGGTCTATGGTGGGGGGAGTGAACCCTGACCAAAGCCATAATGCCCATCCACATTATCCCAGATGGTTACCCAAGTCTATCCGATCTTGCACATACACATTTTAGAGCAAAAAGGGAAGTCCCCATCCGTGGCAGCTTTGACCCACATGGTTATATTGATGCCATCGGGGTGCCAAGGGGGGTACCCATTGAATTTAAGGCTAGAGATGAGGTAGGTTTGAATCCTTGATTCCACTAATTACTGCTAACAAGACTGTCAATTGGATTAATTATATCTATTATAACCAGCAGTGATTTGTTAATTATACTAAAGATGCCCTACAGGGCTTGGCAGAACAGCTGCAAGCTACCTCCCAAATGACATTCCAGAATAGAATGGCTTTGGATATGATTCTAGCAGAAAAGGGGGGCGTATGTAAAATACTCCCCGATACCATGACATGTTGTACCTTCATTCCAGACAATACTGGACCCAATGGTAAAGTAACCATGGCAATAGAGAAATTGGATAGTCTCTCTGGTGAATTACAAAATAATTCTGGGGTCACTAACACATGGGATAGATGGTTCGGATGGATGAATGGATGGCAGAAAACCTTGTTCCAGGTTGGGACAGCAGTCCTCACTATGATAGTTCTCTTCCTTTTCCTGATTTTCCTTGCATACAGAAATACCTACAAAAGACAGTAGGACAAACCATAAATAATGTAACTCCTACGTTCCTACACCAAGAACTTAATGACCTAGATTGCGACACACCACACACCAATTCAGTCTCACCAATTCAAACAGACAACTGCATTCCTTTAGCGATAGCATAGGGACAGCGTCTGTCTCTATGGGCAAGAGTCTCTCGTGGGAGATGTAGTGGGTTAGCCACTGCACGGTACCCGCGGAGTGAAGCGTTCGAGGCCCGTTAAGACAGATGAGCTGCAGGCAAATTAAGGACATAATAGGGACAGTAGCAGTTGTCTTTTAGTAAATAGCCATTTTAAGGAGGGACTGTTGTGGAAATACGATATTAACCTAATTTTTTAGTTAGTAAAATGTCTATTTACTCATTTAACTATAATCAACATTATTCTACTCTTATGTGATTAACTAAAATGGCCGCTAGGAGCTTTCTTCCCCCCCTCCCCCCCTTTAACATCGACTAACTACCTCGTGTAACAAGATGGTGCTGGAATCTGGGGGAGACCCTCATGATGCCAGTGACATCACCCCTTGTAGGCAGAGCATTAAGAGTACCACTTAACACCTAACCAATTAATGATGTATTATTTCATGTAATCTCTGACAATGCATATGATGTAATTCTGCTTTAAAAGGGACTTGCCATCCCCTCTGAATAAACTTTCCCCAAGTTTTTCATCAACCTGAAACTTGTGTCTGGTGTGAATTACTTCACGGAGCGTGAACGCAGTGTTTCTTAATTTGGCCAGGGGCAGATAAACAAAATAATCAATTTATTGATTGATTTCCACTTCAGTGCTCTCCTCCATCTTCCCCGACTTGGCTCAGCACAGCCCCCAGTCCATAAATGGAAGCATCTGTATGGACGAGAAAGTGTTTGTTAGGTACTGGGGCAGCCAAGGCATTCACAAGAGCCTGCTTCAGTGCCTGAAACGTGGCTTCACAAGCTGGAGACCACAGGACCTGCTTCGGTAAATTATTTTTCGTCAGGTCCGTCAGGGGCTTGGCGATAGTACTGTAGTCAGGGACAAAACGTCTGTAGTACCCTGCTGTCCTACAGACTCCTTCCGCATTCCTTCTCAGACTGCTTCAAAGATATGATAGGGGGGCTGTTGCAGGGGGGTCTGTCAAGGGGTCTCTACCTTATGTACAGCTAGGGTAGTGTAGCCTGGCTCCTGGGAGAACGTCGCCTGCTTCTCCCACAGCAGATGCTTCGCCTGTAACTTTTCTGTGGTGTTTAACATGTCCCCTAGCTGTACAAGGTTAGTAAGGTCAGTCTGGAGGTCCCTTTCTAGCAAATCGGGAAGGGGTAGATTGTCAGGGTCATCTGCAGAAGGGGCACACACTGCAGTGACATCCTCGTGTCTCTCCTGATACTCCTTCAGCATGTTCACATGAAAGGATTTCTGAATCCTTTCACCTGCACAGCTGGCTATAAGGTAGGTAGTATCACAGACCTGAGCTACTACTTTATACGGGCCCTGCCAAGACGCTTGCATCTTGTTTGCCTTCACAGGCTTGAGCACCAATACTTTCTGCCCAACCTGGAAGACCCGCTGTCGGGCACCCCGATCGTACCACCTCTTCTGTCTCCCCTGGGCCGCCTAGAGATTCTCTCTTACCATCAGAGACAGTTTCTCCATGCAGTCCCGGAGTTCCAGGACATATGGTACTATGGGGATCCCCTCCTGCTCTGTCTCCCCCTCCCAGTGGCCCCAAATGAGATCCAGGGGTCCGCGGACCCTTCTCCCATAAAGCAACTCAAAGGAGGAGAACCCAGTAGATTCCTGGGGCACCTCTCTGTAGGAAAATAACAGATGAGGCAGGTAAGTCTCTGCAAGTATCTGTAAAGGTCCTCAGCATCTGCTTGAGGGTGCCGTTAAAGCGCTCGCAGAGACCGTTAGTCTGTGGATGATAAGGTGAGCTAAGCAGTGGTTTGATGCCGCACACCTTCCACAGCTGCTGGGTGAGCACAGCAGTAAATTGGGTTCCCTGGTCGGAAAGAATCTCCTTAGGGAACCCGACCCTAGTAAAAATCCTAACCAGGGCATCAACAACCGTCTCTGCCTTTATATTAGACAGCGCTACTGCCTCTGGATAGCGAGTGGCATAGTCCACCACAGTGAGAATGTATTTCTTACTGGATGGGCTAGCCCTGGCCAGTGGACCCACAATGTCAACAGCTATGCGGGAAAAGGGCTCCCCTATAAAATAGGCTTCGACAGTAGCCTAGCCTTAGGGTGGTCCCCCCGCTTTCCTACCCGTTGACATGTGTCACACGTACTACAGTATACCTGCACAGCCTGATTAAAATTGGGCCAAAATAAATTCTGGGTGATCCTATAGGCTGTGCGGCGAGACCCTAGATGTCCAGCTAATGGAACATCATGCCATATCCGCAGAATCTCCTGACTGTATTTTGCAAGGATTAGCTGTCGATTCGGCGGAGTGGCAACACTTTTCTGGGAAGGTTTAGGGATCCTATACAGCCTGTCCCCCACCCACTCATACAATGCCCCATCTACTCCTTCCTCTCCAGCATCTGCTCTATCCCTGTACTTCTGGAGAGTCGGGTCCGCCCGGGTTTCCATCCCAAACTCCTCTGGGGTATCCCAGCTTAAAGGGGCCTGATCTAAGGTACCAGTCGGGGAAGCCGGTCTTACCTGGGTCTCAGCATCAGGTGAGCTGGTTCCAGTAGCACAGGTCTGAGCACGGGTAGTCACAGGGTTGACATTAGCAGGGCCCATCGAGGCATAAGCAGAAACCAAAGGGGCCAACTCGTTCCCAAGGAGGACATCAGCGGGCAAGTCTTTCATAATCCCCACATCAACATGTCTAGCGCCCACTCCCCAATCCAAATGAACTCGGGCAACAGGTAGACGGAACACTGTGCCTCCTGCTACCCTCACCACCACAGTGTCTCCGGTATGCTGGTGTTCGGAGAACAAGTTCTTTTGGAGCAGAGTCATAGTAGCTCCGGTGTCTCTTAATCCGTTCACCACTCTGCCATTCAGCTTAATAGTCTGTCGGTGTTCTGATGGGCCGCTTGAACAGGGTCAGCCTCGTGTAATATGCCCCAAAATTCCTCCTGCTCGATACAGTGAGCAGCCGGCTGGTCTTCTCCACGACTGTGTGTGGTTTGCGTTGTTCAGTGGGCACTCTGGTCTCTTGTGCCCCAGCTGTATACACCCAAAACACCTAATGGGCTGAGAATAATCATGGGCGTTGAACCGGGATGGCTGGGCATAATTGGTAGCTGGCGGTAGTGTTGGGGTGCGGTGCGCCGAGGGTTGGTAAACAGTAGTGGTTGGAGGTGCTGCTGGTCTGTACTCCCCTCTGCTAGGGACTTTAGTGACCGCATTGTCCAATTTACGTGCGTCTGTATATTCATCTGCCAGACGGACAGCTTCGGTCACAGGCGCGGGAGGCAAACGCATGCTACATGTGAACATGCTCAAGCCATACCACGAGTGCACTGTGGAGGTGACCGCAATCTGTGCCCCTGCCACCAAGGATATTGATAATCAACCCCTCCCAGATCTCCTTGACCAAGAGGGCCAGAGCGGAGATTTGGGAGAAGTACAGTTAGGAGAGCAATTAAATCCCCAAGAGCGAACCCAAGTGCAAAGGTTGCTCCAGGAAAAGGGAGCCACGTTTTCCAATTTACCCAGCTATACCCCGTTAGCTACGCACAAGGTAGAAACCTTAGACCACACCCCTCTTCGCCAAACTCCGTACCGCATACCCGAAGCAGTCAAAGAAAATATTTGCAAGGAAATTTAGGAAATGCTTCAGTTAGGAGTGATAGAGCACTCCGACAGCCCCTGGGCCTCCCCGGTAGTACTAGTGCCGAAACGGGACGGGACGACCCGTTTCTGTGTAGACTACCGGCGGCTCAATGACAAAACGACCTCAGACGCTTCTCATGCCCCGAATAGACAAGCTCCTAGACAAAATGGCCAGGGGCCAGTACCTCACCACGATAGATCTGTGCAAGTGGTACTGGCAAATTCCGTTAGCAGAAGACACTATTCCCAAGTCGGCCTTTGTCACCCCGTTTGGCCTGTACCAGTTTAAGGTTATGCCATTCGGGATGAAAAATGCCCCAGCTACCTTCCAGAGGATGGGTTCCAGGACTATGCATGCACGTATCTGGATGATATCACCATATTCAGCTGCTCCTGGCACGAACATCTGACCCACATAGGAGCCGTACTAGACTGGATCCGGGAAGCCGGACTTACCCTATAACCCAGCAAATGCCATATAGGGATGGCAGAAGTTCAGTACCTAGGGCACAGGGTAGGAAGCGGACAGCAGAAACCAGAGCCTGCTAAAATAGAGGCAGTCGCCCAGTGGCCAAACCCTCGCACCAAGACCCAAGTACTCGCCTTCTTAAGGAACGCCGGGTACTACCGGAAATTTGTGGCCAACTACAGTACCCTCGCCAAACCCCTCACTGATTTGACCCGTAAGAATCTCCCTAAGCTAGTAGTCTGGGCCCCAGAGTGTGAACAGGCATTTCAACAGCTCAAAACAGCACTTGTTAACTCACCTGTACTTTCTGCTCCTGATCCAAATAAACGTTTTCTCGTCCACACAGACGCTTCTATGTTTGGATTGGGAGCAGTACTGAGCCAAGTTGGAGCAGATGGCGGCGAACATCCCGTAGCTTACCTAAACCGAAAACTTTTACCCAGGGAAGTAAGCAATGCCGCCATTGAAAAGGAGTGCCTGGCTGTGGTGTGGGCCCTCAAAAAACTGCAGCCCTATTTATATGGACAACCATTTACATTATTCACGGATCACAACCCGTTGGTGTGGCTGAACAGGGTGTCAGGAGAAATGCCAGGCTGATGCGCTGGAGTTTGGCGCTGCAGCCTTTTGACTTTACAATCCACTATCGCCCTGGGAAGCAAAATGGCAACACCGATGGATTGTCCCGACAAACAGACTTGGAACCGTGATCCGTGAGTGCTCCTCCGGACATCCCCAAGCCGATCCGTTAGGATCAGACTGTGTATGCCGGCTTGGTTCTGGGGGAGCATTATGGCAAACCTAGCCACTTAAGACTATGCCTGTATTACATGTGTGGATTTCATGGGTTTTGTTTGCTCTAAGAACCAAGTGTATTGTGGTATGTGGTGTTCATGCGAACGAGAGCGTTCGTATGTTTGTAATGCGTAAAACCCAGCATTGCCTATGCAGGTTCACGAACAGTGAGTTTAAACACTGTTCGTGAAACGAATGAACTACCGAATGGTCGACCACACACAGTTGCAATCGGTAGTTAAAGACTTCCCCAGGTGGCCGTCGTTCAGCTACCGACCACATGGCGGTCGGCCATCTTGGTTCCTTTGTTAGCCCAGGGGGGTTTTGCCGTCGAGTGCCTGGAACTAAAAACGGCTACTCGACGGCGCGAACACCGCTGGACTTCCAGGCCATTCGGGAGCCCCGGACGTTCGGTAGTTTGTTCCCCTGATATTAATCAGTGTTTTAAGTACATGTTAAAAATAATGTGTATTTCGTGGGGTGTTCGGTTAGTTACACTGGGAGCTGAGCGGTATTCTCACGAACTATGCACTCAGCCCCCAGCTATCTGCCAAACGTCCGTTCGTATAAATCCAGTGAATATTATTAAAGTTATAGATTTTAATGTAAAATGTGAGTTCTGCTGCACGGAGGGATAATCCCATTAACAGTATATTCCAGTGGGAGTATCCCTCTCGTCCAGCAGTGCATGATGGGAGAAATGTATGTGTTGGTCAGTTCCCCATGTAGTCCCCTACTGTACCACCCCTGGAATGTCAGTAGGGAAACCCCTTGCATGGGGAATCCCATAAATACCGTGACCTGTGAATAAAACCTCAGTTGACTCCCAGCCTATGTGTCGTCTAGTTCTTGGGAAGGAAGGATTATTACAATGCTCCCGGGATTATTGTATGCTGTGCATATTCCCCTTTATTATTTTATACTGTTCCTGTTACCCAGCGGAGATATTGTGGATTATACTACTCTGACACAGAACTATTGTAGATCCTGTACTATTTGTGCTAAATGTAACACCGGAAAGATTATTAAAGCTGCTTCTAATCACTTGGCCAAACCACACTATCCGTTTCAGAGAATACAGATCGATCATATCCAGATGCCAAAGAGTAGACGATATGAGTACGCACTAGTCATAGTGGACATGTTCTCAGGATGGCCGGAAGCTTTTCCAGTTGCCAACCTTACAGCAAAGACCACAGCAAACCATCTCCTCACAAAAAAATTGTCTGCCGATTTCCAGAAGTGATTGAAAGTGACCATGGAACTTCCTTTACTGCTCTATTAACAAAGGAAGTCTGGGCAGCACTGGGGGTGACCCTTGCCTTCCACACACCTTATCACCCACAGAGTAGCGGTAAGGTAGAACACATGAATGGCACGTTGAAAGCCAGAATGCTTAAAATGTCCCAGGAGACCAATATGCCCTGGCCCGAGAGTCTTCCCCTAGCTCTTTTCAGTGTACGATGTACCCCTAGGGGGAAGTTTAGTCTATCCCCTTATGAGATTTTGTTTGGTACAGCACCAAGGTTAGGTTGTTACTTTCCCCAACAGCTTCAGATTCAGTCAGATGCTATGGTAGACTATGTAAATGCTCTCTCTCATGCCTTGACCAAAATCCATGCCCAAGTGTTCTCTTCTATTCCAGATCCTGAATCGAAAACAGGTACTCACAAGTTACTTCCTGGTGACTGGGTTATGGTCAAGAAATTCCTCAGGAAACATACTCTCAACCAGGATTCGATGATCCTTATCAAGTACTACTAATCACGGCTACCTCAGTAAAGTTGGCCGAAAAGAGTTCCTGGATACACGCATCACATTGCAAGAAAGTGCCTGCTCCAGAGGAAGCCGCCTCCACTGAATCATGAGCTTCCTGTGTTTTCTTTTGCTGCTAGGCCTAGTAGAGGCCCAACAGGTTGCTATAAATAAAGATAATCATGTTTACACGTTCTGGTACAATTCCTCAAACACACATGTGGCTACATTTACCTTTGATTATTGTGATATTATTTCCTGTACTTTTCCGAAAACACAACACTCTGCCATATACAAAGACATACCTAACAAGAAGGACCCATATATCTGTGTAACCGGAGGTCGATGGGGACATCATTGTAGTTCTTGGAAAGCGGCTGGTTGGAATACTGGTAGACTACGGGGCTATAAACCCCAGTGTGCCTTAGACAGAGTTGACAGAAATGGGAAGTCTTTGTTATATAGAATGACCTTGAGTAAACCTACAGGGTCTGGAGACTATATTTAAAAGAAGAAAAACTACCACAACAAGAGGACATAGTCTTAAATTAGAGGGACAAAGGTTTAAAAATAATATCAGGAAGTATTACTTTACTGAGAGGGTAGTGGATGCATGGAATAGCCTTCCAGCTGAAGTGGTAGAGGTTAACACAGTAAAGGAGCTTAAGCATGCGTGGGATAGGCATAAGGCTATCCTAACTATAAGATAAGACTAGGGACTAATGAAAGTATTTAGAAAATTGGGCAGACTAGATGGGCCGAATGGTTCTTATCTGCCGTCACATTCTATGTTTCTATGTCTGTGACGAGACCAATCTCGCCACATTGCATTGGAGAAGCCTGGTTGCTCGCCTGCTGCCTTTGGACTATGGCCCCCTGTTAAAAGACATCTTTTTTACCTGCAGAAAAGCTTCATTCGTGCTTTTCTGCCTGGGGTTCGGTAGATTTGTTTGAATGTGTTATACCCCAGATGGGAATCCCATGGAGCCCATTAGTATGAAACTGACTGTAAAGACTTTGGCTCCATGGCGATTAAACTGTATTCGTGTGGTCTGAGCGCCATTCACTTAATAATGTGCGCTCAGACCTGAGCTATCTGGGGATATGTTAAATGTATAGTTTTAATGTAAGGTGTCTTACCTGATGCATTTTAAAATGTTTTACTGTCTTTGTGTCCCCATGTGCTCAATGGAATCTGCCTCTATCCCTGGATAATTGGATTACTTTCCCCATTGTCCAGGATAGAGGGCTCTGTAAAACTTGTTTGAGCCAGATAGCCATGCTGCCAGCCAGGGTACAAAAGATACTTTTTACTAACTTTTGAACCCCTGGTCTGATTCATGCCATTTTTAATATGTTGTTCCCCTGAATGGATTGATTGTGAATATGTAATTTTATGTGAATGTGATGTATGGTTTTAGAGTTATGAAAGTTGGGTAGAAAGTATGTTTTAACTGTATGTGTAATTGAGTTTCCTCTCAGGATAAGGGGAGGGAATATGTGGGATGTAACTGTGATGTAATTGGTTGTTTTATACCTCCCTGTGGGCGGTCCTGTATTTGAAAACACTGTAATAAAAACCAGGCTGGGTGTGCCAGCACCTCAGACCACTGCTTGACCCTCAACACGGAGCCTTGTCTCGTTCTTGGGGGGATTCACTGTATGCTGTTAGAGACTGATTGCCAGGAGTGTAAGCGGATTGTCTGCTTTTCCTGTTCGTCTGCTAGCAGCTATTTGGGAGGTTCCAGTTCAGGAGTTGGAGTGCTATTTTGTATCCAGTTCGGGAGTTTGGTGTTCTGCAGTAGCTGTGCCTGTATCTCTGGAAAGGGGGCCGATCGCCTAAATGGTTTTTACCCCTTGTGTGCAAAACGGTCCGTTACAGGGTCAACCCCAATGAAGCTCACTTTAAATATAGAACATCCCAGCCCAGGGGATGCTGGTTAATATGTAATGGATATGTATTGGAAGGGATGTGGTTCACACAATCAGTTGGGGACCTTCTATTTACAAGACATGCTCACTTGACCATCAATCCACTCAAACCACACATTAAAACTTTGTATGATATGGTTGCCATTGCTAATCCTACTTTTGAAGACACCATGGCAGTGGAAACTGGGTTCTCAGACACTAACTTGTGGCTAGAATGGATGAGGTACAATGCTAATTCACACAACAAGACTAACTGTTATGTATGTGGTAGGGCTAGACCCCATTTGGGTACAGTGCCCCTTAACCTACCTCCTGATGTTGAACTGTGTGTTCTAAGCCCTGTATGTGCAATCAACCACTAAGTCCTCGACATGTGAATCATGGAAAAAGGTGTATCCCATTACCTAGGGAAACACTAGACCATCTGATGGAGTCACAGTATACCCAGGTAATTACACTTGTTACTCAGTGCCTAAAAACACTGGTAAGTTTGTGGGCAAGTTTTCACCGGGCTATTGTTCTGCCTACCACGATCCACCCATGACATTATTGGTAAATCATGTCAAAACAGTCAGGGACATATATTGGCTGTGTGAAGGTAAGCAATTAAGATCCCAATTAGCTGGTCTATGGTGGGGGGAGTGAACCCTGACCAAAGCCATAATGCCCATCCACATTATCCCAGATGGTTACCCAAGTCTATCCGATCTTGCACATACACATTTTAGAGCAAAAAGGGAAGTCCCCATCCGTGGCAGCTTTGACCCACATGGTTATATTGATGCCATCGGGGTGCCAAGGGGGGTACCCATTGAATTTAAGGCTAGAGATGAGGTAGGTTTGAATCCTTGATTCCACTAATTACTGCTAACAAGACTGTCAATTGGATTAATTATATCTATTATAACCAGCAGTGATTTGTTAATTATACTAAAGATGCCCTACAGGGCTTGGCAGAACAGCTGCAAGCTACCTCCCAAATGACATTCCAGAATAGAATGGCTTTGGATATGATTCTAGCAGAAAAGGGGGGCGTATGTAAAATACTCCCCGATACCATGACATGTTGTACCTTCATTCCAGACAATACTGGACCCAATGGTAAAGTAACCATGGCAATAGAGAAATTGGATAGTCTCTCTGGTGAATTACAAAATAATTCTGGGGTCACTAACACATGGGATAGATGGTTCGGATGGATGAATGGATGGCAGAAAACCTTGTTCCAGGTTGGGACAGCAGTCCTCACTATGATAGTTCTCTTCCTTTTCCTGACTTTCCTTGCATACAGAAATACCTACAAAAGACAGTAGGACAAACCATAAATAATGTAACTCCTACGTTCCTACACCAAGAACTTAATGACCTAGATTGCGACACACCACACACCAATTCAGTCTCACCAATTCAAACAGACAACTGCATTCCTTTAGCGATAGCATAGGGACAGCGTCTGTCTCTATGGGCAAGAGTCTCTCGTGGGAGATGTAGTGGGTTAGCCACTGCACGGTACCCGCGGAGTGAAGCGTTCGAGGCCCGTTAAGACAGATGAGCTGCAGGCAAATTAAGGACATAATAGGGACAGTAGCAGTTGTCTTTTAGTAAATAGCCATTTTAAGGAGGGACTGTTGTGGAAATACGATATTAACCTAATTTTTTAGTTAGTAAAATGTCTATTTACTCATTTAACTATAATCAACATTATTCTACTCTTATGTGATTAACTAAAATGGCCGCTAGGAGCTTTCTTCCCCCCCTCACCCCCTTTAACATCGACTAACTACCTCGTGTAACAAGATGGTGCTGGAATCTGGGGGAGACCCTCATGATGCCAGTGACATCACCCCTTGTAGGCAGAGCATTAAGAGTACCACTTAACACCTAACCAATTAATGATGTATTATTTCATGTAATCTCTGACAATGCATATGATGTAATTCTGCTTTAAAAGGGACTTGCCATCCCCTCTGAATAAACTTTCCCCAAGTTTTTCATCAACCTGAAACTTGTGTCTGTGTGAATTACTTCACGGAGCGTGAACGCAGTGTTTCTTAATTTGGCCAGGGGCAGATAAACAAAATAATCAATTTATTGATTGATTTCCACTTCAGTGCTCTCCTCCATCTTCCCCGACTTGGCTCAGCACAGCCCCCAGTCCATAAATGGAAGCATCTGTATGGACGAGAAAGTGTTTGTTAGGTACTGGGGCAGCCAAGGCATTCACAAGAGCCTGCTTCAGTGCCTGAAACGTGGCTTCACAAGCTGGAGACCACAGGACCTGCTTCGGTAAATTATTTTTCGTCAGGTCCGTCAGGGGCTTGGCGATAGTACTGTAGTCAGGGACAAAACGTCTGTAGTACCCTGCTGTCCTACAGACTCCTTCCGCATTCCTTCTCAGACTGCTTCAAAGATATGATAGGGGGGCTGTTGCAGGGGGGTCTGTCAAGGGGTCTCTACCTTATGTACAGCTAGGGTAGTGTAGCCTGGCTCCTGGGAGAACGTCGCCTGCTTCTCCCACAGCAGATGCTTCGCCTGTAACTTTTCTGTGGTGTTTAACATGTCCCCTAGCTGTACAAGGTTAGTAAGGTCAGTCTGGAGGTCCCTTTCTAGCAAATCGGGAAGGGGTAGATTGTCAGGGTCATCTGCAGAAGGGGCACACACTGCAGTGACATCCTCGTGTCTCTCCTGATACTCCTTCAGCATGTTCACATGAAAGGATTTCTGAATCCTTTCACCTGCACAGCTGGCTATAAGGTAGGTAGTATCACAGACCTGAGCTACTACTTTATACGGGCCCTGCCAAGACGCTTGCATCTTGTTTGCCTTCACAGGCTTGAGCACCAATACTTTCTGCCCAACCTGGAAGACCCGCTGTCGGGCACCCCGATCGTACCACCTCTTCTGTCTCCCCTGGGCCGCCTAGAGATTCTCTCTTACCATCAGAGACAGTTTCTCCATGCAGTCCCGGAGTTCCAGGACATATGGTACTATGGGGATCCCCTCCTGCTCTGTCTCCCCCTCCCAGTGGCCCCAAATGAGATCCAGGGGTCCGCGGACCCTTCTCCCATAAAGCAACTCAAAGGAGGAGAACCCAGTAGATTCCTGGGGCACCTCTCTGTAGGAAAATAACAGATGAGGCAGGTAAGTCTCTGCAAGTATCTGTAAAGGTCCTCAGCATCTGCTTGAGGGTGCCGTTAAAGCGCTCGCAGAGACCGTTAGTCTGTGGATGATAAGGTGAGCTAAGCAGTGGTTTGATGCCGCACACCTTCCACAGCTGCTGGGTGAGCACAGCAGTAAATTGGGTTCCCTGGTCGGAAAGAATCTCCTTAGGGAACCCGACCCTAGTAAAAATCCTAACCAGGGCATCAACAACCGTCTCTGCCTTTATATTAGACAGCGCTACTGCCTCTGGATAGCGAGTGGCATAGTCCACCACAGTGAGAATGTATTTCTTACTGGATGGGCTAGCCCTGGCCAGTGGACCCACAATGTCAACAGCTATGCGGGAAAAGGGCTCCCCTATAAAATAGGCTTCGACAGTAGCCTAGCCTTAGGGTGGTCCCCCCGCTTTCCTACCCGTTGACATGTGTCACACGTACTACAGTATACCTGCACAGCCTGATTAAAATTGGGCCAAAATAAATTCTGGGTGATCCTATAGGCTGTGCGGCGAGACCCTAGATGTCCAGCTAATGGAACATCATGCCATATCCGCAGAATCTCCTG
Organism: Pelobates cultripes; assembly: GCA_933207985.1. Taxonomy (NCBI): domain Eukaryota; kingdom Metazoa; phylum Chordata; class Amphibia; order Anura; family Pelobatidae; genus Pelobates; species Pelobates cultripes. The sequence continues at coordinate 14,697,021 of OW240919.1, read as the reverse complement.
ACTGTATTTTGCAAGGATTAGCTGTCGATTCGGCGGAGTGGCAACACTTTTCTGGGAAGGTTTAGGGATCCTATACAGCCTGTCCCCCACCCACTCATACAATGCCCCATCTACTCCTTCCTCTCCAGCATCTGCTCTATCCCTGTACTTCTGGAGAGTCGGGTCCGCCCGGGTTTCCATCCCAAACTCCTCTGGGGTATCCCAGCTTAAAGGGGCCTGATCTAAGGTACCAGTCGGGGAAGCCGGTCTTACCTGGGTCTCAGCATCAGGTGAGCTGGTTCCAGTAGCACAGGTCTGAGCACGGGTAGTCACAGGGTTGACATTAGCAGGGCCCATCGAGGCATAAGCAGAAACCAAAGGGGCCAACTCGTTCCCAAGGAGGACATCAGCGGGCAAGTCTTTCATAATCCCCACATCAACATGTCTAGCGCCCACTCCCCAATCCAAATGAACTCGGGCAACAGGTAGACGGAACACTGTGCCTCCTGCTACCCTCACCACCACAGTGTCTCCGGTATGCTGGTGTTCGGAGAACAAGTTCTTTTGGAGCAGAGTCATAGTAGCTCCGGTGTCTCTTAATCCGTTCACCACTCTGCCATTCAGCTTAATAGTCTGTCGGTGTTCTGATGGGCCGCTTGAACAGGGTCAGCCTCGTGTAATATGCCCCAAAATTCCTCCTGCTCGATACAGTGAGCAGCCGGCTGGTCTTCTCCACGACTGTGTGTGGTTTGCGTTGTTCAGTGGGCACTCTGGTCTCTTGTGCCCCAGCTGTATACACCCAAAACACCTAATGGGCTGAGAATAATCATGGGCGTTGAACCGGGATGGCTGGGCATAATTGGTAGCTGGCGGTAGTGTTGGGGTGCGGTGCGCCGGGGGTTGGTAAACAGTAGTGGTTGGAGGTGCTGCTGGTCTGTACTCCCCTCTGCTAGGGACTTTAGTGACCGCATTGTCCAATTTACGTGCGTCTGTATATTCATCTGCCAGACGGACAGCTTCGGTCACAGGCGCGGGAGGCAAACGCATGCTACATGTGAACATGCTCAAGCCATACCACGAGTGCACTGTGGAGGTGACCGCAATCTGTGCCCCTGCCACCAAGGATATTGATAATCAACCCCTCCCAGATCTCCTTGACCAAGAGGGCCAGAGCGGAGATTTGGGAGAAGTACAGTTAGGAGAGCAATTAAATCCCCAAGAGCGAACCCAAGTGCAAAGGTTGCTCCAGGAAAAAGGAGCCACGTTTTCCAATTTACCCAGCTATACCCCGTTAGCTACGCACAAGGTAGAAACCTTAGACCACACCCCTCTTCGCCAAACTCCGTACCGCATACCCGAAGCAGTCAAAGAAAATATTTGCAAGGAAATTTAGGAAATGCTTCAGTTAGGTGTGATAGAGCACTCCGACAGCCCCTGGGCCTCCCCGGTAGTACTAGTGCCGAAACGGGACGGGACGACCCGTTTCTGTGTAGACTACCGGCGGCTCAATGACAAAACGACCTCAGACGCTTCTCATGCCCCGAATAGACAAGCTCCTAGACAAAATGGCCAGGGGCCAGTACCTCACCACGATAGATCTGTGCAAGTGGTACTGGCAAATTCCGTTAGCAGAAGACACTATTCCCAAGTCGGCCTTTGTCACCCCGTTTGGCCTGTACCAGTTTAAGGTTATGCCATTCGGGATGAAAAATGCCCCAGCTACCTTCCAGAGGATGGGTTCCAGGACTATGCATGCACGTATCTGGATGATATCACCATATTCAGCTGCTCCTGGCACGAACATCTGACCCACATAGGAGCCGTACTAGACTGGATCCGGGAAGCCGGACTTACCCTATAACCCAGCAAATGCCATATAGGGATGGCAGAAGTTCAGTACCTAGGGCACAGGGTAGGAAGCGGACAGCAGAAACCAGAGCCTGCTAAAATAGAGGCAGTCGCCCAGTGGCCAAACCCTCGCACCAAGACCCAAGTACTCGCCTTCTTAAGGAACGCCGGGTACTACCGGAAATTTGTGGCCAACTACAGTACCCTCGCCAAACCCCTCACTGATTTGACCCGTAAGAATCTCCCTAAGCTAGTAGTCTGGGCCCCAGAGTGTGAACAGGCATTTCAACAGCTCAAAACAGCACTTGTTAACTCACCTGTACTTTCTGCTCCTGATCCAAATAAACGTTTTCTCGTCCACACAGACGCTTCTATGTTTGGATTGGGAGCAGTACTGAGCCAAGTTGGAGCAGATGGCGGCGAACATCCCGTAGCTTACCTAAACCGAAAACTTTTACCCAGGGAAGTAAGCAATGCCGCCATTGAAAAGGAGTGCCTGGCTGTGGTGTGGGCCCTCAAAAAACTGCAGCCCTATTTATATGGACAACCATTTACATTATTCACGGATCACAACCCGTTGGTGTGGCTGAACAGGGTGTCAGGAGAAATGCCAGGCTGATGCGCTGGAGTTTGGCGCTGCAGCCTTTTGACTTTACAATCCACTATCGCCCTGGGAAGCAAAATGGCAACACCGATGGATTGTCCCGACAAACAGACTTGGAACCGTGATCCGTGAGTGCTCCTCCGGACATCCCCAAGCCGATCCGTTAGGATCAGACTGTGTATGCCGGCTTGGTTCTGGGGGAGCATTATGGCAAACCTAGCCACTTAAGACTATGCCTGTATTACATGTGTGGATTTCATGGGTTTTGTTTGCTCTAAGAACCAAGTGTATTGTGGTATGTGGTGTTCATGCGAACGAGAGCGTTCGTATGTTTGTAATGCGTAAAACCCAGCATTGCCTATGCAGGTTCACGAACAGTGAGTTTAAACACTGTTCGTGAAACGAATGAACTACCGAATGGTCGACCACACACAGTTGCAATCGGTAGTTAAAGACTTCCCCAGGTGGCCGTCGTTCAGCTACCGACCACATGGCGGTCGGCCATCTTGGTTCCTTTGTTAGCCCAGGGGGGTTTTGCCGTCGAGTGCCTGGAACTAAAAACGGCTACTCGACGGCGCGAACACCGCTGGACTTCCAGGCCATTCGGGAGCCCCGGACGTTCGGTAGTTTGTTCCCCTGATATTAATCAGTGTTTTAAGTACATGTTAAAAATAATGTGTATTTCGTGGGGTGTTCGGTTAGTTACACTGGGAGCTGAGCGGTATTCTCACGAACTATGCACTCAGCCCCCAGCTATCTGCCAAACGTCCGTTCGTATAAATCCAGTGAATATTATTAAAGTTATAGATTTTAATGTAAAATGTGAGTTCTGCTGCACGGAGGGATAATCCCATTAACAGTATATTCCAGTGGGAGTATCCCTCTCGTCCAGCAGTGCATGATGGGAGAAATGTATGTGTTGGTCAGTTCCCCATGTAGTCCCCTACTGTACCACCCCTGGAATGTCAGTAGGGAAACCCCTTGCATGGGGAATCCCATAAATACCGTGACCTGTGAATAAAACCTCAGTTGACTCCCAGCCTATGTGTCGTCTAGTTCTTGGGAAGGAAGGATTATTACAATGCTCCCGGGATTATTGTATGCTGTGCATATTCCCCTTTATTATTTTATACTGTTCCTGTTACCCAGCGGAGATATTGTGGATTATACTACTCTGACACAGAACTATTGTAGATCCTGTACTATTTGTGCTAAATGTAACACCGGAAAGATTATTAAAGCTGCTTCTAATCACTTGGCCAAACCACACTATCCGTTTCAGAGAATACAGATCGATCATATCCAGATGCCAAAGAGTAGACGATATGAGTACGCACTAGTCATAGTGGACATGTTCTCAGGATGGCCGGAAGCTTTTCCAGTTGCCAACCTTACAGCAAAGACCACAGCAAACCATCTCCTCACAAAAAAATTGTCTGCCGATTTCCAGAAGTGATTGAAAGTGACCATGGAACTTCCTTTACTGCTCTATTAACAAAGGAAGTCTGGGCAGCACTGGGGGTGACCCTTGCCTTCCACACACCTTATCACCCACAGAGTAGCGGTAAGGTAGAACACATGAATGGCACGTTGAAAGCCAGAATGCTTAAAATGTCCCAGGAGACCAATATGCCCTGGCCCGAGAGTCTTCCCCTAGCTCTTTTCAGTGTACGATGTACCCCTAGGGGGAAGTTTAGTCTATCCCCTTATGAGATTTTGTTTGGTACAGCACCAAGGTTAGGTTGTTACTTTCCCCAACAGCTTCAGATTCAGTCAGATGCTATGGTAGACTATGTAAATGCTCTCTCTCATGCCTTGACCAAAATCCATGCCCAAGTGTTCTCTTCTATTCCAGATCCTGAATCGAAAACAGGTACTCACAAGTTACTTCCTGGTGACTGGGTTATGGTCAAGAAATTCCTCAGGAAACATACTCTCAACCAGGATTCGATGATCCTTATCAAGTACTACTAATCACGGCTACCTCAGTAAAGTTGGCCGAAAAGAGTTCCTGGATACACGCATCACATTGCAAGAAAGTGCCTGCTCCAGAGGAAGCCGCCTCCACTGAATCATGAGCTTCCTGTGTTTTCTTTTGCTGCTAGGCCTAGTAGAGGCCCAACAGGTTGCTATAAATAAAGATAATCATGTTTACACGTTCTGGTACAATTCCTCAAACACACATGTGGCTACATTTACCTTTGATTATTGTGATATTATTTCCTGTACTTTTCCGAAAACACAACACTCTGCCATATACAAAGACATACCTAACAAGAAGGACCCATATATCTGTGTAACCGGAGGTCGATGGGGACATCATTGTAGTTCTTGGAAAGCGGCTGGTTGGAATACTGGTAGACTACGGGGCTATAAACCCCAGTGTGCCTTAGACAGAGTTGACAGAAATGGGAAGTCTTTGTTATATAGAATGACCTTGAGTAAACCTACAGGGTCTGTGACGAGACCAATCTCGCCACATTGCATTGGAGAAGCCTGGTTGCTCGCCTGCTGCCTTTGGACTATGGCCCCCTGTTAAAAGACATCTTTTTTACCTGCAGAAAAGCTTCATTCGTGCTTTTCTGCCTGGGGTTCGGTAGATTTGTTTGAATGTGTTATACCCCAGATGGGAATCCCATGGAGCCCATTAGTATGAAACTGACTGTAAAGACTTTGGCTCCATGGCGATTAAACTGTATTCGTGTGGTCTGAGCGCCATTCACTTAATAATGTGCGCTCAGACCTGAGCTATCTGGGGATATGTTAAATGTATAGTTTTAATGTAAGGTGTCTTACCTGATGCATTTTAAAATGTTTTACTGTCTTTGTGTCCCCATGTGCTCAATGGAATCTGCCTCTATCCCTGGATAATTGGATTACTTTCCCCATTGTCCAGGATAGAGGGCTCTGTAAAACTTGTTTGAGCCAGATAGCCATGCTGCCAGCCAGGGTACAAAAGATACTTTTTACTAACTTTTGAACCCCTGGTCTGATTCATGCCATTTTTTAATATGTTGTTCCCATGAATGGATTGATTGTGAATATGTAATTTTATGTGAATGTGATGTATGGTTTTAGAGTTATGAAAGTTGGGTAGAAAGTATGTTTTAACTGTATGTGTAATTGAGTTTCCTCTCAGGATAAGGGGAGGGAATATGTGGGATGTAACTGTGATGTGATTGGTTGTTTTATACCTCCCTGTGGGCGGTCCTGTATTTGAAAACACTGTAATAAAAACCAGGCTGGGTGTGCCAGCACCTCAGACCACTGCTTGACCCTCAACACGGAGCCTTGTCTCGTTCTTGGGGGGATTCACTGTATGCTGTTAGAGACTGATTGCCAGGAGTGTAAGCGGATTGTCTGCTTTTCCTGTTCGTCTGCTAGCAGCTATTTGGGAGGTTCCAGTTCAGGAGTTGGAGTGCTATTTTGTATCCAGTTCGGGAGTTTGGTGTTCTGCAGTAGCTGTGCCTTTATCTCTGGAAAGGGGGCCGATCGCCTAAATGGTTTTTACCCCTTGTGTGCAAAACGGTCCGTTACAGGGTCAACCCCAATGAAGCTCACTTTAAATATAGAACATCCCAGCCCAGGGGATGCTGGTTAATATGTAATGGATATGTATTGGAAGGGATGTGGTTCACACAATCAGTTGGGGACCTTCTATTTACAAGACATGCTCACTTGACCATCAATCCACTCAAACCACACATTAAAACTTTGTATGATATGGTTGCCATTGCTAATCCTACTTTTGAAGACACCATGGCAGTGGAAACTGGGTTCTCAGACACTAACTTGTGGCTAGAATGGATGAGGTACAATGCTAATTCACACAACAAGACTAACTGTTATGTATGTGGTAGGGCTAGACCCCATTTGGGTACAGTGCCCCTTAACCTACCTCCTGATGTTGAACTGTGTGTTCTAAGCCCTGTATGTGCAATCAACCACTAAGTCCTCGACATGTGAATCATGGAAAAAGGTGTATCCCATTACCTAGGGAAACACTAGACCATCTGATGGAGTCACAGTATACCCAGGTAATTACACTTGTTACTCAGTGCCTAAAAACACTGGTAAGTTTGTGGGCAAGTTTTCACCGGGCTATTGTTCTGCCTACCACGATCCACCCATGACATTATTGGTAAATCATGTCAAAACAGTCAGGGACATATATTGGCTGTGTGAAGGTAAGCAATTAAGATCCCAATTAGCTGGTCTATGGTGGGGGGAGTGAACCCTGACCAAAGCCATAATGCCCATCCACATTATCCCAGATGGTTACCCAAGTCTATCCGATCTTGCACATACACATTTTAGAGCAAAAAGGGAAGTCCCCATCCGTGGCAGCTTTGACCCACATGGTTATATTGATGCCATCGGGGTGCCAAGGGGGGTACCCATTGAATTTAAGGCTAGAGATGAGGTAGGTTTGAATCCTTGATTCCACTAATTACTGCTAACAAGACTGTCAATTGGATTAATTATATCTATTATAACCAGCAGTGATTTGTTAATTATACTAAAGATGCCCTACAGGGCTTGGCAGAACAGCTGCAAGCTACCTCCCAAATGACATTCCAGAATAGAATGGCTTTGGATATGATTCTAGCAGAAAAGGGGGGCGTATGTAAAATACTCCCCGATACCATGACATGTTGTACCTTCATTCCAGACAATACTGGACCCAATGGTAAAGTAACCATGGCAATAGAGAAATTGGATAGTCTCTCTGGTGAATTACAAAATAATTCTGGGGTCACTAACACATGGGATAGATGGTTCGGATGGATGAATGGATGGCAGAAAACCTTGTTCCAGGTTGGGACAGCAGTCCTCACTATGATAGTTCTCTTCCTTTTCCTGACTTTCCTTGCATACAGAAATACCTACAAAAGACAGTAGGACAAACCATAAATAATGTAACTCCTACGTTCCTACACCAAGAACTTAATGACCTAGATTGCGACACACCACACACCAATTCAGTCTCACCAATTCAAACAGACAACTGCATTCCTTTAGCGATAGCATAGGGACAGCGTCTGTCTCTATGGGCAAGAGTCTCTCGTGGGAGATGTAGTGGGTTAGCCACTGCACGGTACCCGCGGAGTGAAGCGTTCGAGGCCCGTTAAGACAGATGAGCTGCAGGCAAATTAAGGACATAATAGGGACAGTAGCAGTTGTCTTTTAGTAAATAGCCATTTTAAGGAGGGACTGTTGTGGAAATACGATATTAACCTAATTTTTTAGTTAGTAAAATGTCTATTTACTCATTTAACTATAATCAACATTATTCTACTCTTATGTGATTAACTAAAATGGCCGCTAGGAGCTTTCTTCCCCCCCTCACCCCCTTTAACATCGACTAACTACCTCGTGTAACAAGATGGTGCTGGAATCTGGGGGAGACCCTCATGATGCCAGTGACATCACCCCTTGTAGGCAGAGCATTAAGAGTACCACTTAACACCTAACCAATTAATGATGTATTATTTCATGTAATCTCTGACAATGCATATGATGTAATTCTGCTTTAAAAGGGACTTGCCATCCCCTCTGAATAAACTTTCCCCAAGTTTTTCATCAACCTGAAACTTGTGTCTGTGTGAATTACTTCACGGAGCGTGAACGCAGTGTTTCTTAATTTGGCCAGGGGCAGATAAACAAAATAATCAATTTATTGATTGATTTCCACTTCAGTGCTCTCCTCCATCTTCCCCGACTTGGCTCAGCACAGCCCCCAGTCCATAAATGGAAGCATCTGTATGGACGAGAAAGTGTTTGTTAGGTACTGGGGCAGCCAAGGCATTCACAAGAGCCTGCTTCAGTGCCTGAAACGTGGCTTCACAAGCTGGAGACCACAGGACCTGCTTCGGTAAATTATTTTTCGTCAGGTCCGTCAGGGGCTTGGCGATAGTACTGTAGTCAGGGACAAAACGTCTGTAGTACCCTGCTGTCCTACAGACTCCTTCCGCATTCCTTCTCAGACTGCTTCAAAGATATGATAGGGGGGCTGTTGCAGGGGGGTCTGTCAAGGGGTCTCTACCTTATGTACAGCTAGGGTAGTGTAGCCTGGCTCCTGGGAGAACGTCGCCTGCTTCTCCCACAGCAGATGCTTCGCCTGTAACTTTTCTGTGGTGTTTAACATGTCCCCTAGCTGTACAAGGTTAGTAAGGTCAGTCTGGAGGTCCCTTTCTAGCAAATCGGGAAGGGGTAGATTGTCAGGGTCATCTGCAGAAGGGGCACACACTGCAGTGACATCCTCGTGTCTCTCCTGATACTCCTTCAGCATGTTCACATGAAAGGATTTCTGAATCCTTTCACCTGCACAGCTGGCTATAAGGTAGGTAGTATCACAGACCTGAGCTACTACTTTATACGGGCCCTGCCAAGACGCTTGCATCTTGTTTGCCTTCACAGGCTTGAGCACCAATACTTTCTGCCCAACCTGGAAGACCCGCTGTCGGGCACCCCGATCGTACCACCTCTTCTGTCTCCCCTGGGCCGCCTAGAGATTCTCTCTTACCATCAGAGACAGTTTCTCCATGCAGTCCCGGAGTTCCAGGACATATGGTACTATGGGGATCCCCTCCTGCTCTGTCTCCCCCTCCCAGTGGCCCCAAATGAGATCCAGGGGTCCGCGGACCCTTCTCCCATAAAGCAACTCAAAGGAGGAGAACCCAGTAGATTCCTGGGGTACCTCTCTGTAGGAAAATAACAGATGAGGCAGGTAAGTCTCTGCAAGTATCTGTAAAGGTCCTCAGCATCTGCTTGAGGGTGCCGTTAAAGCGCTCGCAGAGACCGTTAGTCTGTGGATGATAAGGTGAGCTAAGCAGTGGTTTGATGCCGCACACCTTCCACAGCTGCTGGGTGAGCACAGCAGTAAATTGGGTTCCCTGGTCGGAAAGAATCTCCTTAGGGAACCCGACCCTAGTAAAAATCCTAACCAGGGCATCAACAACCGTCTCTGCCTTTATATTAGACAGCGCTACTGCCTCTGGATAGCGAGTGGCATAGTCCACCACAGTGAGAATGTATTTCTTACTGGATGGGCTAGCCCTGGCCAGTGGACCCACAATGTCAACAGCTATGCGGGAAAAGGGCTCCCCTATAAAATAGGCTTCGACAGTAGCCTAGCCTTAGGGTGGTCCCCCCGCTTTCCTACCCGTTGACATGTGTCACACGTACTACAGTATACCTGCACAGCCTGATTAAAATTGGGCCAAAATAAATTCTGGGTGATCCTATAGGCTGTGCGGCGAGACCCTAGATGTCCAGCTAATGGAACATCATGCCATATCCGCAGAATCTCCTGACTGTATTTTGCAAGGATTAGCTGTCGATTCGGCGGAGTGGCAACACTTTTCTGGGAAGGTTTAGGGATCCTATACAGCCTGTCCCCCACCCACTCATACAATGCCCCATCTACTCCTTCCTCTCCAGCATCTGCTCTATCCCTGTACTTCTGGAGAGTCGGGTCCGCCCGGGTTTCCATCCCAAACTCCTCTGGGGTATCCCAGCTTAAAGGGGCCTGATCTAAGGTACCAGTCGGGGAAGCCGGTCTTACCTGGGTCTCAGCATCAGGTGAGCTGGTTCCAGTAGCACAGGTCTGAGCACGGGTAGTCACAGGGTTGACATTAGCAGGGCCCATCGAGGCATAAGCAGAAACCAAAGGGGCCAACTCGTTCCCAAGGAGGACATCAGCGGGCAAGTCTTTCATAATCCCCACATCAACATGTCTAGCGCCCACTCCCCAATCCAAATGAACTCGGGCAACAGGTAGACGGAACACTGTGCCTCCTGCTACCCTCACCACCACAGTGTCTCCGGTATGCTGGTGTTCGGAGAACAAGTTCTTTTGGAGCAGAGTCATAGTAGCTCCGGTGTCTCTTAATCCGTTCACCACTCTGCCATTCAGCTTAATAGTCTGTCGGTGTTCTGATGGGCCGCTTGAACAGGGTCAGCCTCGTGTAATATGCCCCAAAATTCCTCCTGCTCGATACAGTGAGCAGCCGGCTGGTCTTCTCCACGACTGTGTGTGGTTTGCGTTGTTCAGTGGGCACTCTGGTCTCTTGTGCCCCAGCTGTATACACCCAAAACACCTAATGGGCTGAGAATAATCATGGGCGTTGAACCGGGATGGCTGGGCATAATTGGTAGCTGGCGGTAGTGTTGGGGTGCGGTGCGCCGGGGGTTGGTAAACAGTAGTGGTTGGAGGTGCTGCTGGTCTGTACTCCCCTCTGCTAGGGACTTTAGTGACCGCATTGTCCAATTTACGTGCGTCTGTATATTCATCTGCCAGACGGACAGCTTCGGGCAAGGTGGAGGGTTTTGGGTCCCTGACCCACTCTCTGACTCCTGCAAGTAATCGGTCAAAGCAGTGCTCCAGCAAAAACACTTGCAGCACCTCTTCCCCGGTTACAGCTTGGCACCCTGCCAACCAGTGGGCTGCTGTGTGATGTACCCTGCATGCCCACTCCCTGTAGGAGTCGCCAGCTTGTTTGTTGGTTTCCCGGAATCGCCGCCGGTATGCCTCTGGGGTCACTGCGTACCTGGCCAAGAGGGCATCTTTCACTGCCCGGTAGCTGGTGATTTCTTCCTCTGGTGTGGCCCGAAACGCTTCGCTGGCCCAGCCGGATAACTTCCCAGAGAGGATAGTGACCCATTCGTCTCAGGGTACCTGGTGTAGGGCACATTGTCTTTCAAAGTCAGCCAGGAACCCGTCAATCTCTCCCTCTGCTTCAATAAAATTTTTAAATGCAGCAAAGGGTACTTTTTTCCTTCCAATATTATTATTGGGTACCTCTGCTGCTGCAGCTCCTCTTTCTTGGAGCGCTTGGTGTGCCATCACTGCTGCCTGCACACGTTCCACAATGTCTGCTGTAGGGTTGGGGCCAAAGTGTGCCAGCCTTATCTGGACTGCCCAGCTGAATTGTATTTCCTCGGGGGTTAAATCCAGAATGCTGGGCACATTAGCTCTCTCCAATCCTTGTGCTACATCCATTTCCAATAGTAAAGCAATAATCTCTTGTTTCTTTAGATTACTTGCTAACCGTCCTTGGCGTTCAAGTATGTCTTTAAGGGTAGCACGCCTTAATTCTTCATACTGCATTTCCTCCACCAAACTGGGCTGTGTAGCTGACTTTCTGGGCGGTGGGACTCATCCCGTCGCTTGCCACCAATTGTTAAGACAACCCTGGCACAAAGGAGTGAAACCGCCGTTTAGTAAAGCTTCCCCTTTCACAATAATGCAAACTCCATTCGTATAGACTCCAACCGTACAAACTGCAATCAGGGGAAGGCGCCAATCTCCCGAACGGGACCTGTACGGGTGCTCCAACTCCCGAATGGTAAACCCACGAAACGCCGCTAACAGCCGAATAAATATATCCTCCAAGCGGCTTACGCTTCCGGCAATCAGTCTCTAAACGCGTGTAGTAAATCCCCCCAATAACGAGACCAAGCTCCGCATTGAGGGTAAAACAAGAACTGGCTTTACTGTGGGCTACCTGCCCGTATTTATGCAGGTCTCCCACTTGGTGGACACTCCCCTAGGGGACCAAATGGGAGACTGTAATGACAGACAGACACATGGCACTTTCAGACATACAGGCACAAAATATTCCCATAATGCATCCTGGTTTCCTCCGCTCTGCCTTGGAGATAATTGAGAAGTAATTCAATTATCTCCCAGGACAGAGGCAAATCGCCATTTTAAGTAAGACAGGCAAAACACATAAAAATAAATAATCACACAACTACCGAACATATTACATATTATAAGTCTTTTACAGTCTTTCGGTATGCGATTGACTCCATGGGAAGGCTATCTGGGTTCAGTTCATTCGTATAATCCAAACTCCCGAACGGCCGGTGTTCACATGCCGTCAGTAGATTCAGTGGTGTTCGGCAGAAAAAGTTTCCGTTTTCAGTTCCATAGAATCTGCACCGAACACCACTGGTCTTTCGCATGGTTTAAAATGGCCGCCGCCTCGTGGTCGACATACGAACGGCGACCACCCGGCATTCGGTTGTAATTAAGAGGTTACTGCGGTTCCACAACATTCTAATTGGGATCAAGACACTCCCAAGACACTTCTCTTCTGGGTGGCCGTCCGTTCGGTAAGTTCATTCGGTAAATAGTCAAACAGACGAACAAGGGTATACGGACAGGCAATTCTACGAAGGGGAGGCAAACTAGACGAACCAGCAATATTAGTCTTACAGATAGATCTGTCACAGGTTCCATACATTTTGGCCCTGCGGTCGGTCACAGAAAAGGGAATGAAATCCACGAATGGCTTGGTTTATGAGAGCTGGGGAAGATTCGGGTAAAATCCCCTTGTTCGTGGGGTTCTTTCTATCGAACAGGAAGCCAGTCGGTAGTTTTTACACTAATTGGTGGCAGTGTGGAGGTTTCAGCGGTGTTTGCCTAACCGAGTGTCCGATTTGGGTTCCATACACACTTGACGGCAAAACACCGCTGTTCGGGAGTTTAAGATGGCTTTAGCCACGTGTTCGTACCCTGAATGGCGGCCACCCAGGGGACAAAGTACATACTGCTCGAATTGCCAATTACCCGTTTGCAACATTGTTGCGAACGGTAATTGGAGGCACACTTACCGCTGGGGTGGTCTGATTGTTCGGTAGTTTCACTCGCATAATAACTGGATTGATTTTACGAACAATCAGGCGAATGCTGCATACACTTGACATACACAGGCAAAATGAAACTGAAAACATGCAAAGATACATAATTCTGGAGACAGCCCAATGCCATCCGCTACATACTTGTCCAAAATGAATCTCCTTTTACTTGTATGGTCTGTTTCAATCAAGGAACACAATTCTCTGCTTAGTTTTAAGTATTGTCATGTCTGCTTTGTGTAAAATGAGCTGTTACATGAGCTTGTGTGAGTTCTCTATTACTTGTCCAAAATGAATCTCCTTTTACTTGTAAGTTCAGTTTAATTCAAGGAACATGATTCTCTGCTTAGTTTTAAGTAATGTTATATCTGCTTTGTGTACAGTGAGCTGTTACATGAGCCTGTGTGAGTTCTCTATTACTTTTCCAAAATTAATCTCCTTTTACTTGTATGTTCAGTTTCAATTAGGGAACATGATTCTCTGCTTAGTTTTAAGTAATGTTATGTCTGCTTTATGTAAAGTGAAATGTTAGATGAGCCTGTGTGTGTTCTCTATTACTTGTCCAAATTGAATCTCCTTGTTCAGTTTCAATCAGAGAACATGTATCTCTGCTTAGTTTTAATATTGTGTTGTCTGTTTTGTGAAAAGTGAGCGGTTACATGAACCTGTGTGAGTGCTCTATTACTTGTCCAAAATGAATCTCCTTTTACTCGTATATTCAGTTTCAATCAGGGAACATGATTCTCTGCTTAGTTTTAAGTATTGTTATGTCTGCTTTGTGTAAAGTGAGCTGTTACATGAGCCTGTGTGAGTTCTCAATTACCTGTCCAAAATGAATCTCCTTTTACTTGTATGGTCTGTTTCAATCAAGGAACACAATTCTCTGCTTAGTTTTAAGTATTGTCATGTCTGCTTTGTGTAAAATGAGCTGTTACATGAGCTTGTGTGAGTTCTCTATTACTTGTCCAAAATGAATCTCCTTTTACTTGTAAGTTCAGTTTAATTCAAGGAACATGATTCTCTGCTTAGTTTTAAGTAATGTTATATCTGCTTTGTGTACAGTGAGCTGTTACATGAGCCTGTGTGAGTTCTCTATTACTTTTCCAAAATTAATCTCCTTTTACTTGTATGTTCAGTTTCAATTAGGGAACATGATTCTCTGCTTAGTTTTAAGTAATGTTATGTCTGCTTTGTGTAAAGTGAGCTGTTACATGAGCCTGTGTGAGTTCTCTATTACTTTGTAGCGGAGAGCTGATATTCCACAGGTTATCTCTACTCAAGATCCTAGTGAGGCTCAGGAACAAGTATTAAAATTCCATAAGGCAATAATTCCAGCAGGGAAGACAATCCAATAATATCCCAACATCAATCCCAATGACTGGACGACACACAGCATCAGGAGCAGAACTGAACTTTTAATCACACAACCACCTTGTGGCGAAACCAACCTCGCCACTGTGAACTGGAGAAGCCTGGTTGCTCGCCTGCTCCCTTTGGACTATGGCCCTGCAGGTTAAACCGTTTATTTCCCCTGCAGAAAGGCTTATTTGTGTGATCTGAGTGCCATTCATCTAATAATGTGCACTCAGATCCCAGCTATCTGGGGATATGTGAAATGTCTGTGTGTTATGTGTAAATGTGACTTTATGTATTTTAAAGTGTTTTGTGTCTTTTTGCAACCATGTGCTTAATGGAGTCTTGTGTCTATCCTGGGAGATAATTGAATTACTTATCTCCAGGATAGAAGACTCTGAAACTGGTTTGGGCCAGAAAGCCATGCTTCATTTAGTCACAAAGGACTTTTTACTAACTTTTGAACCCCTTGTCTGATTTGTGCCATTTTTGAATATGTTGTTCCCTTGAATGGATTGATTGTGAATATGTAATTTTATGCAAATGTGATGTATGGTTTTGGAGTTATGAAAGTTGGGTAGAAAGTATGTTTTAACTGTATGTATAATTGAGTTTCCTCTCAGGATAAGGGGAGGGAATATGTGGGATGTAACTGTGATGTGATTGGTTGTTTTGTAACGCCCTGTGGGCTGTACTATGTTTGTGGATTGGGAATAAAAGAGACTGTATGTGACAGTACAGGGAGTTCCTGTTTAACCCTCAAAGTGAAGTGTCGTCTCATTATTGGGGGAAGGATTTATTGTATGCTGTTCCAGTTTGACTGCTAGGAGAGTAAACCTATTCGTATGGTTCCTATTCAACTGTCTACAGCATTCATATGCTTGAGAGAAGGTATACGCTTCTCTGGTTCGGTGATTGTGGTGTCTGCTGCAGTGCTTGGAGTCCTCAGGAAGCGCTAGGAGCATCTTTTAACGGAGGTACCCAGTCGGGGTGCCAGGCGATCCGTTACATTGGTGGCAAGCGGTGGGATGGCGTCCTAGTGCGATGTAAAGCAGCTCAGAGACACAGTTCGTTTGGAGTTACAAATTGAGGGCAACGCTAGCACACGTGCAGCGCCCCTGGGAGCAGAGGTATCCAGCGACTTGGAGCAGACAAGTATGGAATGCTCTGGCGATGATTGGATGGCCGAGGTGAGGCAGCGAGTGGCCCAGTATGGGGATGATTTACCCATGGAGGTACGCCGGGTGATCTGGAACCAGGTCACGGCCGAGCGAAACACAAGGCTGGCCCGAGAATTCCGGCTGGCGAAAGAGAGAGAGTATGCTCAGCGGAAGGAGTGTTACAGCAGCCGAGTAGAGGCTGCATCCGAGGAGGCTAGCCGTCTCCCCCTGAGGCGGCCGCAGGAACCCGAAGTAGGGGTCCTCATAGACTGGTCCTGTGAGGAACCACAACAGGCAGGTGGAGATGGGACCGGCCCAGATCCCCAGCAGCAGCCGGAGTTGCCAGGTGCGGAAGCAGGTGGTCCTTACTCGCAAATGTTGAGGGACCTCACAGACTGGTCCTGGGAAGACCCACAGATGGCAGGTGGAGATGGGACGGCGGTCTCTCTACCGGCCCTACAGGGATGCTGGGCGGTCGGCCCAGATCTCCAGCAGCAGTGTGAGTCCCAGGGAGCCGAAGGGGTCGTCCTTCCTCCCCAGCGGCAGTGTGTATCCCAGGGAGCAGAAGGTGGCGTCCTTCCTCCCCAGCGGCAGTGTGTACCCCAGGGAGCTGAAGGTGCCGTCCTTCCTCCCCAGCGGCAGTGTGTACCCCAGGGAGCTGAAGGTGCAGTCCTTCCTCCCCAGCGGCAGTGTGTACCCCAGGGAGCTGAAGGTGCCGTCCTTCCTCCCCAGCGGCAGAGTGTCCTGCAGGGAGCAGAGACCGTCAGTCTCGCACCCCAACCACAGGACAAAATAATGAAAGGGGAGACAGCTGGTCCCCCTCTCCACCAGCAGAGAGAGTGTCAGGGAGAGGAGCCTGATACCCCCTCTCCCCAGCGGCAGTTTACAGTTCAGAGAGAGGAGCTTGTTACACCCTCTCTCCAGCGGCAGCCTAACCCAGCAAGGGGAGATGTTACACCCCCCAACAGTGCAGATGGGACTGTAGTCTCTGCACTTACAGCACAAGGGGTAGGGACAGTCGGTCCTGTTCCCCAGCCACAGAGCGGTGTATCCAGAGGGGAGACAGTCGGTCTCTCCCTCCCACAACCAGGCTCCCACCAGGCTACTTCCGTGGTAGCACTGGCATCAGGGCAGAGTACCGCTGGTCTCTGCCCACTCAGCAACCCACCAAGGCAGCCTAACAGTTGCCCACACAGTCGTGGTGAGGCACCTGGACATGGACAAAGTTCTCCTCTACCCAGGTGTAGTAACCAGTTATTGTGGGTGGGCTGTACTGCTGTTTCTGTTTTGTGGGTGGGTTGCTGGACTAACCAGGGCACTGACCGGCAGGAGGTCAGATACCCTGTTAGTCTAGTTGGTAAAGGGGAGAAGTGTGGCGAAACCAACCTCGCCACTGTGAACTGGAGAAGCCTGGTTGCTCGCCTGCTCCCTTTGGACTATGGCCCTGCAGGTTAAACCGTTTATTTCCCCTGCAGAAAGGCTTATTTGTGTGATCTGAGTGCCATTCATCTAATAATGTGCACTCAGATCCCAGCTATCTGGGGATATGTGAAATGTCTGTGTGTTATGTGTAAATGTGACTTTATGTATTTTAAAGTGTTTTGTGTCTTTTTGCAACCATGTGCTTAATGGAGTCTTGTGTCTATCCTGGGAGATAATTGAATTACTTATCTCCAGGATAGAAGACTCTGAAACTGGTTTGGGCCAGAAAGCCATGCTTCATTTAGTCACAAAGGACTTTTTACTAACTTTTGAACCCCTTGTCTGATTTGTGCCATTTTTGAATATGTTGTTCCCCTGAATGGATTGATTGTGAATATGTAATTTTATGCGAATGTGATGTATGGTTTTGGAGTTATGAAAGTTGGGTAGAAAGTATGTTTTAACTGTATGTATAATTGAGTTTCCTCTCAGGATAAGGGGAGGGAATATGTGGGATGTAACTGTGATGTGATTGGTTGTTTTGTAACGCCCTGTGGGCTGTACTATGTTTGTGGATTGGGAATAAAAGAGACTGTATGTGACAGTACAGGGAGTTCCTGTTTTAACCCTCAAAGTGAAGTGTCGTCTCATTATTGGGGGAAGGATTTATTGTATGCTGTTCCAGTTTGACTGCCAGGAGAGTAAACCTATTCGTATGGTTCATATTCAACTGTCTACAGCATTCATATGCTTGAGAGAAGGTATACGCTTCTCTGGTTCGGTGATTGTGGTGTCTGCTGCAGTGCTTGGAGTCCTCAGGAAGCGCTAGGAGCATCTTTCAACGGAGGTACCCAGTCGGGGTGCCAGGCGATCCGTTACACACCTTTTATAGCATTCTCCCATGCAAGGGAGGAAATTACAGTAATTACATAATACTCCAATCATACACGAGTTGCCACCCACACATCTCCTCCCCTTAGGATGACACATAATCCCATTATGCAGGACACAGTTCCTCTTGTTTTCTGGATGTACCCCTAAACCTCGGAGTACCCCTTTAAATATTACATCCCCTGGTAGTCGGGAATCCGTTTGGTAGTCTTTACACGAATTGGCGGCAGTGTGGAGGTCTCAGCGGTGTTTGCCTAACCGAGTGTCCGATTTGGGTTCCAGACACTCAATGGCAAAACACCGCTGTTCGGGAGTTTAAGATGGCCACCCAGAGTACAAAGTACATACTGCACGAATTGCCAAATACCCGTTTGCAACATTGTTGCGAACGGTAATTGGAGGCACACTTACTCCTGGGGTGGTCTGATTGTTCGGTAGTTTCACTCGCATAATAACTGGAGTGATTTTACGAACAATCAGGCGAATGCTGCATACACTTGACATACACATGCAAAATTAAACCGAAAACATGCGAAGATACATAATTCTGGAGACAGCCCAATGCCATTCGCTACATACTTGTCCAAAATGAATCTCCTTTTACTTGTATGTTCAGTTTCAATCAGGGAACATGATTCTCTGCTTAGTTTTAAGTATTGTTATGTCTGCTTTGTGGAAAGTGAGCTGTTACATGAGCCTATGTGAGTTCTCTATTGTCCAAAATGAATCTCCTTTTACTTGTATGGTCTGTTTCATTCAAGGAACATGATTCTCTGCTTAGTTTTAAGTAATGTTATGTCTGCTTTGTGTAAGGTGAGATGTTACATGAGCTTGTGTGAGTTCTCTATTACTAGTCCAAAATGAATCTCCTTTTACTTGTTTGTTCAGTTTCCTTCAAGGAACATGATTCTCTGCTTAGTTTAAAAAAAATTAATTCTTTATTTATTCCAAAACAGGATATCTTATACATTGCGTACATAACCATTGGCATACATTCACAAAATACATATAAAATACTTTGATTGTCAAACTTCACAATACAGCATTATCCACAAGACCGCGAAACTGTGAACAATCACAAACTTCGTGAACATGTCTAGCGGTTGTATACATAGCTGACAATTTGTGGTCACTTCCCCTTCTTTACACTCCTCGTAAGTTATCCCGTTTGGTGTTTTTTTTTTTCCATGTTAAGATAAAATAAAATAAAATAGAGGAAAAAATATAACTATCGTGCTATATCATGCTCTAAGAGCCGCCAGGGGCACATATGAATGTTTGCGTTTGCTTTTCCAGCTACGTCATTTACCCCTGGAAATTCTTATGTGTATGGTCTTTTTAATGTAAAGCACTTAGAGAATTGTTCCATGATCAAAACTATCCCCAGAAAAGAAAAGGACAGTTCCCTCGAAGGCCCGAGGGAAAAGAAAGATACAGGTATGCATGAATATGGAAAAGAGAGAATGAGGGGGGGAGGAAAAAACTCCAGGGAGGCCTGACCGGTGAGAAGCACACGACCAGAAGTGTCACCATCATTGCTACCATTTATCCCACCTGACTCATAGTCGCCCATTCTCAAAGAGGGGTGAGTTTGGAAGAGGCAGTCTCTAACTCATCGTTATATTGCCCTGAGTGGTGCTATTTCAGGTATGTATGCTTGGTCCAGCCCACAGTCTTAATCATTAAGTGTACTATTGATCCAAGGGTCCCAAATCTTTTCAAATTTCTTCGTAGTCCCTCTGACCTGAGCTTTCAGTTTGTCCATTAAAAAAGTATCCTTTATTTTATGTTTTACTGTAGCTATCGTAGGAGTGTTTTTCTGTAGCCATCCCTGCGTTAGGGCTCGCCTTGCGGCTAGGTTTATTTTGTGTATAAGATTTTGTTCCGTCCTTGTCCAATCATCTATGGATCTGGATAATAAGAACACCCACGGATCCAATTTTACCTCCCTGCCGAACACATCTCGCAGCAATGCTGCGATCTGCTTCCAGTATGCCCGCACCGCTGGGCATTCCCACCACATTTGGATATACGTGCCTTTCTGTCCGCACCCCCTCCAGCACATATCCATCGGGTTCTTACACATGCAGCACAGCGCTTTTGGAGTGGTATACCATCTAAACAAAGTTTTATATGATTGTTCTTGCACAGACACGCATACCGACGATGTTGCAGCTACCTCCCATATATCCCCTCTAGTACTTCATTCAGATCTGCTTCCCATTTCTCAATGTATGTAATGTCACCCCATTCCAGGGTGTGCGTACTTAGGTGGGCATACAGACAGGAGATTAGGCCGCTTGGGAATTGTTCCTTGGAACACATCCTTTCAAAAAACGTCAGTGGCGTCTGTGTTGCTTTTTTTATCCTGGTATCTCGGGCATAATCTCTGAGCTGAAGGTAGCGAAAGTAATCGAAAGGTTTTAATGGGGTCCTGCTCTTTAGTGTCTTAAATGTGACAAAGGAGTCGTTTTCAAATAAGTGCAATAGTCTCTGCAACCCTGCGGCTTCGAGACCCCAAAAGTTCCTAGCTTGCATGCCCGGGCTAAAATCTCTATTTCTCAGGAAGATAAGATAGATGTCAGGCCATATTTGATGGCCACTGTGTCCCATATTCTGAGAGAGGCCTGTACCGCTTGGCAAGGTGCTCTGTCCAGTGATCTGAGTTCCTTAGGGATCCACATGAGGAACTGGGGGAGGTCCGGGCCCATGAAAGAGGACTCCAAATCCACCCATCTCCTCTCTTCAGGGGGTGTAACTGGGCAGCCACATAGTAATAGTACAGGTTCGGCAGCCCCAGTCCCCCCCTATTCTTAGCTCTATACAGCACATTTCGTGAGACCCTATGTTTTTTATTCTGCCAAATAAACTTACCTATTGCTGCTGTAGTGCTCACAAGCTAGACTTAGTCAGGTATATCGGGAGTGCTTGGAATAGGAATAATATCTGGGGCATTATATTCATTTTTACAGAATGTAAAAATTTTACTTCTCCATATCCCGTATTAATGTCCTGATAAGAGGTGTGTAATTTTGTTGATGTAAAAGAGAGGGGTCCGCCATTAAGCAGATTCCCAGATATTTAATATAATCTTTCGCAATACATATCTGGTATGTCCTTCCTATGTGCGCCGCGTCCGCGTCGCTCGTCCCAATGGGGAGTGCACTCGATTTATGTAGGTTGACTCTATATGCAACCACCATGCCATAATCCGTCAATATCCTCGTCAAAGCAACCATAGACTCTAGCGGATCTGTCAGTGACAACAGTATGTCGTCTGCAAATCCCGATATAACGTATTTCTGCCCCCCTACTGTGATTCCCTTAATCTCCGGGGTCGTCCTTATCATTTGCATGAGGGGTTCTAATGACAATACGAATAGTAGCGGTGACAGAGGGCAGACCTGCCTCGTACCGTTGCTCAGTGGGAAAGGGATAGATTGCGCTTCCGTTATCCTCACCTGCACCCTGACGTTGGTGTACAAGGCTTGAATGGGTGTGATAAGCCGGGCCGGCATGCCCAAATGGCGCAACATCTCAAATAGATATGGCCATTTGACTCTATCGAACACTTTTTCGGCGTCCAAGGACAGCATCAATGTCGGGGTTCGCAGCCTAGCTTGTCTTCCTATGAGATCAATGTTGCGTCTCGTATTTTCGAACAGTTGCCTACCCGGCACAAAGCCTACTTGGTATGGGTGGACCAGGCGAGTAAGAATTGGGTTTAGTCTAATCGCCAGCACTTTAGCTAAGATTTTAGCATCATGGTTAATCAATGAGATTGGTCGAAAATTCTCCGGTATTGAGTAGCAAGACTATGTTCGCAAACGACATTTCCTGATCTGGAATCCCCCCTTCCTGCAGGTCGTTGGACCATGCTTCGAGGTAAGGTAGTAGCTCCTCCCTAAAAATCTTATAGTAGCTTCCATCGAAGCCGTCCGGGCCAGGTGCCTTATTGCTTTTTAAGGCCGAGATCGCTGCACCTATTTCCTCTGCCATGATCTGGGTTTCAAGTGTCCCCACAGCCACCTCGCCCAGCTTTGGAAGAGGAATTTCTGAGAGGAACTCTCGTACTCCCTCCATTTCCCCCTGCGGATGTGCATCCGCCCCTTGTGAATGGTTATATAATGTGGTGTAGAACCCCGGAAACACTTTGGCAATTTCTGTAGGATTCGTTTGGTAGATTCCTGCTGCATTCTTAATCTTTGTGATATGCGTGTTCCGCTGTCGCGGCCTCAGTGCTCTTGCCAATAAAGTATCCATTTTATTGGCCTTTTCATAGAAGGTCCGCCTAGACCAAACTGTAACGGCACCCTCAGCATAAAAGGGTTAAACCGCCGTTTAGAAGATTTTCCCCTTCCAGAGACACAGGCAGCTACTGTAGACACCAATCCATCGAACCGGAGAAGCATATGAATGCTCTCAAGCTCATGAATGCTGTAAACAGCTGAATAGGAAAAAACATACAAATAGGTTTACACTCCTAGCAGTCAAACTGGAACAGCACACAATAAATCCCCCCAAGAACGAGACAAGGCTCCATTTTTAGGGTTAAGCAGGAACAGACAGAGCTGTGGGTTTATTGTTCTTATATACACATTAGTACCACCCACAGGGTTTTGGAACACAACCAATAAACACATACAATACACTCAGACACTCCCACACAAAATCCTCCCCTCTGCCTGTGATACAATTACCTTACACAATGGGTAATGTAATTATCACAAGCAGAGAAATACAATTTTTCCACATTATTCATAACTTGAAAAGTATGCATCACATTCACATAAACATAAATTTTCAGAATCAGCATACTCCAAATACAGACATATGTCAAAATCATCCAAATTGGTCCAGTGGTTCAAAAGATAGATCGTAGTCCTTTGTGACCAAAGGAAGTATGGCTTTTCTGCCCAAAACCAGTTCCACAGAGTCTTCTATCCTGGAGATAATTGGGAAGTAATCCAATTATCTCCAAAGACAGAGGCAAAACTCCATTGAACACATGGCAGCTGTTAAGACACCCCTAGTGTCCTTAAACGAAACCACCATTTAGACGACCTTCCCCTTCTGCAATACAAATAATCCCTGTTCGCATAAACTGTAGTGCACGAACCAAACTCAGGGGAAGCGGCAATCTCCCGACCGGGATCCGTGAACGGCTCCAAACTCCCGAACGGCAATCCACGAACTGCTGCCAGCCGCCGAACACCAATCCACCAATCCACCAAGCGGCTTTCGGTTCCATCCAGCAGTCTCTAAGCGTAAAGAAGAAATCCCCCCAATAACGAGACAGAAGCTCCGCATTGAGGGTCAAACAGGATCTGGCTTTACTGTGGGCTACCTGCCCGTATTTATGCAGGTCTCCCACTTGGTAGACACTCCCATAGGGGACCAAATGGGAGACTTAAATGACAGACAGATATGGGGACATTCCAGACACACAGTCACAGATTTTACCCACAATGCACTATGGTTTCCTCCCCTCTGCCCTGGAGATAATTAAGGAGTAACTCAATTATCTCCAGGACAAAGCCAGTCGCCATTTTAAATATAAAATCATAAAAGACATAAAAATACATAACTTCACAAAAACCGAACATTTCCCATTCGTATCACATATCCCCAGATAGCCTGAATCTGAGTGCATATTATTAGCGAATAGCACTCAGATCCCACACACATAGTTCAATCGCCATGGAGTCAAAGTTCTTACAGTCTTTCGGTATACGAAAGACTCCATGGGAAGGCTATCTGGGTTAAGTCCTGTAACGGACCGTTTTGCACAACAGGGGAAAAAAAACGTTTAGGCGATCGGCCCCTTTTCCAGAGATGCAGGGACAGCTACTGCAGAATACCAAACACACGAACCGCCAATAAGTAAATGCTCCAAACACCCGAACTGCATACAAGGGAATGCTCCAAACATTCGAACTGCATACAAGGGAATGCTCCAAACACTCGAACTGCATACAAGGGAATGCTCCAAACACCCGAACTGGAACCTCACGAATAGCTGCTAGCAGACGAACAGGAAAAGAACCCAAGCGGCTTACACTCCTAGCAATCAGTCTCTATCAGAATACAGTAAATCCCCCCAAAGACGAGACAGAGCTCCGTGTTGAGGGTCAAGCAGTGGTCTGTTAATGAGGGCTACCTGCCCAGTATTTATGCAGGTCTCCCACCTGGTGGACACTCCCCTAGAGGACCAAATGGGAGACTGTGACAAGAGACAGACAAGTAGACAAATAGGACACACAGTCACAGTATATTCCCACAATGCATCCTGGCTTCCTCCCCTCTACCCTGGGAGACAATTGAGAAGTAATTCAATTATCTCCCAAGACAAAGGCAAAACTCCATTACACATGTGGGGACACAAAACCAGTATTATACTTTAAAATACATAAAGTAACATTTATTACATAAAACACAGACATGTAACATATCCCCAGATAGCTCATGTCTGAGTGCACATTATTAGGTGAATGGCACTCAGACCACACGAATACAGTTTAATTGCCATGGAGCCAAAGTCTTTAATTACACGAATAGGCTCCATGGCATAGCTATCTGGGTTAAAACATTCCCCCAACACAAAATACCGAATTTAAATACATTCGTTAAATTGGTACAAATTAGAACCAGGGGCTGGAGGCTCAGCGGTGCTTAGCTGACACAGTGTCCAGATTTGGCGTAGGAAAGCCGGGCAGAAAAGCGCTGGCTGCCCGGGCAGCTCCAGAACATTGCCATCGTGTGGCGGCTAGGTGTAACCGCGACCACCCAGTAACAGTCAATTAAGCTGCGGTTAACCAGCATACGCTCGTTAAGCCGCGGATAACCGCGGCTTCAGGGAGGTAAATGGAGGGCACACGCCAGCTTCTGGGTGGCCAATTAACGGCGCCGGCCGACTTCCCACGGCTCTGGGGAGGCTGATAAAAGTCTGTTTGTTCGGTAGATAAAATCTACCGAACGGCTGTGCAGAAAGGAAGGAATAAATCTTTCTGCACAGTAAAATTAACCGTTTAACTGCCGGTCCATAATCCAAAGGCAGCAGGCAGGCAACCAGGCTCCTCCAATGCAATGTGGCGAGATTGGTCTCGTCACAAGTCCTTTCATATGCTTCAAAACTCCAGAACGACCGGTATTCGTATGCTTTTGTGGAGGCAGCAAGGCGTTCCGTTGTTTCAGCGGTGTTTGGCAGAAAAAGTGTCAGTTTTTAGTTCCATGAAAATAGAGCCGAACACCGCTGGGCTTTCGCGTGTTTTAAAATGGCCGCTGCCTTGTGGTCGACATACGAATGACGACCACCCTGAATTCGGTTTAATTGAGAAGTGTCTGCGGTTAACCACAACGTTCTAATTGGGATCAATAGGTTAACCAGCAGCACATTTCTCTTCTGGGTGGCCATCCGTTCGGTAGTTTTGTTCGTGAAAAATGGTCATTCGTATGGCTGGGCTATAGGAACCAGCCATTTACACGAACGGGGCAAAATAGACGAATCCACCAGCAATAAACAGACAGATGGTTCTGTCACAGCAGCAAAAGACAATAAAACACATAAAAACATATAACTGTGCAGCCATTGCACAAAACAGGTACATTCAACATATCCCCAGATAGCTCAGATCTGAGCGCACATTATTACTGAATGGCGCTCAGAGCACACACATACAGTTCAATTGCCATGGAGCCAAAGTCTTTCCCATAGTCTTTCATTATACGAATGGGCTCCATGGCATAGCTATCTGGGGTATCACCGCTCAAACAGGGCAAGCACCAAATGACCCAGCTTTCATGTCTTTGCAGGGAAAAATCAAGCCTTTTAACATGGGGCCATAATCCAAAGGCAACAGGCGAGCAACCAGGCTTCTCCAATGCAATGTGGCGAGATTGGTCTCGTCACACAAACTATGGCTCTCATAGTGTCGTCAAGGAGCGTTGCTCGTATAGCATATCTGGCATCTTGTACTGTCTTTAAATTAACGTGTGAGGGGTCCGATTTGTGCCGTTGCTCCGCCATTCTCAAAGCATCTAGCTGAGATGCCACTAATTGAGCTTTTCTCCGTTTCCTGAGTGTCGCTTCTCTAATCAATATACCTCTAATGACGGACTTCTGCTGACGAATGCTGGGTGGCCGCCATTCGTATCCCGAACACGAGGTCGCGGCCATTTTAAACATACGAATGCTCAGCGGTGTTCGTCTCTATTTTCATGGAACTAAAATCGGACACAGTTTTGCGCTGAAGCCGCCGACCTCCCTTCTTGTTCGGTGGAAGTGCACGAATGGCCCGGTGTTCGGTAGTTTTGTTGAATGTGTGATACCCCAGATAGGAATCCCATGGAGCCCATTCGTATGAAACTGCCTGTAAAGACTTTGGCTCCATGGCGATTAAACTGTATTCGTGTGGTTTGAGCGCCATTCACTTAATAATGTGCGCTCAGACCTGAGCTATCTGGGGATATGTTAAATGTATAGTTTTAATGTAATGTGTCTTACCTGGTGTATTTTAACAGTAATGCTTGTTTTAGTATCCCCACTTGCATAATGGAGATTTGCCTTTGTCTTGGGAGATAATTGAATTACTTCTCAATTATCTCCCAGGGCAGAGGGGAGGAAGCCAGGATGCATTGTGTGAATATACTGTGACTGTGTGTCCTATTTGTCTGCTTGTCTGTCCTTTGTCACAGTCTCCCATTTGGTCCCCTAGGGGAGTGTCCACCAGGTGGGAGACCTGCATAAATACTGGGCAGGTAGCCCTCATTAAACAGACCACTGCTTGACCCACAACACGGAGCCTTGTCTCGTCTTTGGGGGGGGATTTACTGAATGCTGATAGAGACTGATTGCTAGGAGTGTAAGCCGCTTGGATGCTTTTCTTATTCGTCTGCTAGCAGCAATTCGTATGGTTCCTGTTCGTCTGTTTGGAGTGCTATATTGGATGGCGTTCGGGAGTTTGGAGCATTCCCTTATTGGCGGTTCGTGTGTTTGGTGTTCTGCAGAAGCTGTGCCTGCATCTCTGGAAAGGGGGCCGATCGCCTAAACGGTTTTTACCCCTTTTGTGCAAAACGGTCCGTTACAAAAGGTAATAGAAATAATCTGTCTATTTAAAAAAGCAATTCGTAAACCGAATGTTATATACATGAAATGGTGAATTTAATCCACGAAAGGATTATGCGTAATACATAGAAATAAAGCCAAAAACCAATGTGAGGGAATACAGAAGTTGGAACGAATAGTTTAAACGTATGAACTTACGCGAACCGCAAGCGTGTTTGAGCGTATATTTAAAATTGCCGAACGGCAAAACAACCAAAATGATAATCCGTTTCAATGTAACATGGAATAGTTATATGCGAAATGACTATTGTACGAATATACTGTTCAGCCGAATGACCGTATGAATGAAAAAACCTGCGAACGGCTTGAACCATTCATGACATAAACAGGGAAAAAAACGTAAAGCGAGGACCCGTGCTGTACCGTACGCCGTGGGAACCGGTCCTGGCGTGACAGGTTGGTCTGACTTACGGTCTAGGAGTCTCTGGGACGCGATCTACGACGAAGACCTGGGGTCGGAAGAAGCTGGACGGGCAGAAAAAAGGCCTGAACAGGATTCCTGGACACAGCTATCGCGGTAAAAACCTTGTGGGTACTGAAACCAAGATGGCGCCTGAGAGAACCCTGAAGTGAATCCTCATTCAACGCTGACCTCGAATGGTAAGGAGCCAGGTAAGGGGAGTGCCTTAAGTAGACTAGGGGTAGTACACCAGAACCTCCCACAAATCCAGGCAAATTGCCTTAATACATATGTAACGGACCGTTTCAGCACCCAAGGGGTTAAAACCGTTTAGGCGATATTACCCTTTTCAGATACACAGGCACAGCTACTGCAGAACACCAAACTCCCGAACTGCATACAAGGGAATGCTCCGAACACCCGAACTGCATACAAGGGAATGTTCCAAACACCCGAACTACATACAAGGGAATGTCTCCCCTTTAGATACACAGCCTTGCTGCTGGAGACCGACTGTCTCCCCTTTAGATACACAGCCCTGCTGCTGGAGACTGACTGTCTCCCCTTTGGCTAAACAGCCCTGTTTCTGGGGGGCAGAACCGACCGTCCCTACCCCCTGTGCTGGACGAGCAGAGACCACGGTCCCATCTGCACAGTTGTGGGGCTTACTGTCTCCCTGGGTATTTAACAAGCTCCTCTCCCATATATACTTCCAGCCGCGGGGGAGGGAGACCGACTGTCTCTGCTCCCAATACAGAGTCCTGCTGCTGGGGAAAGGAGACTAGGCTCTCTATTCCCGGTAGGACACTCTGCCGCTGGGGAATGGAGACTGGGCTCCCAATTCCCAATAAATCATTCTGCCGCTGGGGAATGGAGACTGGGCTCCCAATTCCCAATAATTCGTAATGCCGCTGGGGAATGGAGACTGGGCTCCCAATTCCCTGTAATTCACACTGCCGCTGGGGATCTGAGCCGACTACCCAGCATCCCTGTAACTCACCCTGCCACTGGGGAGGGAGGACGCTGCTCTACTTGTCTCTGCCCCCTGTAACTCAGCCTGCCGCTGGGGAATGGAGCTTGGGCTCCCAATTCACTGCAATATCTCCAGCTGGGGAATGGAGCTTGGGCTCCCGATTCCCTGCAATATCTCCCGCTGGGGAATGAAGCTCGGGCTCCCAATTCCCTGCAATATCTCCTGCTGGGGAATGGAGCTTGGGCTCCCAATTACCTGCAATACCGGTGGAGAGACCTCGGTCCCATCTCCACCCGCCACCTGGGGTTCTTCCCAGTAATCCTCCGCAATATCTGCCCAGCTGGCTGAATGGGTCTGGATCTGGGTCTCCGCTTCCCTGCTGAACCTTCTGACTGGAGTGGAACAGATCTTGGTAGCCCTGCTCCAGCTCCATCTCTCGGGTCACCAGGTGGACCAGGTCTTGCTCAATTTCGTGAGTGTCGTCCCAGTCATACCTGCTCTCCCTCCACTCCAAGAGATCACTGAACCGGGCTTGTGTAGGGCTCCCAAACTCAGGCTCTGCAAAAGACTCCCATAACAAGCCAGGACCATCAAACTCCTCTCCCTCTGGCTTGTCATGCTCGGCAGTCCCAGGCAGGTACTGTGCCCCATACCACCAGAGTGCCTGGTAGGCATCTTCCAGCCAAATCTCCTGCCATACTCGGAGCTCCAATTCCTTCACCCATTCATCCAGGGGCTGCTCTACCAGAAAGGGCATCCGCAGGGCTACTCGCTTCTGCAGTCGCTGGTCTTCCTTGGGGAGTCTCTCGCCCCGGTGGTACTCCACAATACCCAGTGCCTGGTACCAGATGCTTTTGCGCAGCGCATCTCGGTCATCCAGGGCACCCTCATCATACTCCACTGCTGGTTCCATCTCGGTGCTGTCAGGGTCGCTGTACTGGGACATGCGTTGTCCTCAAATTGTAAAAATCCACGGAATGGTGTCGCCTGTAGCTGTCCTTTTGTCTGTGGGAACGATCCCGCCGCTTGCCACCAATTGTAACGGACCGTTTCAGCACACAAGGGGTTAAAACCGTTTAGGCGATATTCCCCTTTTCAGATACACAGGACAGCTACTGCAGAACACCAAACTCCCGAACTGCATACAAGGGAATGCTCCAAACACCCGAACTGCATACAAGGGAATGCTCCAAACACCCGAACTGCATACAAGGGAATGCTCCAAACACCCGAACTGGAACCTCATGAATAGCTGCTAGCAGACGAATAGGAAAAGCATCCAAGCGGCTTACACTCCTAGCAATCAATCAGTCTCTAACAGCATACAGTAAATCCCCCCCAAAGACGAGACAAGGCTCCGTGTTGAGGGTCAAGCAGTGGTCTGTTTAATGAGGGCTACCTGCCCAGTATTTATGCAGGTCTCTCACCTGGTGGACACTCCCCTAGGGGACCAAATGGGAGACTGTAACAAAGGACAGACATGAACCAATGACAGACACACAGAGGTAAAACCTCCCCACAATGCATCCTAACTTCCCTCCCTCTGTCCTGGAGATAATTGGGAAGTAATCCAATTCCTTCATTAACCACATGGCAGTAAAAGACAGTAAAAGACATAAAAATGTATAAAGTTACAACTGTTGCACAAAACATATACATTCTATCTATCCCCAGATAGCTTAGATCTGAGCGCACAAAAGTACAGAATAGCGGTCAGATCCTATGCACACAGTCCAATCGCCGTGGAGTTAAAGTGTTCACAAAGTCTGTTCTCCATCCGAATAGACTCCACGGGATGCCTATCTGGGGTAATGCAGTTCATACGGTTTAAACTACCGAATGAACAGGCATCCGGTTAAATAAATCTTTTCTGCAGGGAAAAAAGATGTCTTTTAACATGGGGCCATAGTCTAAAGGCAAAAGGCGAGCAACCAGGCTTCTCCAATGCAATGTGGCGAGATTGCTCTTGTCACAATATATATATATCTCAAACAGAGAAAGGGAGCACACTAGGTCTTCAATCACGAAATAAAGTTATTTAATGTATTCTCCAAAAATCCATAGTCTGTGCATATAAAAAAAAAAAAAAAAAAAAAAAAAAAAAAAAAAAAAAATCGACGTTTCGACCCTCCTGGGGTCTTTATCAAGATCACAGTGACATATATAAAAAACCATAATATATACCCAAATATCAAACTATGCTTACCAATGAGATGATCAGACAGCCGAACGGCTGAAGAACCCGGAAGTGAAGACACCACGTGAACTCGTACGTGTGACGTAAGTGACGTGGTAACTAAGCAACCTAACAAACTATTGTAACCACTGGTTTAAAAATCTGCTAGTGTATCTGGCAAACATCCCGGGTATAACAAAATGGAGGAATCAAATACAGTAGCCTAAAATATGGAGAGGATTTTAACAAGTGACTAGTGAGCGTGCATATAGTGACAAGCAAATAGTGTGCCAATCATTAAATCCGTGAGGCAAAGTGAACTGAATCTCCATATAAGGGGCTACACAAAGGAAAAACGTAACCATTCTTAATGTTATTATACAAAATTAGGGACCCTATGGCCAAAATGAGCCAAAGCATAATAATTTTTTGTTACGTAGTTATTTACATTTTTGCGTTATAACTGGAGCAAGTAAAATAATTACAATCTCTATTGGTGATAATCGTAGTAAAAGTTGTAAAAGTAACTTAGATCTATCCCCTCTTTGCAGTGAAACAGGAACATGATCGATGGCTATAAAGCAAAAGGTAGGTAAATGGTGCTGTGCCGCCAAGAAGTGCTGTTGAGATCTAAGAATTCAATTTGTTCACACGACTGGTTAAAAGTGAATTTTAGATTATATGGATTGTTGTTGAGGTAAGTCTTGAACAGTTCAAGAGAGTCTGATCCCATATTCTAAAATTATTTACACAATCCCTAATTCTGCCTTGGGAGGTTTTTATACCACTTACTGATTACCAAAGCAATCAAATATCGATATCTCTTGCACACTGTCATGTGATTTTGTATATAACATTCTATTTAAACCTTTCCACAATCTTTTCATACCAACGATAATTCAATTAATTATATGAATAATTGATCCCTAACATCATCTCTCATATTTCTACATATGATCATAATTCACCATTCTAAGTATCCCCAAATAGTGATTTTTAAGGGTATATTTATTTACTTCTAAACATCTGTTTATTTTAAACCTCCATTCTAATTTAACTTTCAATTTTAAATAGTTTACCAATTCCATACCACTAAACTAACAATTCTCAATGTATAAATTTTCATTGTATTTATTTTATATGTTAAAACTTTTTTGTAAGTTTTCATTTTTATGATGTTTCAAACTAATGCATATGTATTAATTCCAACAGTATTATTATGTTTACCCAATAAGCCACACATGTAGAATATTGGTTTATTTGTTCATTTACTAGTTTTGTATATAAGATGTACATCCAGACAGAATTCTATCATGTCTCTGAGGAAGTGGGGCTGACACCCACAAAACGCGTAAAACAGGCTAACAGATTGAGAGTGAGCAGGATACGAAGAACAGCCAGCCGCCAGCAGAAAGAACGGCTCCTTTCCCTGTATAGTATTCACGATCTGGAGACCGACGGACTGCCGGTACCTGATAATCAAAGTGAGGTTTGGGACGCACGCCAACTTCACAGCAGCCGGCAAGTATAATCATTCAGTACTGACACACAGTATCCACTGTAATCCTCATTAGTTACAGTAGATATCAGGGTATATGAACAATATTTGCTGGCAATTGACTTGTGGATCGTTCCTGGCTCTCATTTTTTACCTTTATTATATTTTTTATATATTTTTTAACTATTCTTTTATTTACTCTTTGAATACATTATGAATAAATTTTTATAAAATATATTTTTATATCATTTTCAATACTTTTTCTTATAGGAATTTTCATTAATTTATTTTCATTTGATTTTAAGTATAGAGATTAAGTGTTTTACATATCTCTCTATTGAAAGTTAAATATTGCTTTTTGCACCATTTAGTGTGCTACCAGATGATTTAAAGCTAAACACACCATATATAATTGTGTGTATAATAATACCATACAGATAACTATTCTTGATGTTCTTGATGTTGTTATTCTGTAATAAGTAGTTGCTTTATATTAACCCCTTCCCGACCGTGGACGAAAATTTTCCGTCAACCTTGTCCTTCAGTTAAGGACCGTTGACGGAAAATTTCCGTCATTTTCTTAAGTTAACCTCAGATCGCCGCGATCGCGGCAATCGCGGGGTTAACGGTGCTCCGGTCTGCCTCTGCATTAGAGGCAGACCGGGAGCACCCGATCGGGCTGCCCCAGCACCGGTGCTCGCTCTGACAGCATGTCAGAGCGAGCACATGTGCTCCACATACTCACCTTCCGCCTCCCTGCACTTCCGGGTTCTGTGTGAAGTGCAGGGAGACGGATCAGTGCTGATCTGCTTCCCTGTGTAAAAAAAAAAAAATTAAAGTTAAATCCCACCCCCCCTGCCCCTGTTTTAATAAAATTAACCCCTTCCCTGCCAATTGATCACTGACTACAGTGATCAATTGGCAGGGTATACATTTTAATGTCATCTGATTTTTTTTTTTTAACCCCTGAGGGTTAATAATTTTTTTTTTAACCCTCAGGGGTTAAATTTATTTTATTAATTAATTTAAATATTAAAAAATTATATATTTAGCTAGCTGGGATGGGTGGAAGTTAGTGGGGAATTGGGGAATTTGGTGTTAGGCTAACTAGGGGTTAACGTTAAAAAAAGTTTTAAAATAAGCTTTAAAAAGGTAAAAAAAAATTTTTTTAAAATGTTTTAGTAACGTTTAAGTAAAAAAAAAAAAAATACCACCCCCTTTACCCAGTCTAAATAAAAATTAACCCCTTCCCTGCCAGCTGATCACTGCCTACAGTGATCAAAATACAGATCACAGTATTATACTGTGATCTAATTTTTTTAACCCCTGAGGATTAACTTTTATTTATTTTTTTTAACCCTCAGGGGTTCCATTTATTTAATTAATTAATTTAAATATTTTATAATTAAATATTTTGCTAGCTGGGGTGGGTGGGAGTTATGGGAAAATGGGGAATTTACGGTTAGTGCTGCTTACTGCTAGTTAGGGGTTAACGGTAAAAGAAAAGTTTAGAAAAAAAATTAAAAGTGTAAAAAAAGTTAAGATAGTGTAAAACATTTAATAAGTAAAAAAAAAAGTTTAAAAATGGGTTTTACAAAGTAAAAAAAGTTTTACAAAGTAAAAAAATACATTTAAAAATGCTCATTACCACTACACTTGGTACAAGCTAGCGGAAATATTATCCCACGCTAAGGTTCAAAATATGCCTTTTGAATTACCCTGGGATGTCTTCTTTAAGAAATGATATGCCTTTATGGTGTAATTGGATGATATAGCCTTGTAAAATACTCTAAAATGGGACATGGACACAGCGTAAAAATTCAAAGTTTGGAAAAAACTGGAATGGCTGTGTCTCAAATGTGCCCCTTCAATGTCCACATATACCTGGCAAAGGTACATACGGGGGTATTGCTGTACTCAGCGACATAGCTGAACAACATATGAAGTAGTATACAGTCGTAGTACACATAAGGTTTGCAAAATATACTGCGCAAACTCACTTTGTGTGTCAAAAAGGCAGAAAAAATGCTTATTACCACTACACTTGGTACAAGCTAGCGGAAAAATTATCCCACGCTAAGGTTCAAAATAGGCCTTTTGAATTACCCCGGGATGTCTTCTTTAAGAAATGGTATGGCTTTATGGGGTATTTGGATTATATAACCTGGTAAAATACTCTAAAATGGGACATGGGAACAGTGTAAAAATTTAAAGTTTGAAATGAACTGGAATGGCTGTGTCCCAAATGTGCCCCTCCGATGTCCACATATACCTGGCAAAGGTACATACGGGGGTATTGATGTACTCAGCCGACATAGCTGAGCAACATATGAAGTATTATACAGTCGTAGCACACATAAGATTTGCAAAATGTACTGCGCAAATTTACTTTGTGTGTCAAAAAGGCAAAAAAACGCTTATTACCATTACACTTGGTACAAGCTAGCGGAAAAATTATCCCACGCTAAGGTTCAAAATATGCCTTTTGAAATACCCTGGGATGTGTTCTTTAAGAAATGGTATGCCTTTATGGTGTAGTTGTAATATGTAGCCTGCTCAAGTGCTCCAAAGTGGGCACGGACGCATCAAAACCCTCCATGAAAATTCACACTTAAAAACCTTAACTTGTTACGTCTCTTTTATAGCAGTGTAACTTCACAAAATAGTGTCTAGGTCATACATTGGGCATATTGTTTTACTCAGAAGACTTAGCTGAGCATAATTTGGGGGTTTGAACTTAGTGGCACATATGAAATGTACAAAATGCCCAGCAAAAATGTAATCCGTATGTAAAAAATGCCCAAAATTATTTTTTACCACATACTTTGGCATATATTGGTGAAAAAATGGGGGCATGTTAAGGCACAATATGCACCATATGAGATACCCTGGAGTGTCTACTTTTATAAATGGTAGGCCTTTGTGGTTTTTTTTGAACAGTCAAACTGCTATAATACCCCAAATTGAAGCATAGGCCCATTAAATCCGCCTCTCAAAATTCTACTGTAAATGTTGAAACGGACAGGTCTCCTATATGGCACTGTAGCTTCACGAAATAGTGCCAAAGACATACAATGGGGGTATCGTTGTACTCAGCAGAAGTAACTGAACACAAAATAAAACTTTGTACAGGAATAGCACACACCAACTTTACAAAATATACATGGGAAGTTCTTTGTTATAAGTTTGTGTGCCAAAAACTCCAAAAAACTAAATTTTACTCCAATATTTAGCAGAGATTGGCGGTGAAATGGCTACTTAGAAAGTGTCAAAAAAACCTTAGGACAATAGCCTGTGATGTCTACTTTATATAAATATATACTTTTGTGTGGCAATTTTGTTTTCTTTTATGGCTATTAAGCTTACAAGACAAACATACAAAATTCTAAAATCGCTCTACATTAAAAGTTTATTTTACTCCTTGTGCTTTATGACCTGTAACTACCAAAAAAAACTTTAAATCCCAGACACATTATATATTTTGTAAATCAGAACAACTAAATAAATTTATTTTTAATTACTTTCTTTAACCTGCACTAATTAGGCACACATTATTATTGCAAAAACTGTACAAAAAACACAAAATTTTTCTTTTTTTTGCATTTTTCTGTATTTTTTAAATAATAAATAAGCATTTATATATATATATGTTACATCAAATTAAAGCCCTTTATGTCCTTTAAAAAACAGTATATAATATGTGTTGGTGCAATAAACGAGAGAGATGCAAATTGCAGTTGAACGCATACAGCAAGAAAATGCAAAAATTGCTTGTGTCATTAAGCGTAAGACAAGCTTCTGAAGCTGTGTCCTTAAGGGGTTAAGCAGAATATTTGGTGTGTAACAGATAGAATCTGCCTCTAACAGATTTAAAGGTATACACACCACACATTTTTTCTCTACTATTATCAATTGTCTCAGATGTCGACATAATTATTATGCCAAATTGCACCAATCAAGCCATATAAAAGTGAATTAGCTCCTGAACACATTGCCTGGAAGGTATCACTGTCCTCTATATAATCATGTATACAACATGTGTAGTCATACACAAAATATAGTGGCTGATTGGAATTCTTTTCCCACTATGTGGGTGAGCAAATGTGGATCCGGTCAGCATGTGGCTGCATGTTACGCAGCCCGTGCACTTGTAACCTTTTTTCTTTATAATCGACGGTTTGGCATAGCAGTGATGTGGATCGTTTTTTTACCAATAAATCCCTCAAATTGCAGTTCCGTCTATAACTAATCATAGGATTACATTTAAACCTATCCGAAAGACTGTGGTCAATCTGAAAAATGTTCCAATGTTTGTATATAGCTTTCTTAAGCAATGGAGTGGCCGTATTGAATGTAAGTGGAAGAAAAATGTTTATATTCACACTAGGATTAACCTTATTTGTTTTGTTAAACTTATTCCAAACTTTCTGTTTTGCAGTCGCAAGAGTCCGGGGATGAAAGCCTCTCGCTAAAAAACGATCCCAAATCTCTTGTAATTGATGTTCACGTTTAACCGCATTGCTATTATACCTTATAGCACGTAAAAATTGTGAAATGGGCAATGAATCTTTTAGATGCTGAGGATGAAAACTTGTAGCAGATAATAAAGTGTTGCGATCAGTAGTTTTCCGAAACAGAGTAAAACCTAGATTGTTTCCTTCTCTGTAAACAGTAACATCAAGAAATTCAATATTGGTCTTATGCCAATTCAGTGTCAAAACTACCGGCAGTGGTAAAGTATTGATATACTGAATCATATCTTCTAGTGTAGTTAACGAGTCTTGCCAGATAATGAAGATGTCATAAACATTTCTTAAATATTTGATAATATGATATTGGTACTTAGGTAAAATTTACTTGTTGTCGAACCAATACATAAAGCCATTGGCATATGCTGGTGCCATGGCTGCCCCCATGGCAGTGCCAGAGGTTTGTAGGTAAAATGGATCTTCAAATTTAGAATAATTGCAGGTTAAAGCTCTATTCAACAAATCCATAAAATATGGGATATGAGGACCTTTGTACATATCGTCGTTTACCAAAATCTCAGATATGGCTTCAATGCCTTCTTTATGAGGTATTATTGTATAAAGGCTTTGAATAGCCATCTATCTTTGAGTAGCCAAATAATATCTTTGTCTGTAAGATCTATGTTTCGTATTTGATCGATAAAGGGTTGTGTGTCCCTTAAACAAGTAGGGAGCTTCCTAATACTCTTATTAATATAGTAGTCGATGAACTGTGCAATCGGCTCAATCAAACCCTCCTTCGCAGATACTATTGGTCGACCTGGTGGATGTTCCAAATTTTTATGAATTTTTGGTAGGGTGTATAAAACTGGATGTTTTGGATATTTCACGAATAAAAACTTTGCAGTGTTTTCATCTAGATAACGATGTAACAACCCTTCCTCAATTAATTTTTCAATTTTCTTTTGAAACTTACTAACTGGGTCAAATGTGAGTTTGAGATACGTGAATTCATCATTTAACTGTCGCATGATTTAATTTCTGTAGTCCTCGTACGTTTGTATAACAACTGCACCACCTTTATCTGCTGGTCGTATTATGATAGTGGGGTCTCTCATGAGATCCCTTAAAGCAGTATGCTCACCCTTGGATAGATTGTCCCTGTGAAAAGGTGGTGCAGACATCAAGGAGTCAACTTCATGACGTACAATTTGCATTGTCTTGATTGAAGGATTGGGTGTATATATATATCCTTCTTATTCCGACTTGGAAACACATGTACATTAATAAGAGTTTCTTCCTTTCTTACTTCATTACTATATAAAGTCCTTTGCAGTTTGTAAAAATCAATGGCCATCTCAAATTTCTTAGGTTTAGCAACCGGTGTAAAGGATCCTTCTATTCGTGCAGCGTGATCCTTGCAGCTTCTCTAGAAATCCCGCTGAAACAAAGTGATTATAACTCCCAATCCCCCAAGCATGAGTCGAGACTTCATGAAGGGGTAAAACGATCTGATTTACTGTGGGCTACCTGCCCGGTATTTATGCAGGTCTCCCACCTGGTGGACACTCCCCTAGAGGACCAGATGGAAGACTGGGACAAAAGCATTACAGTAGCCAATCACAGTGGCTATAACATAAGCACTCCTCTTTTACATAAATCACTCCCTCTTTTCCATCCTGGAGATAATTAACTTTAGTGAGTAAAAAGAGCCTTAATTATCTCCAGGTAGAAAGAAACATTGCTTTTCTTTTTTTAGCAAAACAGCATAAAAATCTATAACTTACATTTTACAGAACATAAACTTTAAGCATATTCTAGGCGAATAGCGCTCAGATCCCACGAACACAGTTCTCAGAAACGTCGACTGAAGTTTGGCTTTCGCCAGCCGTTCGCGTGTTTGTATCCGACAAAGAGTTCCACACTGTAGCTATCTGGGGTCGGTCTCTTTCGCATAAATCCAAGTCCCGAACGGTGGAATGTCTCCGGCATTCGTGTGTTTCCAGCTGTATGAACGAGGACCTTGGTAGGCACCAGCTGTGTTTGGCGGAATAAGTGTCCGAAAAGAGTTCCAGGGCATCGCCGCCATTTACCGCTGGGCTTTCGGCAATTTAAAATGGCGACCGCCATGTGTTCGGCAGACGAACACCGGCCACCCAGGCATTCGACAATTAAGCTGCGGTTAACCGCAGCTTCTGGGTGGCTAATTAGCAGCACACGCCACAGACCGGGTGGTCGGCCGTTCGGCAATTTGTTCGTCTGTACGAACAGCCTTAGTCCAGCTGTAAGGGAAGTTAAACTGCACGAACCAACATACGAATGTATCAGGGCAAATGTAAAATCCAAGCAAGTAAGGCAACCGATGCAATCCAGGGACAAAGGGCTCTGTCCCAAGTGCCTTAAGACCCAATAACTTAAAGGGCCAGCATCCCAGGGTAAGAGGCTAGCAATCCAGCTTCTCCATAAGACAGGGGGTTAGGGCAGTTTGTCACATGAAACCCCCGTGACAAAAGGCATTTTGTCACAACCGGTATAAATGTAGCAACGAGAGGTGGTTTTGGTCTAAGCTCTTTTTTGACAGATTGAAAATAGGGATTATCTCCTGTGCCTGGGAGGTTTTCCCGTGATTCCTGTATTTCTTGTAACCGCTTGTCCGCGCCTAATGTGCTGGTCATCCGTGGAGGATCGTTTAAATGTTTTCCTTCCTTTAAAAAAGTAACTTGTTTTCTAACATGTTGATCATCCCTGATCTCTCCTTCTGAGGCTGATTCCCCTGAACTAACATCCACGGTTTGCAATGATGGCTTTCTGATATGTGTTCTAAACCTTGGGGTAGGATTGCGTGCATTAGAATCTGATCCACTTAACCAGCGATAAACCTGGTGATATTTATAATCATGGTTCACCTTGCTATTCTATTTGTGTGTGTATATATATATATATATATATATATATATATGTGGGTGTGTATATATATATATATATATATATATATATACATATAATATGTTTGTTTGAATAGGGACTGAAAAAAATAAGTGGAGTTCTGACTGGAATTGTATCATAACATTTTTTGCAATGACAAGAAGTAATTCAGGGGAGTATTGTTCTGTATTCTGGAATACATAATGCAGTGTAAGCATAGTTTAGCTCATGGGTCGTCAACCTGGTCCATACCGCCCACTAGTGGGCGTTTCAGGATTCCAGGTGTACGGTAGGGATTTCGGCTGCTAAATCCTCTTTTTGAGGATTTCTCCTTTCTAGAGTGGGTGGGCACAAGTGGCTTGGGGGTGCAAGATTTTAGTGACCGGCAGGAGGGAAGCGCTCCCTCCTGCCAGACCACATTCTGGACCGCCCGGCGCGGCAGAGTTCTAATCCAAGGTGATGAGGGAGCTCTAACCGCTCTGCTCTGCTCCCTCGCACGATGTTTGCTAATGCCGTGGGAGCTGGAATATGATGTCATATTCCGGCTCCTGGCATCAGCAAACATCGCGCGAGGGAGCAGAGAGGTTAGAGCTCCCTCGCCGCCTTGGATTAGAACTCTGCCGCCCGCCGAAGTGAAGCCCCACTGGACCCCAGGGACAAATCCACACCAGCTCTCCAGGTAGGGAGGCTGGGTGGACATTTAATATTAATAATGTATGTGGTTGTAAGTGTGTGTGTTTCTCTGTGAGTGTGTGTATCTGTAAGTGTATGTGTGAGTGTTTGTGTCTGTAAGTGTATGTGTGAGTGTGTGTATGTGTTTGTCTGTGAGCAGACTACTTGTAGAATAGAAGAAAGAAGGAGCACAATATTTGTAGAATAGGAGAAAGAAGGAGCAGAGTACTTGTAAAAAAAGGAGAAAGAAGAAAAAGGAAAATGGAGATAATTGTTGTTGGCTAATAAGTGGGCTACCTAGCTCTGCCTTACTACTGGGTATTGCTATAAGGAAGGTTAAAAAAAATAGAAAAAAGGTAAAAAAGGTGGGGAGGAGAATTGAGGAGGGGAGCTGATGCACAGATGAGAAATCATATTATGAGCAAACAGAGAAATCATCTGAATATTACCGTCTGAATCTTAGTTTGTTCCTTACGAAAATCAAATCAGATATCACATATTTAGTCTTGCAGCATCAACCACAAGGATCTCATTAATCACTAGTAAAGGTAATTTCAATTTACTTTGTTTTCTCATTAAACTTCATAAAGTTAAAAACATTCTAAACATGCATAAAGTAGAAATAAAAAGATACATGTACGTACATTAATTTGTTTTTAATACACCCTCCTTTCTAAAAAATATTCTGCACTTGCGCGAAAACTGGTGGGCGGATGTCAGGGTGGCGATTCGGTGACCGGGACCCAGATACTGTCTGGGCGGCGATCGGATGACCGGGACCTGGTATGCCTGATGTTGAAGTAGGAGTCACA
Source organism: Pelobates cultripes (assembly GCA_933207985.1). Lineage (NCBI taxonomy): Eukaryota > Metazoa > Chordata > Amphibia > Anura > Pelobatidae > Pelobates > Pelobates cultripes. The sequence continues at coordinate 14,656,068 of OW240919.1, read as the reverse complement.
GTGTGGAAGTGGATTAGAAGGGTCTGGTGCAGGGTAACCGCACGCCCCTGGTGTTGAGCACCAGCGTTTGTGCGGCCACATACCAGAACCCTGAGGCAGCTTCAGCGGATCCAAGGAAAAAGGAGCTTCGAAATAAGCAGACCTTGTGAACAGGAATGTATCCAGTACAGAAACAAGGCAAGGCTAGAATAGGCACCAAACAAGAAAACAAGACAAAACTAGGAGAACCCAGAACCAGAGCAGGACAGAAAGCAGAACCCAGAACATGTACACAAGACATGAGGAAAACAAGAACAGGGCAGGACAGGACTGTACATGAACTGGGAACACAAGACAAATTAAAACAAGACCAGAGATACAAGGCAAAACAAGAAGAGAATAACGAAGTACTATATGTGAAAAACTATGGGGATTTAGTTACATTATATGATCATACATTGCATAAGCCTGCCACAACGCCAATGTACCCCATATTTGGCAGGGCCTACTCTGCCTGCCTGCTAAATAAACCAAAATAAAGCACATACAGCACTTACCTGCAAGAAAGGGCAGAATACTTGAGCAACTGCCTGCAGGAAACAACTGAAACAAAAGGAATCATGGAAAAGGAATGGGTGTGGCAACATTAAACAAACATTTAAAAGAATCCAAGAGACTGAGAATTCCAGGAACGGAATACAGGAATGAACCCAGAAAACCCCGCATAAAGAAAACCAGACATGGAATAGAAAACCAGAAAAAAAAACAAAAAAACTAAACAAGAATTGTAAAAAGAGTACTGGATACCGGAAGCCATTGCCAGAATGATCCACAGCTAGGAACAGGATGTGACAATGCATTAGTGAGCGGTAGGTAGAAAAAGGTTGACTACCAATAATGCATTGAATTCTGCTCGTTACCCCAGAATCCTCACAGTAACAGAACAACTTGGTTAATCCTACTACTCTGTTACAGTGTATAGGGAGTATCCCTGACAGGCTAAGTACATTCTGCTTATTAACTACTTGTTAGCAGTTTTATAGGTATAAGTTGTAAATATGTATAACCAGCGACTCTTTAATATATAGGAACACCAATGGGGGAAACCAGTATTATCCTGTGTACAGTACATTTAAACCTGTAATTTGTGCTGCCCATGTGAGAAAAAAATAAAATGTAGGTGTAATTTGGCCGTTTGAACAGTAGATGGCGGTGTTGTGCAGGTTTGACTGATCGTTAGTTTGAACTTAGCCGTTCTGGATCTGTTCGTTTTGTTTTGGTGAGAGTAAGTGGATACATTCGTTTGAATAAATGGTGTATGTGCTGGGGGAGGAAGGTTCGTGTCTTAGTTTGTGCGTGCGGTTTTCCGTTCATGTGAAATCTAGTTTCCTGTGAGTTCATATGGGCGCGTGGATTCCCCGTTCGGTAAGTTGAGTGCGTTTGTATGTTTTAACTCGTGAAATAAGCAGTTTTGTGTAAGAGTATTTCGTACAGTTTCCCTTTCGTATGACTAGATGTTTAAGTGAGTATAGCCATACGTAATTAGAGGCGTTCGTATGAGTTTAGGTGGTTCGTGCGTTTAGGACGTGTCATGTGTAATTCTTTTACTCACTGTTTCCAGTTGCCTGATGGCTGACCCGGAAGTGCGGCAGAGGTACATATGTGTGTGATATATCTATATCTCTGTGTGTGTTCTTTTACTTTTTGCTCACAGTTATTGCATGTTGTCTTTACATTCAATAACGGAGGATCATTTTTCAGTATTATCATAATGTTAAATCTGACCTCATTGTTCTGAATTGATCTGTATGTTTTTTTTTAGCCTCTCCACTTGACGTTTTTATAAAACATTTATTGAATAATTAAGTTTACTAACGCACTACCCTTCTTTGTAGGGACGGTCCGGCATATGTGCTATAAACTCAACATTCACACTTTAATGCCAAATCCAAATCTTCTTGTTATTTACTAAGAGACCCTTGTCTTCTAGTAATAACTTTCAAAAAAATAAATGTAATGTAACCAACACATCACGGATCATCTATTCTATTATGTAAAACCTTATGATTTAAAAAAAAAAAAAAAAAGTTTTTGCTTTTATCTATGAGAATCTTTTTTTTTTAATTTAATTTTAAAAGCTGTAAAAAAATGAGCTCTTAAGGGTCTATAGCTGTACAAAAATCATAGAATGCAGGAAAATAATTTTGTTCTGCAGATATGTTCTTTATTCATATTCGTGTTAGCGATGGCATATTTTATGGTCTTCTGAATACTCAAGCAAGTCCAGGATGACTGTTAAAATGGCCTGCAGAGCCTGACCGAGTTGTGCCGCTGTATAAGGCTTACCAAGAGGGGGAACATGGATAAACATAGATTTGCCACGGCTTTGATACAATGAGGTGTAGTAAATGAAATCACAGAGGTACCTGAAAGAGTGAAAAAATAAAAACATTTTAGGCATAGTACGGCTATAATATTAAAGGAACACATTACATTTTAATTATATATTTTGTTGTGTTCTTTTATATAATGTAAATATTTTTATCTTTTAATGCTGTGCATTGCTTTTTTTTTGTAAAGCTTATTCCTATCTGTTCCAAGCCCCACCATTTTTCAGCCAACAACACCACCTACAGTCACATAATGCCATTACCCAACCCATTGCTTGTTGGATTATGTCCAGATTTAGCACATATAGGGTGCTTTGAATGATAATCCAGCTGGATGCATTTGATTTCTTAATATAGTGCATTGTGAATCTTCTGAATCATATACTTAGCATGGGTTTCAAATGCAAAAGCACTGATCAGTGGGTGATTGTTTTAATTTTGCATGCCCCAATTGAATTCTGACCCTAATTTTTTAGGCTTCAGTAAAAATTAGATTTGCCATTGTGACCCAATTCGGTCATTTTCAACAGATTTTGTGTAGCTGGACAAAATCTGGAGTCTAGTGTGCAACTGCGAAGCAGACTTTATAGAATGCTCCTCACTATGAAGATTGGATACCTGAAACCTTGAAGGAAAGGGAGTGACCTTAAATAGATACACTACAAAACAACAACTTAAAGCAGATTTTTTGGTGTACAGGTTATGCCCCTGCACTTTCACTGCTTAATTGTCTACTCTACAGGAGTTAAAACCCTTTTGTTTCGGTTTATGTAGCCCTAGCTACATCTCCCTTGCTCCACAGTGAAAATTTAAAACACTTCTAGTGCCACATGGTCTGCAACTCTGCACCTAACGGTGCTGCAAACCAGATAGCAAGACCACCGGCGTGGTTTTTGTGCTAATCACATTAAAGAGACATAGTCACCAAAACAATTACAGCTTAATGTACACTGCTCAAAAAAAATAAAGGGGACACAAAAATAACACATCCTAGATCTGGATGAATTAAATATTCTTCTGAAATACTTTGTTCTTTACATAGTTGAATGTGCTGACAACAAGATCACACAAAAATTAAAAAATGGAAATCAAATTTTTCAACCCATGGAGGTCTGGATTTGGAGTCACACTCAAAATTAAAGTGGAAAAACACACTACAGGCTGATCCAACTTTGAACTTAAACTTAAAACAAGTCAAAATGAGGCTCAGTAGTGTGTGTGTGTCCTCCACGTGCCTGTATTGACCTCCCTATAATGCCTGTGCATGCTCCTGATGAGGTGGCGGATGGTCTCCTGAGGGATCTCCTCCCAGACCTGGACTAAAGCATCTGCCAACTCCTGGACAGTCTGTGGTGCAACGTGATGTTGGTGGATGGAGCGAGACATGATGTCCCAGATGTGCTCAATTGGATTCAGGTCTAGGGAACGGGCGGGCCAGTCCCTAACATTAATGCCTTTGTCTTGCAGGAACTGCTGACACACTCCAGCCACATGAGGTCTAGCATTGTCTTGCATTAGGAGGAATCCAGGGCCAACCGCACCAGCAAGGGGTCTGAGGATCTCATCTCGGTACCTAATGGCAGCCAGGCTACCTCTGGCGAGCACATGGAGGGCTGTGCAGCCCCCCAAAGAAATGCCACCCCACACCATTACTGACCCACTGCCAAACCGGTCATGCGGCAGGCAGCAGAACGTTCTCCACGGCGTCTCCAAACTCTGTCACGTCTGTCACATGTGCTCAGTGTGAACTTGCTTTCATCTGTGAAGAGCACAGGGTGCCAGAAGCGAATTTGCCAATCTTGGTGTTCTCTGGCAAATGCCAAACTTCTTGCCTTTCTTACAGTTATTGCATGTTGTCTTTACATTCAATAACGGAGGATCATTTTTCAGTATTATCATAATATGGTGTAGGGCTGTAAGCACAACCCCCACCTGTGGACGTCGCACCCTCATAGAGTCTGTTTCTGACCATTTGAGCAGACACATGCACATTTGTGGCCTGCGGGAGGTCATTTTGCAGGGCTCTGGCAGTGCTCCTCCTATCCCTCCTTGCACAAAGGTGGAGCTAGCGGTCCTGCTGCTAGGTTGTTGCCTTCCTACGGCCTCCTCCACGTCTCCTGATGTACTCGTCTGTCTCCTGGTAGTGCCTCCATTCTCTGGACACTACGCTGACAGACACAGCAAACCTTCTTGCCACAGCTCGCATTGATGTGTCATCCAGGATGAGTTGCACTACCTGAGCCACTTGTGTGGGTTGTAGACTCCGTCTCATGCTACCAATAGAGTGAAAGCACCGCCAGCATTCAAAAGTGACGAAAACATCAGCCAGGAAGCATAGGAACTGAGATGTGGTCTGCAGAACCACTCCTTTATTGGGGGTGTCTTGCTAATTGCCTATAATTTTCACCTGTTGTATATCCCTTTTGTACAACAACATGTGAAATTGATTGTCACTCAGTGTTGCTTCCTAAGTGGACAGTTTGATTTCACAGAAGTACGACTGACTTGGAGTTACATTGTGCTGTTTAAGTGTTCCCTTTATTTTTTTGAGCAGTGTAGTTGTTCTGGTGAGTAGCATGTCCCTGAAGGCTTTTTGCTGTAAACACTGCCTTTGAAGAGAAAAGTCAGTGTTTTCATTATTGCCAAGGTAGGAACACATCTATTGGCCACTCCTCTGACGGCCACTGGAGGTGCTTCCTGGGGCAGTGCTGCACTGAGATGCTTAACGCTCCCCACAGAGATGCATTGAATCAGTGCATGTATATGAGGAGTTATTGAATGGCCATGGCGACGTTTGGCCTCACCCCACCTCCTGGTGAAATAATTAGAATTGACTTCAGCCAATTCAATGCTTTCCTATGGGAGAATTCTGATAAGATCATCCAAGGAGGCGAAGCCAGCTCCGGCGGACCTGCACAGTGCTGGAAAAAAAGTACATTTTTCTTTCTTATTTAAGGTGGGCAAGGGACACTACATGTGTTTTTAACACTATAGGGTCAGAAATACATGTTTGTGTTTCTGACCCTATAGTGTTCCTTTAATTTTGCTTTATATTTATTCACAAAACTCTTACAACAGATTATTTAAATACACTTGAGCTTATTTATCAATAGCACTATTTCGTTTGTCTCCTACACTGGAATTGTGGGACACACCAATACTGGGATACTGTGAAGTGGTGAAAAAAACATTCAGATTTTAGTTATTGGATTGCCCCTTTAAAAGTAAAGCTTTAAAGGTTTCTTTATAATGTCTTTGAAAAAAAAAAACAAGTGAATGTAGTACTAATGTGGAAAGTCAGAGATAACCAATGTATTACAAGTACAAGAGAGTTGGTAACCATAACAGATGCCATACCTGCCAGCATCTGTAGACACTGTGAACTGAACCTCCGGACAAGCTGATGAGGCTCCTTTGCAGACTGCATCTACGTCAATAATCGAGTGTAAATATTCAGGGCCTTCTTCCACACAACAATACATCCCTGGACGGAAATTACAGTTGTCCATCCGTATATAACCAGCATTGTGACCACATTTCTCTATTGTCACGGTTGTAGCCATACCAGAAACTCCTACATGAACAATTACCTAAAGAAAGAATCAGACTTAAAATACGTAGTGTTTATTCTGTATCAACAACTCCACCATGCAAGTATGATGAGAAAAAAAAAATGTGGGTGACCATTGTAACGAGACCAATCTTGCCACGGTACATTGGAGGAGCCTGGTTGCCTGCCTGCTCCCTTGTGACTATGGACCGGCAGTTAAAGTCTATTTTACTGTGCAGAAAGGCTCATTCATGCCTTTCGGAGCCGGCAGGCGCTGTTAATTGGCCACCCAGAATCTGGCATGTGCAGCCAATCTACCTCCCTGAAGCCGCGGTTAACCGCGGCTTAACGAGCGTGTGCAGTCAATTGACCACCCAGTAGCTGCGGTTAACCACAGCTTAACTGACTGTTACTGGGTGGCCACAGTTAAACTTAGCGGCCGCTAGGTGGCGGTGTTATGGAGCTCCCCGGACGGCCAGTGGTGCTCAGCCCGGAATCAGTGCACTAAAAGCGGACACTTATGTGCAGGCACCGCTGAGCCTCCACCTTTCCCTGCTTCTATTCGTGGCTATTTAACCGAACTTTGTTTTATGTTAATGCTTTAACCCAGATAGCAAAGCCATGGAGCCTATATGTGTAATTAAAGACTTTGGCTCCATGGCAATTGAACTGTGTGTATATGATGTGAGCGCTATTCGGTACAATTGTGCGCTCAGATCCCAGCTATCTGGGGAGGGGTTACATGTATATATTTTATGTGATAAATGTAACATTATGTATATTACTGTATTTTAGTGGTTTATTGTAACCATGTGTGTAATGGCGATTTGCCGCTGTCCTGGTAGATAATTGGATTACTTCCCAATTATCACCAGGATAGAAGGGAGGGAATTAGGATGCATTGTGTTTTATTTCTGTGTGTCTGTCACTGGTGCATGTCTGTCCCTTGTCACAGTCTCCCATTTGGTTCCCTAGGGGAGTACCTTGGGTTGTCTACTTTTTCAGATGGTATGCCATTATGGGGGTAATTCTCATTCCTGGGCTACCACACCGTCTCAAAGGTAACATTATTAATCTGGCAAATTTCAATTTGAAAATGTAACGTTCTATATTTGACCCTGTAATGTTCCAAAACACCATAAAACCTGTTAATGGGGGGGGTACTGTTGTACTCGTGAGACATCGCTGATTACAAATATGTGCATTTTTTTGCAGTAAAACAGTATTATGACATTCACAGCTAAAATGTCAGACAGAAATACAAATGTAAAAATAAAAATCTTATTTTCTCACATTTTATTCATAATAAATTATGTTCCATACATGAATAGTTAATGATAAATTAAAGCCCTGTTTCTCCTGAACAAAATGATATATAATAAGTGTGGATGCACTTAATGTGACAGCGGTGAATTACGGTTGAACAGACATATAGCGCAAATTCCAGTTTTTGTTTACGTTTTGTTTTGATCAGAACGTGCACTATTGACTCCGTCCTGAAGGGGTTAACCCCTTAAGGACACAGCTTCAGAAGCTTGACTTACGCTTAATGACACAAGCAATCTTTGCATTTTCTTGCTGTTTGCGTTCAACTGCATTTTGCATCTCTCTCATTTATTGCACCGACACATATTATATACTGTTTTTTAAAGGACAGAAATGGCTTTAATTTGATATAACATATATATATATATATATATATACATATATATATATATATATATATATATATATATATATATATATATATATATATATATATAAATGCTTATTTATTATTAAAAAAATACAGAAAAATGCAAACAAAATGAAACTTTTTTTTTTTTTACAGCTTTTAAAATAATAATGTGTGCATTATTAGTGCAGGTTAAGGAAAGTAATTAAAAATACATTCATTTAGTTGTTCTGATTTACAGAATATATAATGTGTCTGAGATTTTAAGGTTTTTTTTGGTAGTTACAGGTCACAAAGCACAAGGAGTAAAATAAACTTTTAATGTGGAGCGATTTTAGAATTTGGTATGTTTGTCTTAATAGCAATAAAAGAAAAACAATATTGCCACACAAAAGTATATATTTATATAAAGAAGACATCACAGGCTATTTACCTAAAGTGGTTTTGACACTTTCACCGCCAATCTCTGCTAAATATTGGAGTAAAAGTGTGTTGTTTTTTTTTTTTGTTTTTGGCACACAGACTTATAACAAAGAACTTCTCATGTTTATTTTGTAAAGTAGTTGTGTGCTATTCCTGTACAAAGTTTTATTTTGTGTTCAGTTACATCTGCTGAGTAAAATGACACCCTCATTGTATGTCTTTGGCACTATTTCGTGAAGTTACAGTGCCATTTAGGAGACCTGTCCTTTTCAGTATTCACAGTAGAATTTTGAGAGATGGATTTAATGAGCCTATGCTTCCATTTGGGGTATTATAACAGTTTGACTGTTCAAAAAAACCCCACAAAGGCCTACCATTTGTAAAAGTAGACACTCCAGGGTATCTCATAAGGTGAATATTGTGCCTTAACATGCCCCCATTTTTTCACCAATATATGCCAAAGTATGTGGTAAAAAATAATTTTGTGCGTTTTTTACATATGAATTGCATTTTTGCTGGGCATTTTGTATTATTTCACATGTGCCACTAAGTTCAAACCCCCAAAATTATGCTCAGCTAAGTCTTCTGAGTAAAATGACACCCCCATTGTATGTCTTTGGCACTATTTCGTGAAACTACAGTGCCATATAGGAGACCAAGCCATAACAGTTTTTACCGAACTTTGAATTTTGAGCTGGGCCTATGTGCAATTTTCAAGCATCTTCGCAGGTTTCAAATTCAAACTACCCCACAAAGGCCTACGATTTCTTAAAGTAGACACCCCAGGGTATTTCAAAAGGTATATTTTGAACCTTAGCGTGGGATCATTTTTCTGCTAGCTTGTACCAGGTGTAGTGGTAATAAGCATTTTCTTCTGCCTTTTTGACACACAAAGTGTATTTTGCAAACCTTATGTGTGCCACCACTGTATAATACTTCATATGTTGCTCAACTATGTCGGCTGAGCAATACCCCTGTATGTACCTTTGCCAAGTATATGTGGACATCGGAGGGTCACATTTGGGACACAGCCATTCCAATTTTTTTCAAACTTTAAATTTTTACGCTGTGCCCATGTCCCATTTTAGAGTATTTAACCGGCTATATAATCCTAATACCCCATAAAGCCATACCATTTCTTAAAGAAGACATCCCAGGGTATTTCAAAAGGCATATTTTGAAACTTAGCGTGGGATCATTTTTCCGCTAGCTTGTACCAAGTGTAGTGGTAATAAGCGTTTTTTCTGCCTTTTTGGACTGGCTAAAGGGGGGTGTTTTTTTATTTTTTACTTAAACGTTATTAAAACTTTTTTTAACTTAATTTAGAACTTTTTAAAGCTTATTTTAACTTTTTATTTTTAATGTTAACCCATAGTTAGCCTAACAACAAATCCCCCAATTCCCCACTAACTTCCACCCACCCCAGCTAGCTAAATTTATAATTTTAAAATACTTTAATTAATAAAATAAATTTAACCCCTGAGGGATAAAAAAAAAAGAATGAACTCTCAGGGGTTAAAAAAAAATCAGATCATAGTAAAATGTAATCCCTGCCAATTGATCCCTGTAGTCAGTGATCAATTGGCAGGGAAGGGGTTAATCTTTTATTAAAATGGGTAAAAGGGGGTGGGATTTTAAATTAACTTTATTTTATTTTTTCTAACAGGGACAAGATCAGTGATGATCCGTCTCCCTGCACTTCACACAGAACCAGGAAGTGCAGGGAGGCGGAAGGAGAGTATACTGAGCACATGTGTTCGCTCTGACAGCCTGTCAGAGCGAGCACCGGTGCTGGAGCAACATTAACCTCGCGATCGCCGTGATCTGGGGTTAATTTTACCCTGTTAAGGGTGTCCCCAGGATGACGGACTTTGTCCGTCACCAGTCCTGAATGTGTTAAGGACTTTTTTTGTGTTGTACATTTGCGACGAGGCCTCTTTTGTGGTGTTTGTGTTTAGCTGTAATTTTCCGCTCTTTTGCTTACTGTTCCTATACAAATTATATATATTTATTTCAGGACAAAAAGGGCTTTTTTTTTTTACATACCATTATTTATATAATCTCATGTAATTTAATTTAAAAAAATGTTTTTTGACTTTTACTTGAAAAATCTTTTACTCATCTACAAAAGCGAATGAAAAAAACTGCTAAATAGATTCAAAATTTTGTCCAGAGTTTAAAAATACCCAGTGATTACATGCTTTTTTTGCAAGTTATAGGGCTATAGGTACATTTTAAAAATTTCTCAATAGTGACATTGTTTTACTGTTTTGAATCACTAATATTTGTGTTCAGCAAAGTCTCCCGAGTAAAACAGTACCCCCCATGTACAAGTTTTAGGGTGTCATAGAAAGTTACAGGGTAAAATACAGTGCTAGCAAATTAAATTCTCTGGTCTTTCGGCCTGGGTTGGCAAGCAGGTACCTCAAATTGCAATCAATAAAATTACTTAATTATGTAAAATTATTACATAAATACGCACGTAGAATTTAAATATATATGCTTTTTTATATATTTGAAGTCTACGTATATATTTATTTAATTATTTATGTAATTTTGTATATGGACATATGTATATTTTGTATTATTTTTATTTATTTATATATACATAATTATACAAGAAAAAAGCAAACCCAGAACGATGTGTGTTTTTTATAGGGCAGGACAGCTGTAACCAACACCTCCAATATCATCTCATTGATTGGACTCCAGTTGGCTGGCATCTCACTCCAATTAGCTCTTGGAGATGTCATTAGTCTAGGGGTTCACATACTTTTTCCACCTGCACTGTGAATGTTTACATGGTGTGTTCAATAAAAACATGGCAACATTTCATTCTTTGTGTGTTATTAGTTTGAGCAGACTGTGATTGTCTATTGTTGTGACTTAGATGATGATCAGATCACATTTTATGACCAATTTGAGCAGAAATCCATATCATTCCAAAGGGTTCACATACTTTTTCTTGCAACTGTATATACAATTTCATTCTAAGTGTATTTTGATATAAATATATATATATTTAATATCAAAATACAGTTAGAATAAAATTTCATATAGATATTTTTTTCATTTTTATCATTTTTACATGTTATTTAATTTTAATTTAAATTACTTATTTGTATTTTATAATATATATACAATATATATAGTTATATATATATGTGTGTAATTTAATTATAAGTGTATTTTTATAGTAATATATATTGCATATATTAATATAAAAATACACTTAGTATAACATTATATGATATATAGACATATTATATAAATATAATATGTCTATATATATATATATATATATATATATATATATATATATATATATATATATATACACACACATATATAATTATTTTTTTATTTTACACAAGCAGGGAGACTGCCTGTCAGCACAGGCAGTTCCCCTGCAGGCAGATACATGGACACATATTTTGAACATGTGATCGCTCTGTTGAGCGATCACATGGCCCCAGGGGTCCTAATCCGCTATGGGGAGACTGTCTGGGCTGCAGGTAGTCTCCCCACACCGAGAACAGCGCCGATCGCCGCCGGGGGAACGAAGGCGATCGGGTAAGTACATTACACTGTTAGGACGCAAAAATGTCGATGACGGTCCTGAACTGACGGTCCTGAAGGGGTTAAGTTACAGATTTTTCCTGAACACTGTTCAATCCTTATACATGTGTATTGAGGGGACCCCCATTCATCCCTATGGAGAAAGCTTATTAGTATTATTAAATTAATCTTGGCACTTATTTTTGCATGCTGGCCACATTTTATAGGACCACTATAGTGCCAGGAAAACAAACTAGTTTTCCTCGCGCTATAGTGTTAATAGGTCCCCCCCACCCTCTGGGTCCCACTCCCGCCGGCTCAAGGGGGCTGGGGACTCTCCTTCCGACGTCATCGGCTAAATGCGCATGCATGGCAAGAGCCACGCCCGCAGTCAGTCAGTCCATAGGAAAGCATTTCTCAATGCTTTTCTGTGGACGCTGGCGTCTTCTCACTGTGAAAGTCACAGTGAGAAGCGCGGAAGCGCCTCTAGCGGCTGTCAATGAGACAGCCACTGGAGGCTGGATTAACCCAAATGTAAACATAGTTTCTCTGAAACTGCTAGGTTTACAGCAGGCATGATTAACCCTACGTGGACCTGGCACCCAGACCACTTAATTAAGCTGAAGTGGTCTGGGTGCCTATAGTGGTCCTTTAACAGGCACAGGCATGTGACATGGTACATTGTATAGTGCAAGCTTTAATTAGTTCACAGATCCAAGTTTGGAGAGATCATGGAAGAAGAAGTTTGTTTTACCTGCCTATGCTAACTTTAAAGGAACATACAAGGTCAGGGAAACAAACATGCATTCCTGGGAGGGGCGGGGCCTAGCTGTGAACAGGAAAGGTCGCAATGTTTATGCAGCCAAAGAAGCATAAAAGTGCTATTTTCTGGTACAAAGCAGTTAAAACGTACCTCCCTGGTCCTCACCTACCCGGTGAAACTAATATGGGACACGAAAACAAAAAAAAACAAGGTTGACAAGAGCCCGCTGGGCCTAAATATTGGATCACGCAGAAGGCCACATGGAACAATATGGCGCTCCTTGATGAGGGATCTATATACTCCTGAGAGGATCTCTTTTGACCCTGGAGAGGTGGCTTCGCTTGGTGTGCAATTGGACCAGGAGCTGGTCACCGCAGCATTGCTTAAATTGATGCTGGCTGAGTTCCATACAAATATATTATCTACTTCAAAAAAAGCAGTGGATGGAGCAACTACTCAGCATCACTAGAGCTCACAGACTTACCACATTTCTTACGGAGGTTCCTCACAGCTTTCCTACCTCCAAAACAAGCCAAAGCTGTAAATATAGACGGCATATTCTGCCTCCCTAAACCAGAGGACGCACCACCCTCCACAGTTCCGGACATCAAAGTCCGCTTTCAATCTTTAAAGCATAAGGCCTTGCTCCAAGCAGGTATCCACGTATAGGTAATGGAAATGAACACAATCCCTTGTCCTTGAATCCTGGGTGCAATAGAAGCTGGATAAGCCCCAGTACCAAAGGGACCAAATATCAGATTTTAATATGGAAAGAAATCCAGGCACTCCAAGGTATACCAACGGATAGGCAATTTTATTGGACCCAAGTACCAAAAAACAAAGTTTCGACCCCATAGGGCTTGACCACTTGGGCCCAAAGTGGTCGGAACGTTGTTTTTTGGTACTTGGGTCCAATAAAATTGCCTATCCGTTGGAATACCTTGGAGTGCCTGGATTTCTTTCCATATTAAAATCTGATATTTGCTCCAAGTAGGTGTCATGGGGAATACCCCTTCCCCATCTCTTTTGAGGGTTTCACTATTCTGCTCTATTAACCAGATTTAACCAGGAACATGCTAACCTGGCGTCAATCTTTGATACCCCTTACTGCGGGCCAGTGACATTCCTTATCGATGGGGACAACCTCAGACCCTCTTATAGCTTGGTTGCTTCATCTAAGTGTTGCTTCTAAGTGTGTAGTTGGAGATATTCTTTAGAGTTTTACAGAAGCTTCAACTGTCTAAGAGCTTTCTTTTCTACTATTACAGGTAAGATTCATCTGTAGGAAAAGGTTACTGATTGCACAAGGTTTGAATTCCTGTTGGTAATTATAAGGCATTTGATTTGATTGGTTAGCTTCTTGCTATTGATTGCTGTTTAAATTAGCTATTGTTTGTGTAACGGAGCTCCCTGTACTCCGACCGAGTACCCTCCGTTGATGGATGCTCCTAGCGCTTCCTGAGGACTCCAAACACTGCAGCCGACACCACAACCACCGCAGACTCCACAACCGCCGTAGCTTAACTGGAGTCTCGCCGTCTTCCTTCCACCCTGGATCAGCTTCTGTCCTCCAGGACCGTGTGGGGAAGACCTCTCCTCCAGGAGAGCGTAACAGGAACAGCTCTTAAAAGAGCTAAGTGATTAAAAGCTCAGGGGAGTATGCAGAGCATAGCAATCCCCAGTGTGATATAGCAGTTCCCTCCAATAACGAGACAAGGCTACGTATTGAGGGTTAAGAAGATCTGATGTTTAATGGCACACACTCTGCTTTTATGAGATTCTGCCCATGCAAGGGAGACACCCACATAATTAGCAGTATAACCAATCGGAACAATATACATTCGGGGAAATTCCCATCCCTCAGATAATCACATAACATAATTAAAACAGAACAGTAAAAATACAGTTTTTATACATGTACTATAACTTCCAAACTACACATCCAATCTTCATAAAAATTACATATTTGGAATCAATCCATTAAGGGGAGCAACATATTAAAAAATGGCACAAATCAGACAAGGGGTTCAAAAGTTAGCAAAAGTGTCTTTTGGGGCCTGGCTGGCAGCATGGTTTTCTGGCCCAAACCGGTTTTACAGAGGCCTCTATCCTGGACAATGGGGAAAGTAATCCAATTATCCAGGGATAGAGGCAGACTCCATTAACCACATGTTAGCAAAAGACACAAAAAGACACAAAAATACATAACTCCTATTGAACTGAACAGAACCCCCACATTCAACCTATCCCCAGATGGCTTGGATCTGAGCGCTCAATATATCCAAACAGCGCTCAGATCCCACAAATACAGTCAAATCGCCATACACACTAGGTCCATAGTCATGGGGCAGAAGGCTGGCAATTAGGCTTCTCCATAACACAGGGAAGCAGGGCAATTTGTCAAATAAAATAACAGTTACAAATGGCAGTTTGTAACAGTTTGCAAATAAGCAAAGGCCTTCCCAGGTTTTAAACATTCCTAGTGGGTGGTGATTTTAGGAGTTATATAAGGGTTGTTGTCATTAGCTTGGCTAATATAGCTTGGTTGCTTCATCTAAGTGTTGCTTCTAAGTGTAGTTGTAGTTGGAGATATTCTGGAGAGTGTTGCTTCTAAGTGTGTAGTTGGAGATATTCTGGAGGTAATATGAGGTATTCAGGAGGACTGACGGCTCAGCGGTGTTCGCACAAATAAGTGTCCGTTTCCAGTTCCTTAGAATTGGCGCTGAACACCGATGGCCGTTCGGGACTTTAAAATGGCCGCCGCCACGTGTTGGGCAACCGAACAAAGATCAGCAGCTTCTGGGAGGTAAATTGCCGACACACTCCAGCTCCCAGGTGGTTCAGTCATTCGTGCGTTAGTTCGCTAGATTGAATCTACCGACCGCTGGGCAGAAAGGCATGAATAAGCCTTTTCTGCCAGGGAAAAGAAGGCTTTTAACATGGGGCCATAGTCCAAAGGCAACAGGCGAGCAACCGGGCTTCTCCAATGCAATGTGGCGAGATTGCTCTCGTCACATCTCTCCGCTTTTCCAAACAGACTAACAGGGTACCTGACCTCCTGCCGGTCAGTGCCCTTGATAGTCCAGCAGCCCACCCACAAAACACAATCAGTAATACAGCCCACCCACAATAACTGGTTACTACACCTGGGTAGAGGAGGTGGTGACTGGTAAGCTGACTTGGTGGGTTGCTGAGTGGGCAGAGACCAGCGGTACTCTGTCCTGGTGCCAGCACTACAACGGGAGTAGTCTGGTTGGAGCCTGGTGGCTGGAGGGGGAGACCGACTGTCTCCCCTTTAGGTACACAGCTCTGCTGCCGGAGGGGGAGACAGACTGTCTCCCCTTTGGCTAAACAGCACTGTCGCTGGGGGGCAGAACCAACCTTCCCTACCCCCTGTGCTGTAAGTGCAGAGACCACGGACCCATCTGCCCGGTTGTGGGGCTTACTGTCTCCCCCTGGTACGTTAAGCTGCCGCTGGGGAGAGTGGGTAACAAGCTCCTCTCCCATATATACTTCCAGCCGCGGGGGAGGGAGACCGACTGTCTCTGCTCCCAATAAAGAGTCCTGATGCTGGGGAAAGGAGACTGGAGACTGGGCTCTCTATTCCCTGTAGGACACTCTGCCGCTGGGGAATGGAGACTGGGCTCCCAATTCCCAATAACTCATACTGGCGCTGGGGAATGGAGACTGGGCTCCCAATTCCCTGCAATTCACTCTGCTGCTGGGGGACAGGAGCAACTATCTCTGTCCCCTGTAACTCAGCCTGCCGCTGGGGAATGGAGACTGGGCTCCCAATTCCCTGCAATTCACTCTGCCGCTGGGGATCTGAGCCGACCGCCCAGCATCCCTGTAGCTCACCCTGCCACTGGGGAGGGAGAACGCTGCTCTCCTCTCCTTGCAAGGTACACTGCGCTGGGGGACAGGACCAACTGTCTCTGCACCCTGTAACTCAGCCTGCCGCTGGGGAATGGAGACTGGGCTCTCAATTCCCCGCAGGACCGGTGGAGAGACCTCGGTCCCATCTCCACCAGCCACCTGGGGTTCTTCTCAGTAACACACTGCAATATCTGCCCAGCTGAATGGGTCTGGATCTGGGTCTCCGCTTCCCTGCTGAGCCTTCTCACTGGAGTGGAACAGATCTTGGTAGCCCTGCTCCAGCTCCATCTCTCGGGTCACTAGGTGGACCAGGTCTTGCTCAATCTCATGAGTGTCGTCCCAGTCATACCTGCTCTCCCTCCACTCAAAGAGGTCACTGAACCGAGCTTGTGTAGGGCTCCCAAACGCAGGCTCTGAAAAAGACTCCCATAACAAGCCAGGACCATCAAACTCCTCTCCCTCTGGCTTGTCATGCTTGGCTGTCCAGGGCAGGTATTGTGCCCCATACCACCAGAGTGAGTGGTAGGCATCTTCCAGCCACATCTCTTGCCATACTAGGTGTTCCAATCTCTTCACCCATTCCTCCAGGGGCTGCTCTCCCTGGAAGGGCATCCGCAGGGCTACTCGCTTCTGTAACCGCTGGTCTTCCTTGGGGAATATCTCGTCCCACTGGTACTCCACAATACCCAGTGCCTGGTTCCAGATGCCTTTGCGAACTGCATCTCGGTCATCCATGACACTCTCATCGTACTCCACTGCTGGTTCCATACTGGTGCTGTCAGGGTCGCTGTACTGGGACATGCGTTGCCCTCAAATTGTAAAATCCAAAGGAATGGTGTCTCCTGTAGCTGTCCTTGTGGCTGTAGGAACAATCCCACCGCTGCCACCAATTGTAAAGGCACCCTCAGCATAAAAGGGTTAAACCGCAGTTTAGTAGATCTTCTCCTTCCAGAGATACAGGCACAGCTACTGCAGAACACCAAACTCCCGAACTGGAACCTCCCGAATAGCTGCTAGCAGACGAATATGAAAAGCACCCAAGTGGCTTACACTCCTAGCAATCAATCTCTATCAGCATACAGTAAATCCCCCAAGAACGAGACAGAGCTCCGTGTTGAGGGTCCAGCAGTGGTCTGGTTTAATAAGGGCTACCTGCCGAGTATTTGTGCAGGTCTCCCACCTGGTGGACACTCCCCTAGGGGACCAAATAGGAGACTGTGACAAAGGACAGACATGAACCAATGACAGACACACAGAGGTAAAACATCCCCACAATGCATCCTAACTTCCCTCCCTCTGTCCTGGAGATAATTGGGAAGTAATCCAATTATCTATCAGGACAGAGGCAAAACTCCATTAACCACATGGCAGTAAAAAGACAGTAAAACACTTTAAAACATGCAAAGTTACATTTTATACATAAAATACAGACATGTCACATATCCCCAGATAGCTGGGATCTGAGTGCACATAACTACCGAATAGCGCTCAGATCCTATGCACCCAGTCCACAAAGTCTGTTCCCCCCACGAATAGATTCCACGGGATGGCAATCTGGGGTAATGCTGTTCATACGGTTTAAACTACCGAATGAACAGGCATCCGGTTAAATGACCGAATGAAGACGCTTGGAGGCTGACGGCTCAGCGGGGTTCGCGCGAATAAGTGTCCGTTTCCAGTTCCATAGTATTGGCGCTGAACACCGCTGGCCGTACGGGACTTTAAATTGTCCGCCGCCATGTGTTCGGCAACCGAACAAAGGCCACCCAGCATTCATCAATTAAGCTGCGGTTAACCGCAGCTTCTGGGAGGTAAATTGCTGACACACTCCAGCTCCCAGGTGGTCCAGTCATTCGTGCGTTAGTTCGGTAGATTGAATCTACCGACGGCCGGGCAGAAAGGCACGAATATGCCTTTTCTGCCAGGGAAAAGAAGGCTTTTAACATGGGGCCATAGTCCAAAGGCAACAGGCGAGCAACCAGACTTCTCCAATGCGATGTGGTGAGATTGGTCTTGTCACATGTGTAGTTGGAGATATTCTGGAGATAACCTGGAGGTAATCTGAGGTATTCAGGAGGATAAATAAAAAGTTAAGATTTAAATTATTCCCCTCATTGGAATGGCAGACTTAGTTCAGTGTAATAGTTGCTATGCATTTGTTTCACGTTCCACTTTTTTGAGGTTTGGTTGTTGTCTAATCTGTAGACAGTTCTTTATCTTGCGGCAGTATTTTGTATATTTGAAGTCTGATATTTGTAAATTATCTGGTGAAGAAACTCAGACTGGAACTGCTGCAAAGCCACTGCCGCAGAGACATACTAGGAATGGCAGATGGATTACTGTAGGATCTGGCAGACTTAGAGTTGTGGATAAAAGGCATATTGCACAATCTGTTCTACATAATTCATTTTCTGCACTTTCAGAGTGTAGTGGAGAGAGGCACTGAGGCTAGTGGTGTTGTGGAGAGAGGTACTGAGGCTAGTGGTTTTGTGGAGAGGGGCACTGAGGCTAGTGGTGTTGTGGAGAGGGGCACTGAGGCTAGTGGTGTTGTGGAGAGGGGCACTGAGGCTAGTGGTGTTGTGGAGAGAGGCACTGAGGCTAGTGGTGTTGTGGAGACCGACTTGGAGACTATGGTCAGGCCTAATAGAAAGCAGTTGGTGTTGGGGGATTCCATCATAAGAAGTGTGGAGATGGACAATCACAGAGAAAGGAGACATATCTGTAATATTGTTAAGCAAGCAAAGCAGGAAGGGGCTTGCAATGAGGTTTCAGAGGTTAAGGAAGTTTTTAGTGTTTTTGCCAATGATATACGGCAGGTTGCTTCCACACTGTCATTCTCTGAAGTTCTGCCTGTACATAACACTCAGAACGACAGGCAGATGCGTATTAGGGACTTTAATTTGTGGCTTGGTGAATGGTGTCGGGAGCAAGGACTTGGCTTTATTTCTCGTGGTAGCTCTGTTTGGAATGGAAATAACCAGTACAAAAAAGATGGTTTGCATCTTTCTCAAAAGGGAACAGATGTTCTCAGTGAGCAGTTCAGAGGTTTTGCCAGGATGTATTTAAACTAGGAGAGTGAGTGGGGGGCAAAAGGGTGATAAAACATCAATCCAATTGTCCCCCAAAACAAGGACAGAAGGTGCCTGTAGCAAGTGTGTTAAAAAATGATAAGCTTAGAGTCATGTCTACAAATGCTCGCAGTTTAGGGAATAAGATCCATGAACTTGTGGCAATAATGGCAATGGATAGTGTAGATTTAGTCGCTGTTACGGAGACATGGTATAATGAGAAAAATGACTGGGACATAGCAATACCAGGGTACTCTTTGTATAGAAAAGATAGGGAAGGCATGTGAAGGATAGCATAAAATCTAGCCTAATAAAAGTTAGTGAGGCGAGCATAGAGTCCGTTACGTTAGAATTTGGTAATCACACAGTAACTTGTGTAGGTCTGATTTATAGGCCCCCAGGACAAATTGAACAGTTAGATAATCTACTAGTTGAGGAAATAGCTAAAATGACAATGAAGGGGGAAGTTATCATCATGGGTGACTTTAATCTTCCTGATGTAAATTGGAAAACAAAATTAGCTACTTGTGCCAGGAGCACACATATTCTAAACTCCCTACTGGGATTGTCTCTAAAACAAGTTGTTGAGGAGCCAACTCGTAAAGAGGCCATACTAGAGTTAGTGTTAACAAATGGAGATTTGGTATCAGATATTACTGTAGGTGAAAGTTTAGGATCCAGTGATCATCAGTCAGTGTGGTTTAATATAAGAACAGTGACTGAGTCACACCACACAAAAACAAAAGTTTTAGACTTTAGAAAAACAGACTTTTCTAAAATTAGAATATGTGTAGAGGAGTCATTATCAGACTGGAGCAATTTAAATGGAGTCCAAGAGAAATGGGACTATTTAAAAGTTGCACTATTGAAGGCAACAGAAAATTGCATTAGGCTTGTCAGTAAAAGCAAAAATTCAAGAAACCACTGTGGTACTCCGCAGATGTGGTCAAAATAGTTAAAAACAAAAAGTTAGCATTTAGGAATTATAAAAAAAACCAGAGTGAGGAAGACAAAATGATCTATAAGATTAGGCAGAAAGAGGCTAAGCAAGTTATAAGAGCTTCCAAATCACACACAGAAGAGAAAATAGCACAGTCAGTAAAAAAGGGGGATAAAACATTTTTTAGATACATAAATGAGAAAAGAAAAGTAAAACAAGGATTAGTTAGATTAAAAACAAAAGAAGGAAGGTATGTAGAAGAGGATAAAGGTCTAGCTGACTGCCTCAATGAATATTTTTGTTCTGTATTTACAGATGAAAATGAAGGAAAGGGACCTCAGTTGAGAAAAAGGATAAATGAGTCATTTATTACACGTGAGTTTACAGAGGAAGAGGTTCTATTTCAACTGTCAAAAGTAAAGACAAATAAGTCAATGGGACCTGATGGAATACACCCAAAGCTATTAAAAGAGCTTAGTGGTGTACTAGCAAAACCATTAACAGATTTATTTAACCAATCATTATTAACAGGAGTAGTCCCAGAAGATTGGAAGTTAGCGAATCTTGTGCCCATTTAACAAGAAAGGTAATAGGGAGGAGTCGAGCAACTATAGGCCAGTAAGCCTTACTTCAGTAGTGGGGAAAGTGATGGAAACCATGTTAAAGGATAGGATTGTTGAACATCTGAAAACATATGGATTTCAAGATCAGAGACAACAGAGGGTTGTAGTTAATGGAATATATTCGAAGCTTGGACTTGTCACCTCAGGGATCTGTACTTGGACCCATTCTCTTTAATATTTTTATTAGTGATATTGCAGAAGGTCTTGATGGTAAGGTATGTCTTTTTGCTGATGATACTAAGATATGTAACAGGGTTGATGTTCCAGAAGGGATAAGCCAAATGGCAAATGATTTAGGTAAACTAGAAAAATGGTCAGAATTGTGGCAACTGACATTTAATGTGGATAAGTGCAAGATAATGCATCTTGGACGTAAAAACCCAAGGGCAGAGTATTTGATAGAGTCCTAACCTCAACATATGAGCAAAGGGATTTAGGGGTGATTATTTCTGATGACTTAAAGGTAGGCAGACAATGTAATAGAGCAGCAGGAAATGCTAGCAGAATGCTTGGTTGCAGTAGAAAGAGGGAAGTGCTCATGCCATTGTACAGAACACTGGTGAGACCTCACTTGGAGTATTGTACACAGTACTGGAGACCATATCTTCAGAAGGATATTGATACCTTAGAGAGAGTTCAGAGAAGGGCTACTAAACTGGTTCATGATTGCGGGATAAAACTTTCCAGGAAAGGTTAAATGAGCTTAACATGTATAGCTTGGAGGAAAGACGAGACAGGGGGGATATGATAGAAACATTTAAATATATAAAGGGAATCAACACAGTAAAGGAGGAGACTATATTTAAAAGAAGAAACAATTAAGACATAGTCTTAAATTAGAGGGACAAAGGTTTAAAAATAATATCAGGAAGTATTACTTTACTGAGAGGGTAGTGGATGCATGGAATAGCCTTCCAGCTGAAGTGGTAGAGATTAACACAGTAAAGGAGTTTAAGCATGCGTGGGATAGGCATAAGGCTATCCTAACTATAAGATAAGGCCAGGGACTAATGAAAGTATTTAGAAAATTGGGCAGACTAGATGGGCCGAATGGTTCTTATCTGCTGTCACATTCTATGTTTCTTGTTCACAAGACCGGGTGTAATTCACCGATGGGAACCGATCAATATCTTGAAGAACAGATGTACAAACTGGGCCTCATCATGCTGACTAGCTCTGCAGGTCTAAGGCTGACTAACATCGACCAGGAGTTCACACCCAGATCAGCCCAAACTGCTCGGTCCTCTCAAGCTGGGACCTGACTACCAGGTTGACGGGCATGCAGGATTGACGCTACTCGGCTACATAGGTTTCTTCAAGTTTAGAGACTCCATGTTATTCCACTGAACAGTTTATTTTTATTGCTTGGTTATTCTGTAATGCAATTTTGATTAGTCTTTAATGGCCCACAGTACTGGAACTTAACAAGCCTTATTGTTATATACTTTAGACGCAACTATGGGGCAGCTTACCTATATTTTGGTTCACTGATGAGTATGTAAACCTCTTTTTGACCCAGTCAGACGGCCTCATTATTAATGAAGGCTCACAGCAACGGTCTAGCTATTACGCAAGCATACACCCCCTTAAATGTCGTAAAGCTGATACACCCAACACTAAAATCTACTGGGAGGGAACAATTCAGCCCTGGTTGGAACTCTGTATAGGCCCTCTCAGTATCCTATGGGGCACAACTACATGTTGCCACTTACTAACCTATAATTTTATATAACACAAAAATCCTCATTCTACATCTACTTTCTAGACACGTAACAAAATGTCATGTATTCTTTTCTTCTTCAGGTTTGATCAACATTACTATTTTTACTGTTATTATACAACCATACTACGTGACATGTTACATGCTCGCCTATCCTGTACTCCGGAGTGGAATGAGAAAATAAAGAATAATAAAAAAATTAAAAAAAAATAAAAAATCCTGAACCCTATAGTGTTAAAATTATGTTAGCCCCCTGACCCCTCCTAAATATAGTAAAATCTTACCTTATTTCTAGTGCTGCACTGGCCCACCGATTCTCCTCCTTCGCTGACATCAGAAGTAACCATCTCAACCAATCACAATGCTTTACCATAGGAAAGTATTGGAATGGCTGAGATTGTCAATTCTGATGATCTCAGTCAAGAAAAGCAGGTCGGGGCGGAGTCAGACACCTGGCCAATCAGCATCTCCTCATGATCAATGAAGCTCTATGAGAAACGTTCAGTGTCTCTTTGCAGAGTGAAAGTCCGTGCTGCACACTGACCCAGGAATTCCCTCTAGTGTCTGAGCAGTGGACACTAGGTGTTCCTAGGCTGTAATGTAAACACTGACTTTTCTCTGAAAAGTAACTGTTTACATTAAAAAGCCTGCAGGGACATGGTATAGACAATGTGACCAGACGTCCTGGTTTTACCGGGATCGTCACTGTTTTCACCAGTTTGTCCCAGCATCCCAAGAATATTTCTCGGGATGCATAAATGTCTCGATTTCAGCAGAGCCGGCTCCTTTCCCCATATCGAGGCTGGCAGGGGAGATCCTTTCATCTCCCCGGATAGCTTAATGCAAAGCAGGTTCTGCTATCTGCATTCTCGGGCTGATGGGGAGATCACAGATCTCCCTTACTGGTCCCAATGCAGTTTGCTGCTGCAGAGGGAGGTAGGGCCTGGGAGGGAGAATGCCGTTCCCATGAACAGGCAGGTTGGAGTGTTGACACACGTTACCATGGCATCAAACAGACACTGCACTGTACTCACAGGAGGAGAGAGTAGCTCCTCTGGCTGCAGGCTGAACTACACACACCACCACGGATTCAAAAGGGGTATAAAGTGTTTTTTTTATTTTTAAGTATATAAATTTGTTACATTTCCCCCCCCCCCCAACACCCCATGTAGGCTCTCCCAATAGGGATTCAAAAGGGGTATAAAGTGTTTGTTTTTTTTAAATATATACATTTGTTACATTATCCCTCCCCACATCCCCCTAGACTCTCCCACCAGGGACTTAAAAGGGGTATAAAGTGTTTTTAAAAATATATACATTTGTTACATTACCCCACACCCCTCCTAGGCTCTCCCACCAGGGATTCAAAAGGGGTATAAAGTGTTTTTTTAATTTTTAAATATAGAAATTTGTTACATTATCCCCCCTCATGCCCCCCTAGGCTCTCCACACATGCACCACGCCCACACATAACCCCCCCCACACACACACACCGCAGCACCCCCTCCCACACAGCATCCACTCCCACACACAGCACCCCTTTAAATATGCACACACAATGAACCCCCCCCCCACACACACACACACTGAGCCCATTGACACACTACACCCCCACACACACAGTACCACCTCCATCCACAGTCTGTGTGTGTGTGTGTATTCAGCATCAAGCCGGAGCACCCTATATTTCAGACGCAGGAACGCACAGAATTTGACTGGCCAAAGTTCCAAATGCCCTGGAACAGTTTTTGTGTGCGGCCAGTCAGAAGGTTAACACGGTGGCATTTCCACTACACTGCATGGATCTGAGCGCTATTTGAAGAACTTGAACGCTCAGATCAGGGCTATTTAAATATGTATTATTTGTGGTGTTTTTATGTTTTTATAATGTTTTTGATGTATTTGATGTACTCAGCAGTCTGCCTGCCGGTGTACTCCGCAGTCTGCCTGTCTGTTGGGGAAAATATTATGACTATATATATATATATTTAATATGTGCTTGATCGAATCTGTGTGTATGGGAGATCAGGAATTCTCTTCAAAGGGAGTTTCTGTTTAGATAGTTGGAAAGATACAGCACCTGAAAGCACAGTTACATCCTTGGGAAAGTTTATCACATTTACATATCAACTTGTCTTCAAAGGAGTCTATCTAGGAAAACACACCTTAGGTTAGAGGCAAGGATGTCTGGGTGAGTTCACATGTAAATAAAATAACAGGATAGAAAACACTTTGGGCCTTGAGAAAGGAAATCACATTTACATATCAATTGTGCTGAGGAATTGGCTATTTACAACATGGGAACAAATTCCTTTAAAAATAGAAGATACTGACATCACATTAGACTAGGTTGGTAAGACACACACACTGCATACAACATCTCACAGCACATACACGATGTAGCAGATATTTTTTATTTTCAAAAATCTGGGTATAGACACCAGAACAACTAAATTAAGCACTTTGTAGCGTGAACTACAAAATAACTAGGGAGTGTTGTTACTCACATATGCCCCACCCACTCGCTTATCTGCCTGTTCAGTGCATGGGGCACTTTAAATGGAGTCCAAGAGAAATGGGATTATTTAAAAGTTGCACTACTGAAGTCAACAAAAAATTGCAATAGGCTTGTCAGTAAAAGCAATAAATTCAAGAAACCACTGTGGTACTGTGGCCAAAATAGTAAAAAACTAAATGTTAGCATGTAGTAATTATAAAAAAAAAAAAAAAAACCAGTGAGGAAGATAGACAGATCTATAAGATTGGGCAGAAAGAGGCTAAGCAAGTAATAGGAGCTTCTAAATTACACACAGAAGAGAAAATAGCACAGTCAGTAAAAAAAGGGTACAGGACATTTTTTAGATACATAAATGAGAAAAGGAAAGCAAAACAAGGATTAGTTAGATTAAAAACAAAAGAAGGAAGGTATGTAGAAAAAGAGAAAGGTCTAGCTGACTGCCTCAATTAAAATTTTTGTTCAGTATTTACAGATGAAAATGAAGGAAAATGAGAATCAGTTAGGAAAAAGGACAAATGAGTGATTTGTTACAAGTGAGTTTACAGAGGAAAAGGTTCTATTTCAACTGTCAAAAGTAAAGACAAATAAGTCAATGGGACCTGATGAAATACACCCAAAGTTATTAAAAGAGCTTAGTGGTATACTAGCAAAACCATTAACAGATTTATTTAACCAAACATTGTTAACAGGAGTAGTCCCAGAAGATTGGAAGTTAGTGAATGTTGTGCCCATTCACAAGAAAGGTAGTAGGGATGAGTCGGGCAACTATAGGTCAGTAGTGGGGAAAGTAATGGAAACCATGTTAAAGGATACAATTGTTGAACATCTAAAATCACATGTATTTCAAGATCAGAGACAACATGGGTTTACTTCAGGGAGATCATGCCAAACTAATCTTATTTTTTTTTTTTTTTTTTGATTGCGTAACTAAAATAATAGATCAGGATGGTGCAGTAGACATTGCTTACTTAGATTTCAGTAAGACTTTTTACACTGTTGCACATAGAAGGCTTATCGATAAACTGTAATCTTTAAGTTTGGATTCCAATATTGTAGAATGGGTAAGGCAGTGGCTGAGTGACAGGCAATAGAGGGTTGTAGTCAATGGAGTATATTCTAAGCATGGGCTTGTCACCAGTGGGGTACCTCTGGGTCCAAGTACAGATCCCTTTCTCTCTAATATTTTTATTAGTGATATTGGAGACGGTCTTGATGGTAAGGTATGTCTTTTTGATGATGATACTAAGATATGTAACAGGGTTGATGTTCCAGGAGGGATAAGCCAAATGGCAAATAATTTAGGTAAACTAGGAAAATGGAGTTGACATTTAATGTGGATAAGTGCAAGATACTGCATCTTGGAAGTAAAAACCCAACGGCTGAGTACAGTATATGTGATCGAGTCCTAACCTCAGCATCTGACTTAAAGGTAGGCAGACAATGTAATAGAGCAGCAGGGAATGCTAGCAGAATGCTTGGTTATATAGGGAGAGGTATCAGCAGTAGAAAGAGGGAAGTGCTCATGCCATTGTACAGAACACTGGTGAGACCTCACTTGGAGTATTGTACGCAGTACTGGAGATTGTATCTCCAGAAGGATATTGATACTTTATATAGAGTTCAGAGAAGGGCTACTAAACTGGTTCATGGATTGCAGGATAAAAAACTTACAAGGAAAGGTTAAAGGAACTCAACATTTATAGCTTGGACCTATCTTGAGAAAGGCCTCAGAAGAAGGGTGAAATGCATTGAAGGTGCCTGCTTTTGAGCTCTGCAGCATTGTTCACTCTGAAAAGGTTCCAACAACTAGTAGGACTTTTTCTCCATTTGTGAACTGTCAGACAGCCTGCCTCTGTGCACGAGACTCTATTTTGGGAGAACCAGGCATTCTATCTGCTACTGAGAGAACTAGCTGCAATTTGAGCCGATATTGTGGTCCTTACAAGAATTACCACTATTTTATCTTGTGAGAGTTCCATATTGGGGGGGGGAGTTATTTTGCATGAAACTTGCAACAGCGTGCAACTGTAACACACGAATGCATAGGAACATTAAGTGAAAATCTTTGCATACAGATACATTTAACAGGGGTTAGGTTTCTCACGAATAGAGACACAATGGAAACAAACATCAAGCATACATATATGTAATACTCTGTAAGTGGCTAGTTTTGCCACAGTATAGCTTGGAGTAAAGACGAGACAGGGGGGATATGATAGAAACAATTAAATACCTAAAGGGAATCACCTAATAAAGGAGACTATATTTAAAAAGAAGAAAAACTACCACAACAAGAGGACATAGTCTTAAATTAGAGGGGCAAAGGTTTAAAAATAATATCAGTAAATATTACTTTACTGAGAGGGTAGTGAGTGCCTTCCAGTTGAAATGGTAGAGGTTAACACAGTAAAGGATTTTAAGCATGCATGGGATAGGCATAAGGCTATCCTATATATAAGATAAGGCCAGGGACTAATTAAAGTATTTCGAAAATTGGGCAGACTACATAGGCCGAAAGTTTATCTGCCGTCACATCCTATGTTTCTGTAACGGATCGTTTCAGCACACAAGGGGTTAAAACCGTTTAGGCGATATTCCCCTTTTCAGATACACAGGCACAGCTACTGCAGAACAGCAAACTCCCGAACTGCATACAAGGGAATGCTCCAAACACCCGAACTGCATACAAGGGAATGCTCCAAACACTTGAACTGCATACAAAGGAATACTCCAAACACCCGAACTGGAACCTCACGAATAGCTGCTAGCAGACGAATAGGAAAAGCATCCAAGCGGCTTACACTCCTAGCAATCAGTCTCTATCGGCATTCAGTAAATCCCCCCAAAGACGAGACAAGGCTCCGTGTTGAGGGTCAAGCAGTGGTCTGTTTAATGAGGGCTACCTGCCCAGTATTTATGCAGGTCTCTCACCTGGTGGACACTCCCCTTGGGGACCAAATGGGAGACTGTAACAAAGGACAGACAAGTAGACAAATAAGACACACAGTCACATTGTATTCCCACAGTGCATCCTGGCTTCCTCCCCTCTGCCTTGGAGATAATTGAGAAGTAATTCAATTATCTCCCAAGACAAAGGCAAATCGCCATTAACCACATGGCAGTAAAAGACAGTAAAAGACATAAAAATGTATAAAGTTACAACTGTTGCACAAAACATATACATTCTACCTATCCCCAGATAGCTTAGATCTGAGCGCACAAAAGTACCGAGTAGCGCTCAGATCCTATGCACACAGTCCAATCGCCGTGGAGTTAAAGTGTTCACAAAGTCTGTTCTCCATCTGAATAGACTCCACGGGATCTATCTGGGGTAATGCAGTTCATACGGTTTAAACTACCGAATGAACAGGCATCCGGTTAAATAAGCCTTTTCTGCAGGGGAAAAGAAGGCTTTTAACATGGGGCCATAGTCCAACGGCAACAGGCGAGCAACCAGGCTTCTCCAATGCAATGTGGCGAGATTGCTCTCTATGAGCACTTAAAAAAACATGGTTAAACAAATAGGTGAATGATTGCAGAATGCTTTCCAAATCTCACCTGGGGTTTATGTGTTTTCAGTAATTCTGGGATTAACCTTTGTACTGCCTGATATTCAACTGGAACTTCAAAAACTTTTAGATTTATGTCATCTCCAAGGCTTAATTTTTCCAGTTCCTGAAATAAGAATAATGTGATCAGAGTACAATTCAAATGTTACAAATTCAAAGATTGTTTTTTTTCACATGGAGCGATCATGCTCCTATCATGATCAAGTTGGAACCTATAATCTGTTATTTGATCACTCAAGCTAATAAACCTGGGAAATATTTATTTTAAAGAACTGCATAATAGGAATTTTATTCAGAAAATAAATATAACTCTGGGAATTACCATTATAAATCCGGCAACATAGCATCAGTTTTTAAGGATTTTTATACAGACATATAATATTTATAAACTGGGTTCTTCTTTAGATCAACTTATTGAGAGAAAACATTATCATCACTACCGAGAAATAAATTAGATCAGAAAATATCAGTAGAAGAAGGAAAAGTCCTGGACCAGATGGAATTACCATAAAATATTAAAAAGTTTTCCAACAAGAACTCTCTCCTTTCCTAGTTGATGCTTTATATTCTATACTTGAGGGAAATAATTTCACACCATCAATGTTAGAGGCAAACATTATCTTAATATTAAAAGAATGGAAAGATAATAATGCATGTGGTAGCTACAGACCAATTTCACTGTTAAATATACACTTAACCTTTTCTACTAAAATGCTAGTTGATAGATTAAACCAATTTATTCCAGAATTAATACATGATGATCAATCTGGCTTTATTAAAGGAAGAAAGTGTTTCGGACACCCCAATGGGAAGAGGGGTTTCCCCGCCAGGGATGTTCTTTCCCCCCCAGTGTGAGTAGAGCTGCAATAATCCTAGAAGCGATAATCCCAAAAAGCTGTTCCCTACAAGCAACAAGAGACGAGTCTCTGTGTTGAGGCTAAACTGGAACTGGTTTAATGAGGACCACACACAGCTTTTATGTGAATCCCCATGCAAGGGGATTTCTGTAACATATTCCAGGTGCATTTCCCACCGGACCTGAGAGGAGACTAATGTAAAACACACAAATAATTACATAAATGTAATTGACCGAACAAACAGGAGAATAGGACAAAAAGCTTTATAATCCGGTGACAGGGTGGTCTGTCACAGAGAGGTTCGTGAAGTATACTATGTCATTGGTCTAGGAACTAATTATATCCGTTGGATTACAGCCTTTTGTGTCCCCCCCCAAATCTGCTCTATACTAAGTATATTATATTTATATACTTTAGTATGTTCTATTTAATATATTTCTTTTTAGCATTGTACTTCCATGTATTACCCCAAAAAGTAATGCATTTTATTAAATATCTTCCCCACCTCCTTCAAGAGGTTTATCCCCCCTTTTTTAATATATTGTTCCCATTCTCACTACCCCTCTTCTCCTCTGCCTATTTGTGTATGCTGCCGAGCATTTTTATGGACTATTAAGGACACAGAATCTCATATTGAACGGTGGAACACATCCATGCGTTCCAAATAGAAGGAAATGCCCATACAAAGTTCAGGAAGAGAAAGTAACCATAGTGAAACGCAAGGTTGCGTTCCAATACCAATAAAAGAAACCAGACGTATGTCAGATGCAAATAGACGCTGTGGTCCAATAAAACAAAACAGGAACACAAAGTAAATTGACCTGAAAACGGCAAACATAACCATTTAAAAGAAGAACAGACTACAGACCACATCACAGCAACTGAGGAAGTCTCCCAGAGAGGCGAAACACGTTTTGCACACCATAAGGACTTACTACCCATATTGTAAGAACTTTTTATTCTATTTATATTTGGTGCACTTTATGGATAATAAAGCATTTTAAATAAACACTTGAATTTGTGGCTGCAATCAACACGTTGAAGCAACTACAGAATACTGCAGAGGGAGTGGGACCCTATAAATCCCACTAAACTGACACTTTAAGCCGATAATTTATTGGCTCTTTACTTGTGAGTGCACATTTGCATAGGTTTACTCACTTTAATACTTATATACAGACAATATTGCGCTAGTGTTTGCTTTCCTTTTGTTTACCTTTAGGATCTACCCTACAAATCTCTCTCAAACTGCATGTAAGATACTCCACCTTGTGTATATTTGGATTTTCTATTATTCCTCGACTGCCAAAATTTTGCATACTATCTAATTTTAATTTCAACAATACAAAAAGTGAAATCTTGAATTTAAATTTGAGTGATGATATTTTATACTTAATAAAACAATTAAAGTTTAAGCTTTGCACTTCAAATTTGCTTTATTTAGGAGTAAGATTAACCAAGGACTTAAAGGAGTTATTCATAATGAATGTTATCCCTCTGATTAGTAAAATTAAATCAGATTTAACTCGTCGGAATCCAACTCTGTTATCCTGGTTTAATTTTTATTACTTAAAGGACCACTATAGGCATCCAGACCACTTCAGCTTAATGAAGTTGTCTGGGTGCCTGGTCCAGCTAGGGTTAACCCTTTTTTTTTTTATAAACATAGCAGTTTTAGAGAAACTGCTATGTTTATAATAGGATTAATCCAGCCTCTAGAGGCTGTCTCATTGTGAGAAGATGCCAGCGTCCATAGGAAAGCATGCGCATTCAGCCGATGACGACGCTATGAAGGAGGAGAGGAGAGCTCCCCGCCCGGTGCTGGAGAAAGGTAAGATTTTAACCCCTTCCTCTCCCCAGAGCCCGGCGAGAGGGGGACCCTGAG
>OW240919.1:14575704-14619519 GCA_933207985.1 Pelobates cultripes | reverse complement strand
CCAACTCCCTGTTACAAAAATCAACGCCGTGTACCCGTCCACTGATAGGAGACGCGGAAGGTATTAAACTGATAAAAATAGTACTAAACACACCACTCCTATCTGGTGTCACATTAGCTTGACCGCGCAGTGCCCCAAATTTGCAGTAAGGACCGACCAAGCATCTTCTTCCATCTCCCTGTTACAGAAATCAATGCAGGTGTACCGTCCACTGATGGGAGGCCTTGGGTATTAAACTGATAAAATGGTACTAAACACACCACTCTATCTGGTGTCACATTAGCTTGACAGCGCGGTGCCCCAAATTTGCAGTGGAGGACCAGAATAGGCCTCTTCTTCCATCTCCCTGTTACAAAAATCAATGCGTGTACCGACCACTGATAGGAGACGCGGAAGGTATTAAACTGATAAAAATAGTACTAAACACACCACTCCTATCTGGTGTCACATTAGCTTGACCGCGCAGTGCCCCAAATTTGCAGTAAGGGGACCGACCAAGCCTCTTCTTCCATCTCCCTGTTACAAAAATCAATGCCGTGTACACGTCCACTGATAGGAGACGCGGAAGGTATTAAACTGATAAAAATAGTACTAAACACACCACTCCTATCTGGTGTCACATTAGCTTGACCGCGCAGTGCCCCAAATTTGCAGTAGAGGACCGACCAAGCCTCTTCTTCCATCTCCCTGTTACAAAAATCAATGCCGTGTACACGTCCACTGATAGGAGACGCGGAAGGTATTAAACTGATCAGAACAATACTAAACACACCACTCCTTTTTTTGGGTGAGGCTTTACAGGACAGAGTGCTTCTCCACGGGACATGTTAACTCACGGGCAGCTGGCTCATCAAGGAACCAGAGCAGCTTTCCATGTACAGGTAAGACATGTGCAGCCGGTAAGGGTTCAGGCTCTTCTTCCTGGAGGATACGCTGCAAGCCTGTTGAACGAGGTGACCTTGCTCGGGTCCCAGGTGTATGGTTCCTAAAATGGCTGCCATATACGATCCACTGATAGGAGGCGGTATTAAACTGATGCAGAAAAATGCAACACACCCACTCCTATCTGGTGGCACATTACGGCATTGTGGTGCCCCAAATTTGAATTAGGAAGGACCCGACCAAGCATCTTCTTCCATCTCCCTGTTACAGAAATCACTGCCATATCCATACAAATTGGCCGCAGAATGTCAGGATAGTTTTCCAGGGACAAATGTTGTGCATACATTGAGCGAGGTATTACTTTCGGTCCCAGGTGTCACGGTTCCACAAAATGGCTGCCATGTACACGTCCACTGATAGGAGACGCGGAAGGTATTAAACTGATCAGAACAATACTAAACACACCACAAATAAGGTTTCTCTCCTGTATGGCTCCTCAAATGATACTTAAGATTAGAAGCGGCTGAAAAGCATTTCTCACACTCCGAACAAAACAAAAATATATTTTTTTAACATTCTCTCCACTTTGAACGAAATGACGCTTGGGAAGAGATTAACATAATTAAACACAGGCAGTAAAAATACAGTTTTTAGCCATACCCTGTAACTTTAAAACTACACATCCCATCTTCATAATTACATATTTGGAATCAGCACACTTAAAACATAAACATAACCAAAAATCAGCCAAATCCATCCAGGGGTTAAAAGTTAGCTGGAGGTCCCTTTATGACCGACCGCAAGCACATTTTCCTGCCCAAAACAGTTCCATAGATTTGGGCTGTGAGGTCGGTCTATTTCAGGCTGAAAAAACGACTAAGTCCCATCGCGAATGGGACTTAGTCTCTGCAGCTGAAATAAGGCTGAAAAAAACGGCTGAAAAAAAGACTAAGTCCCATCACGAATGGGACTTAGTCTCTGCAGCTGAAATAAGGCTGAAAAAAACGGCTGAAAAAAAGACTAAGTCCCATCAATGGGACTTAGTCTCTGCAGCTGAAATAAGGCTGAAAAAAACGGCTGAAAAAAAGACTAAGTCCCATCGCCGAATGGGACTTAGTCTCTGCAGCTGAAATAATTTCCCATTTACTGAACCAAGTGGGAAATAGCAAGGCAGGCACAAAGGGTTTGCACCAGGTCTGGGGACACAGGGGACACCGTCTTAAAGGGGCCGTGTCCCCAACAAGTCTGGGGACACAGCCTTAAAGGGGCAGTGTCCCAATCTTCCTGATGTCCCAAAAAAGGTGTTTAAAGGGCCAGCACCAGTCACATAAAGAGTCCATAAGCCCCAATATGCCCACCGACAGTCTTAAAGGGCCATACACACCAAATAAAAGTGCATACATTTTCACAATCTCCCAGGGGCCATAGTCATGCTGGAGGAGGCTGGCAAGTAGGCTTCTCACAACCCAGGGAAGCAGGGCAATTTGCCATTTAAAGGGCCCGTTACAAATAGCAGTTTGTAACAAGGTGTCAATCCATATCTGCCAAGTGACCCGATGTAGGGGGACCAGCCCCTATTCTGCTCTGTGTCAGTGTGTACCAGGGAACCTTAGGACAGGTGTCAATCCATATCTGCCAAGTGACCCGATGTAGGGGGAACAGTCCCTATTCTGCTCTGTGTCAGTGTGTATCAGGGATCCTTAGGACAGGTGTCAATCCATATCTGCCAAGTGACCCTATGTAGGGGGACCAGTCTCTATTCTGCTCTGTGTCCGTGTGCATCAGGGGCTCTGAGGACAGGTGTCAATCCATATGTCAAGGTGTCAATATGTCATATGTCAGGTGTCAATCCATATTGATTGTGATTTAGGAATGTTAGGTGATTTCTGCCCTTTATGGATTAAAACCAGACTCTGTATCAACTGTGTAATTTTCCATGGGAGTTTTGCCATGGATCCCCCTCCGGCATGCCACAGTCCAGGTGTTAGTCCCCTTGAAACAACTTTTCCATCCTATTGTGGCCAGAAAGAGTCCCTGTGTGTTTTAAAATTCGCCTCCCCATTGAAGTCAATGGCGTTTCGGGCGGTTCGCCGGTTCGCGAACATTTGCGGAAGTTCGCGTTCGCCGTTCGCGAACCGAAAATTTCGGGTTCGCGACATCACTATTCGTTACAATAAAAATACTTAAAACTAAGCAGAGAATCATGTTCCATGAATGAAACTGAACACACAAGTAACAGGAGATTCATTATGGACAAGTAATGGAGAACTCACACAGGCTCATCTAACATCTCACTTTACACAAAGCAGACATAACAATACTTAAAACTAAGCAGAGAATCATGTTCCATGAATGAAACTGAACACACAAGTAACAGGAGATTCATTATGGACAAGTAATTGAGAACTCACACAGTCTCATCTAACATCTCATTTTACACAGAGCAGACATAACATTACTAAAAATTAAGCAGATAATCATGTTGCTTGCATGAAACTGAACATAGAAGTAACAGGCGATTCATTTTGGACAAGTAATAGCGAACTCGCACAAGCTCATGTAACATCTCACTTTACACAAAGCAGACATAACATTACTTAAAACTAAGAAGATAATCATGTTGCTTGCATGAAACTGAAGATATAAGTAACAGGCGATTCATTTTGGACAAATAATAGAGAACTCACACAGTCTCATCTAACATCTCACTTTACACAAAGCAGACATAACAGTACTTAAAACTAATCAGAGAATCATGTTGCTTGCATGAAACTCAACATAGAAGAAACAGGAGATTCATTATGGACAAGTAATGGAGAACTCACACAGGCTCATGTAACATCTCACTTTTCACAAAGCAGACATAACAAAACTTGAAACTAAGCAGATAATCATAGTCCTTGAATGAAACTGAACACAGAAGTAACAGCAGAATCATTTTGGACAAGTAATAGAGAACTCACACAGGCTCATGTAACATCTCACTTTACACAAAGCAGACATAGCAATACTGAAAACTAAGTAGATAATCATGTTCCTTGCATGAAACTGAACATAGACGTAACAGGAGATTAATTTTGGACAAGTAATAGAGAACTCACACAGGCTCATATAACATCTCACTTTACACAAAGCAGACTTATCAATACTTAAAACTAAGTAGATAATCATGTTCTTTGCATGAAACTAAACCCAGAAGAAACAGGAGATTCATTATGGACAAGTAATGGAGAACTCACACAGGCCCATGTAACATCTCACTTTACACAAAGCAGATATAACAATACTGAAAACTAAGCAGATAATCATAGTCCTTGAATGAAACTGAACACACAAGTAACAGCAGAATCATTATGGTATCATTAAGTAATAGAGAACTCACACAGGCTCATGTAACATCTCACTTTTCACAAAGCAGACATAACAATACTTAAAACTAAGCAGATAATCATGTTGCTTGCATGAAACTGAACATAGAAGTAACAGGCGATTCATTTTGGACAAGTAATAGAGAACACACACCGGCTCATTTAACATTTAACTTTACACAAAGCAGACATAACAATACTTAAAATTAAGCAGACAATCATGTTGCTTGCATGAAACTGATCATAGAAGTAATAGGAGATACATTTTGGACAAGTAATAGAGAACACACACAGGCTCATCTAACATTTCACTTTACACAAAGCAGACATAACAAAACTTAGAACTAAGCAGACAATCATGTTGCTTGCATGAAACTGATCATAGAAGTAATAGGAGAAACATTTTGGGCAAGTAATAGAGAACACACTCAGGCTCATCTAACATTTCACTTTACACAAAGCAGACATAACAAAACTTGAAACTAAGCATAGAATCATGTTCCATGAATGAAGCTGAACACACAAGTAACAGGAGATTCATTATGGACAAGTAATAGCGAACTCACACAAGCTCATGTAACATCTCACTTTACACAAAACAGACATAACATTACTTAAAACTAAGCAGATAATCATGTTGCTTGCATGAAACTGAAGATAGAAGTAACAGGCGATTCATTTTGGACAAGTAATAGAGAACACACACAGGCTCATCTAACATTTAACTTCACACAAAGCAGACATAACAAAACTTAAAACTAAGCAGAATCGTATGCTTCAAACCTCCCGAACGGCCGGCATTCGTATGCTTTCGTGGAGGCAGCCAGGCGTTCCGTTGTTTCAGCGGTGTTCGGCAGAAAAAGTGTCAGTTTTTAGTTCCATAGAAATAGAGCCAAACGCCGCTGGGCTTTCACGTGGTTTAAAATGGCCGCTGCCTCGTGGTCGACATACGAACGATGACCACCCTGAATTCGGTTTAATTGAGAAGTGTCTGCAGTTAACCACAACGTTCTTATTGGGATTAATAGGTTAACCAGCAGCACACTTCTCTCTTGGGTGGCTGTCCGTTCGGTAGGTTTGTTTGGGAAAAACAGTCATTCGTATGGCTGGGCTATAGAAACAGCCATTTACACGAAAGGGGGCAGAAATAGACGAATCCACCTGAAATAAGCAGACAGATGGTTCTGTCACAGAAGTAACAGGATATTCATTTTGGATAAGTAATAGAGAACTCACACATGCTCATCTAACATCTCACTTTACACAAAGCAGACATAACTGTGACGAGACCAATCTCGCCACATTGCATTGGAGAAGCCTGGTTGCTCGCCTGCTGCCTTTGGACTATGGCCCCCTTTTAAAAGACTTTATTTTTGCCTGCTGAAAAGCTGTATTCGTGCTTTTCTGCCTGGGGTTCAGTAGATTTGTTTGAATGTGTTATACCCCAGATAGAATCCCATGGAGCCCATTCGTATGAAACTGACTGTAAAGACTTTGGCTCCATGGCGATTAAACTGTATTTGTGTGGTCCGAGCGCCATTCACTTAATAATGTGCGCTCAGACCTGAGCTATCTGGGGATATGTGAAATGTCTGTGTGTTATGTGTAAAATGTAACTTTATGTATTTTAAAGTGTTTTACTGTCTTTGTGTCTTTTTGCAACAATGTGCTTAATGGAGTCTTGTGTCTGTCCTGGGAGATAATTGAATTACTTATCTCCAGGATAGAAGACTCTGAAACTGGTTTGGGCCAGAAAGCCATGCTTCATTTAGTCACAAAGGACTTTTTTACTAACTTTTGAACCCCTTGTCTGATTTGTGCCATTTTTTAATATGTTGCTCCCCTGAATGGATTGATTCCAAATATGTAATTTTATGTGAATGTGTTGTATGGTTTTAGAGTTATGAAAGTTGGGTAGAAAGTATGTTTTAACTGTATGTGTAATTGAGTTTCCTCTCAGGATAAGGGGAGGGAACATGTGGGATGTAACTGTGATGTGATTGGTTGTTTTATACCTCCCTGTGGGCGGTCCTGTATTTGCAAGACTGTAATAAAAACCAGGCTGGGTGTGCCAGCACCTCAGACCACTGCTTGACCCTCAACACGGAGCCTTGTCTCGCTCTTGGGGGGATTCACTGTATGCTGTTAGAGACTGATTGCCAGGAGTGTAAGCTGTCTGCTTTTCCTGTTCGTCTGCTAGCAGCTATTTGGGAGGTTCCAGTTCGGGAGTTGGAGTGCTATGTTGTATCCAGTTCGTGAGTTTTGGTGATTCTACAGTAGCTGTGCCTGTCTCTAAAAAGGGAATTATCGTCTAAGCGTTTTTTTCCCCTTTTGTGCAAAACGGTTCGTTACAATAACAATACTTAAAACTAAGCAGAGAATCATGTTCCATGAATGAAACTGAACACACAAGTAACAGGAGATTCATTATGGACAAGTAATGGAGAACTCACACAGGCTCATCTAACATCTCACTTTACACAAAGCAGACATAACAATACTTAAAACTAAGCAGAGAATCATGTTCCATGAATGAAACTGAACACACAAGTAACAGCAGATTCATTATGGACAAGTAATTGAGAACTCACACAGTCTCATCTAACATCTCATTTTACACAGAGCAGACATAACATTACTAAAAACTAAGCAGATAATCATGTTGCTTGCATGAAACTGAACATAGAAGTAACAGGCGATTCATTTTGGACAAGTAATAGCGAACTCGCACAAGCTCATGTAACATCTCACTTTACACAAAGCAGACATAACATTACTTAAAACTAAGAAGATAATCATGTTCCTTGCATGAAACTAAACCCAGAAGAAACAGGAGATTCATTATGGACAAGTAATGGAGAACTCACACAGGCCCATGTAACATCTCACTTTACACAAAGCAGATATAACAATACTGAAAACTAAGCAGATAATCATAGTCCTGGAATGAAACTGAACACACAAGTAACAGCAGAATCATTATGGTATCATTAAGTAATAGAGAACTCACACAGGCTCATTTAACATCTCACTTTTCACAAAGCAGACATAACAATACTTAAAACTAAGCAGATAATCATGTTGCTTGCATGAAACTGAACATAGAAGTAACAGGCGATTCATTTTGGACAAGTAATAGAGAACACACACCGGCTCATTTAACATTTAACTTTACACAAAGCAGACATAACAATACTTAAAATTAAGCAGACAATCATGTTGCTTGCATGAAACTGATCATAGAAGTAATAGGAGATACATTTTGGACAAGTAATAGAGAACACACACAGGCTCATCTAACATTTCACTTTACACAAAGCAGACATAACAAAACTTAGAACTAAGCAGACAATCATGTTGCTTGCATGAAACTGATCATAGAAGTAATAGGAGAAACATTTTGGACAAGTAATAGAGAACACACACAGGCTCATTTAACTTCACACAAAGCAGACATAACAAAACTTAAAACTAAGCAGAATCGTATGCTTCAAA
The DNA here is from genome assembly GCA_933207985.1 of Pelobates cultripes. NCBI lineage: Eukaryota > Metazoa > Chordata > Amphibia > Anura > Pelobatidae > Pelobates > Pelobates cultripes. Next base: position 14,611,774 of record OW240919.1, on the reverse strand, counting down.
CCGCCCGAACGGCCGGCATTCGTATGCTTTCGTGGAGGCAGCCAGGCGTTCCGTTGTTTCAGCGGTGTTCGGCAGAAAAAGTGTCCGTTTTTAGTTCCATAGAAATAGAGCCAAACGCCGCTGGGCTTTCACGTGGTTTAAAATGGCCGCTGCCTCGTGGTCGACATACGAATGACGACCACCCTGAATTCGGTTTAATTGAGAAGTGTCTGCGGTTAACCACAACGTTCTTATTGGGATCAATAGGTTAACCAGCAGCACACTTCTCTCTTGGGTGGCTGTCCGTTCGGTAGGTTTGTTCGGGAAAAACAGTCATTCGTATGGCTGGGCTATAGAAACAGCCATTTACACGAAAGATGGCAGAAATAGACGAATCCACCTGAAATAAGCAGACAGATGGTTCTGTCACAGAAGTAACAGGATATTCATTTTGGATAAGTAATAGAGAACTCACACATGCTCATCTAACATCTCACTTTACACAAAGCAGACATAACTGTGACGAGACCAATCTCGCCACATTGCATTGCAGAAGCCTGGTTGCTCGCCTGCTGCCTTTGGACTATGGCCCCCTTTTAAAAGACTTTATTTTTGCCTGCAGAAAAGCTGTATTCGTGCTTTTCTGCCTGGGGTTCAGTAGATTTGTTTTAATGTGTTATACCCCAGATAGGAATCCCATGGAGCCCATTCGTATGAAACTGACTGTAAAGACTTTGGCTCCATGGCGATTAAACTGTATTTGTGTGGTCCGAGCGCCATTCACTTAATAATGTGCGCTCAGACCTGAGCTGTCTGGGGATATGTGAAATGTCTGTGTGTTATGTGTAAAATGTAACTTTATGTATTTTAAAGTGTTTTACTGTCTTTGTGTCTTTTTGCAACCATGTGCTTAATGGAGTCTTGTGTCTGTCCTGTGAGATAATTGAATTACTCTCCAGGATAGAAGACTCTGAAACTGGTTTGGGCCAGAAAGCCATGCTTCATTTAGTCACAAAGGACTTTTTACTAACTTTTGAACCCCTGGTCTGATTCATGCCATTTTTAATATGTTGTTCCCCTGAATGGATTGATTGTGAATATGTAATTTTATGTGAATGTGATGTATGGTTTTAGAGTTATGAAAGTTGGGTAGAAAGTATGTTTTAACTGTATGTGTAATTGAGTTTCCTCTCAGGATAAGGGGAGGGAATATGTGGGATGTAACTGTGATGTGGGGAGGGAATATGTGGGATGTAACCTGTGGGCGGTCCTGTATTTGCAAGACTGTAATAAAAACCAGGCTGGGTGTGCCAGCACCTCAGACCACTGCTTGACCCTTAACACGGAGCCTTGTCTCGTTCTTGGGGGGATTCACTGTATGCTGTTAGAGACTGATTGCCAGGAGTGTAAGCGGTCTGCTTTTCCTGTTCGTCTGCTAGCAGCTATTTGGGAGGTTCCAGTTCGGGAGTTGGAGTGCTATGTTGTATCCAGTTCGTGAGTTTTGGTGATTCTACAGTAGCTGTGCCTGTCTCTAAAAATGGGATTATCGTCTAAGCGTTTTTTTCCCCTTTTGTGCAAAACGGTTCGTTACAATAACAATACTTAAAACTAAGCAGAGAATCATGTTCCATGAATGAAACTGAACACACAAGTAACAGGAGATTCATTATGGACAAGTAATGGAGAACTCACACAGGCTCATCTAACATCTCACTTTACACAAAGCAGACATAACAATACTTAAAACTAAGCAGAGAATCATGTTCCATGAATGAAACTGAACACACAAGTAACAGGAGATTCATTATGGACAAGTAATGGAGAACTCACACAGGCTCATCTAACATCTCACTTTACACAAAGCAGACATAACAATACTTAAAACTAAGCAGAGAATCATGTTCCATGAATGAAACTGAACACACAAGTAACAGGAGATTCATTATGGACAAGTAATTGAGAACTCACACAGTCTCATCTAACATCTCATTTTACACAGAGCAGACATAACATTACTAAAAATTAAGCAGATAATCATGTTGCTTGCATGAAACTGAACATAGAAGTAACAGGCGATTCATTTTGGACAAGTAATAGCGAACTCGCACAAGCTCATGTAACATCTCACTTTACACAAAGCAGACATAACATTACTTAAAACTAAGAAGATAATCATGTTGCTTGCATGAAACTGAAGATATAAGTAACAGGCGATTCATTTTGGACAAATAATAGAGAACTCACACAGTCTCATCTAACATCTCACTTTACACAAAGCAGACATAACAGTACTTAAAACTAATCAGAGAATCATGTTGCTTGCATGAAACTCAACATAGAAGAAACAGGAGATTCATTATGGACAAGTAATGGAGAACTCACACAGGCTCATGTAACATCTCACTTTTCACAAAGCAGACATAACAAAACTTGAAACTAAGCAGATAATCATAGTCCTTGAATGAAACTGAACACAGAAGTAACAGCAGAATCATTTTGGACAAGTAATAGAGAACTCACACAGGCTCATGTAACATCTCACTTTACACAAAGCAGACATAGCAATACTGAAAACTAAGTAGATAATCATGTTCCTTGCATGAAACTGAACATAGACGTAACAGGAGATTAATTTTGGACAAGTAATAGAGAACTCACACAGGCTCATATAACATCTCACTTTACACAAAGCAGACTTATCAATACTTAAAACTAAGTAGATAATCATGTTCTTTGCATGAAACTAAACCCAGAAGAAACAGGAGATTCATTATGGACAAGTAATGGAGAACTCACACAGGCCCATGTAACATCTCACTTTACACAAAGCAGATATAACAATACTGAAAACTAAGCAGATAATCATAGTCCTTGAATGAAACTGAACACACAAGTAACAGCAGAATCATTATGGTATCATTAAGTAATAGAGAACTCACACAGGCTCATGTAACATCTCACTTTTCACAAAGCAGACATAACAATACTTAAAACTAAGCAGATAATCATGTTGCTTGCATGAAACTGAACATAGAAGTAACAGGCGATTCATTTTGGACAAGTAATAGAGAACACACACCGGCTCATTTAACATTTAACTTTACACAAAGCAGACATAACAATACTTAAAATTAAGCAGACAATCATGTTGCTTGCATGAAACTGATCATAGAAGTAATAGGAGATACATTTTGGACAAGTAATAGAGAACACACACAGGCTCATCTAACATTTCACTTTACACAAAGCAGACATAACAAAACTTAGAACTAAGCAGACAATCATGTTGCTTGCATGAAACTGATCATAGAAGTAATAGGAGAAACATTTTGGGCAAGTAATAGAGAACACACTCAGGCTCATCTAACATTTCACTTTACACAAAGCAGACATAACAAAACTTGAAACTAAGCATAGAATCATGTTCCATGAATGAAGCTGAACACACAAGTAACAGGAGATTCATTATGGACAAGTAATAGCGAACTCACACAAGCTCATGTAACATCTCACTTTACACAAAACAGACATAACATTACTTAAAACTAAGCAGATAATCATGTTGCTTGCATGAAACTGAAGATAGAAGTAACAGGCGATTCATTTTGGACAAGTAATAGAGAACACACACAGGCTCATCTAACATTTAACTTCACACAAAGCAGACATAACAAAACTTAAAACTAAGCAGAATCGTATGCTTCAAACCTCCCGAACGGCCGGCATTCGTATGCTTTCGTGGAGGCAGCCAGGCGTTCCGTTGTTTCAGCGGTGTTCGGCAGAAAAAGTGTCAGTTTTTAGTTCCATAGAAATAGAGCCAAACGCCGCTGGGCTTTCACGTGGTTTAAAATGGCCGCTGCCTCGTGGTCGACATACGAACGATGACCACCCTGAATTCGGTTTAATTGAGAAGTGTCTGCAGTTAACCACAACGTTCTTATTGGGATTAATAGGTTAACCAGCAGCACACTTCTCTCTTGGGTGGCTGTCCGTTCGGTAGGTTTGTTTGGGAAAAACAGTCATTCGTATGGCTGGGCTATAGAAACAGCCATTTACACGAAAGGGGGCAGAAATAGACGAATCCACCTGAAATAAGCAGACAGATGGTTCTGTCACAGAAGTAACAGGATATTCATTTTGGATAAGTAATAGAGAACTCACACATGCTCATCTAACATCTCACTTTACACAAAGCAGACATAACTGTGACGAGACCAATCTCGCCACATTGCATTGGAGAAGCCTGGTTGCTCGCCTGCTGCCTTTGGACTATGGCCCCCTTTTAAAGACTTTATTTTTGCCTGCAGAAAAGCTGTATTCGTGCTTTTCTGCCTGGGGTTCAGTAGATTTGTTTGAATGTGTTATACCCCAGATAGGAATCCCATGGAGCCCATTCGTATGAAACTGACTGTAAAGACTTTGGCTCCATGGCGATTAAACTGTATTTGTGTGGTCCGAGCGCCATTCACTTAATAATGTGCGCTCAGACCTGAGCTATCTGGGGATATGTGAAATGTCTGTGTGTTATGTGTAAAATGTAACTTTATGTATTTTAAAGTGTTTTACTGTCTTTGTGTCTTTTTGCAACCATGTGCTTAATGGAGTCTTGTGTCTGTCCTGGGAGATAATTGAATTACTTATCTCCAGGATAGAAGACTCTGAAACTGGTTTGGGCCAGAAAGCCATGCTTCATTTAGTCACAAAGGACTTTTTACTAACTTTTGAACCCCTGGTCTGATTCATGCCATTTTTAATATGTTGTTCCCCTGAATGGATTGATTGTGAATATGTAATTTTATGTGAATGTGATGTATGGTTTTAGAGTTATGAAAGTTGGGTAGAAAGTATGTTTTAACTGTATGTGTAATTGAGTTTCCTCTCAGGATAAGGGGAGGGAATATGTGGGATGTAACTGTGATGTGATTGGTTGTTTTATACCTCCCTGTGGGCGGTCCTGTATTTGCAAGACTGTAATAAAAACCAGGCTGGGTGTGCCAGCACCTCAGACCACTGCTTGACCCTTAACACGGAGCCTTGTCTCGTTCTTGGGGGGATTCACTGTATGCTGTTAGAGACTGATTGCCAGGAGTGTAAGCTGTCTGCTTTTCCTGTTCGTCTGCTAGCAGCTATTTGGGAGGTTCCAGTTCGGGAGTTGGAGTGCTATGTTGTATCCAGTTCGTGAGTTTTGGTGATTCTACAGTAGCTGTGCCTGTCTCTAAAAAGGGAATTATCGTCTAAGCGTTTTTTTCCCCTTTTGTGCAAAACGGTTCGTTACAATAACAATACTTAAAACTAAGCAGAGAATCATGTTCCATGAATGAAACTGAACACACAAGTAACAGGAGATTCATTATGGACAAGTAATGGAGAACTCACACAGGCTCATCTAACATCTCACTTTACACAAAGCAGACATAACAATACTTAAAACTAAGCAGAGAATCATGTTCCATGAATGAAACTGAACACACAAGTAACAGCAGATTCATTATGGACAAGTAATTGAGAACTCACACAGTCTCATCTAACATCTCATTTTACACAGAGCAGACATAACATTACTAAAAATTAAGCAGATAATCATGTTGCTTGCATGAAACTGAACATAGAAGTAACAGGCGATTCATTTTGGACAAGTAATAGCGAACTCGCACAAGCTCATGTAACATCTCACTTTACACAAAGCAGACATAACATTACTTAAAACTAAGAAGATAATCATGTTCCTTGCATGAAACTAAACCCAGAAGAAACAGGAGATTCATTATGGACAAGTAATGGAGAACTCACACAGGCCCATGTAACATCTCACTTTACACAAAGCAGATATAACAATACTGAAAACTAAGCAGATAATCATAGTCCTGGAATGAAACTGAACACACAAGTAACAGCAGAATCATTATGGTATCATTAAGTAATAGAGAACTCACACAGGCTCATTTAACATCTCACTTTTCACAAAGCAGACATAACAATACTTAAAACTAAGCAGATAATCATGTTGCTTGCATGAAACTGAACATAGAAGTAACAGGCGATTCATTTTGGACAAGTAATAGAGAACACACACCGGCTCATTTAACATTTAACTTTACACAAAGCAGACATAACAATACTTAAAATTAAGCAGACAATCATGTTGCTTGCATGAAACTGATCATAGAAGTAATAGGAGATACATTTTGGACAAGTAATAGAGAACACACACAGGCTCATCTAACATTTCACTTTACACAAAGCAGACATAACAAAACTTAGAACTAAGCAGACAATCATGTTGCTTGCATGAAACTGATCATAGAAGTAATAGGAGAAACATTTTGGACAAGTAATAGAGAACACACACAGGCTCATTTAACTTCACACAAAGCAGACATAACAAAACTTAAAACTAAGCAGAATCGTATGCTTCAAACCGCCCGAACGGCCGGCATTCGTATGCTTTCGTGGAGGCAGCCAGGCGTTCCGTTGTTTCAGCGGTGTTCGGCAGAAAAAGTGTCCGTTTTTAGTTCCATAGAAATAGAGCCAAACGCCGCTGGGCTTTCACGTGGTTTAAAATGGCCGCTGCCTCGTGGTCGACATACGAATGACGACCACCCTGAATTCGGTTTAATTGAGAAGTGTCTGCGGTTAACCACAACGTTCTTATTGGGATCAATAGGTTAACCAGCAGCACACTTCTCTCTTGGGTGGCTGTCCGTTCGGTAGGTTTGTTCGGGAAAAACAGTCATTCGTATGGCTGGGCTATAGAAACAGCCATTTACACGAAAGATGGCAGAAATAGACGAATCCACCTGAAATAAGCAGACAGATGGTTCTGTCACAGAAGTAACAGGATATTCATTTTGGATAAGTAATAGAGAACTCACACATGCTCATCTAACATCTCACTTTACACAAAGCAGACATAACTGTGACGAGACCAATCTCGCCACATTGCATTGCAGAAGCCTGGTTGCTCGCCTGCTGCCTTTGGACTATGGCCCCCTTTTAAAAGACTTTATTTTTGCCTGCAGAAAAGCTGTATTCGTGCTTTTCTGCCTGGGGTTCAGTAGATTTGTTTTAATGTGTTATACCCCAGATAGGAATCCCATGGAGCCCATTCGTATGAAACTGACTGTAAAGACTTTGGCTCCATGGCGATTAAACTGTATTTGTGTGGTCCGAGCGCCATTCACTTAATAATGTGCGCTCAGACCTGAGCTGTCTGGGGATATGTGAAATGTCTGTGTGTTATGTGTAAAATGTAACTTTATGTATTTTAAAGTGTTTTACTGTCTTTGTGTCTTTTTGCAACCATGTGCTTAATGGAGTCTTGTGTCTGTCCTGTGAGATAATTGAATTACTCTCCAGGATAGAAGACTCTGAAACTGGTTTGGGCCAGAAAGCCATGCTTCATTTAGTCACAAAGGACTTTTTACTAACTTTTGAACCCCTGGTCTGATTCATGCCATTTTTAATATGTTGTTCCCCTGAATGGATTGATTGTGAATATGTAATTTTATGTGAATGTGATGTATGGTTTTAGAGTTATGAAAGTTGGGTAGAAAGTATGTTTTAACTGTATGTGTAATTGAGTTTCCTCTCAGGATAAGGGGAGGGAATATGTGGGATGTAACTGTGATGTGGGGAGGGAATATGTGGGATGTAACCTGTGGGCGGTCCTGTATTTGCAAGACTGTAATAAAAACCAGGCTGGGTGTGCCAGCACCTCAGACCACTGCTTGACCCTCAACACAGAGCCTTGTCTCGTTCTTGGGGGATTCACTGTATGCTGTTAGAGACTGATTGCCAGGAGTGTAAGCTGTCTGCTTTTCCTGTTCGTCTGCTAGCAGCTATTTGGGAGGTTCCAGTTCGGGAGTTGGAGTGCTATGTTGTATCCAGTTCGTGAGTTTTGGTGATTCTACAGTAGCTGTGCCTGTCTCTAAAAAGGGAATTATCGTCTAAGCGTTTTTTTCCCCTTTTGTGCAAAACGGTTCGTTACAATAACAATACTTAAAACTAAGCAGAGAATCATGTTCCATGAATGAAACTGAACACACAAGTAACAGGAGATTCATTATGGACAAGTAATGGAGAACTCACACAGGCTCATCTAACATCTCACTTTACACAAAGCAGACATAACAATACTTAAAACTAAGCAGAGAATCATGTTCCATGAATGAAACTGAACACACAAGAAACAGGAGATTCATTATGGACAAGTAATGGAGAACTCACACAGGCTCATCTAACATCTCACTTTACACAAAGCAGACATAACATTACTTAAAACTAAGCAAATAATCATATTGCGTGCATGAAACTGATCATAGAAGTAACAGGAGATTCATTTTGGACAAATAATAGAGAACTCACACAGTCTCATCTAACATCTCACTTTACACAAAGCAGACATAACAGTACTTAAAACTAATCAGAGAATCATGTTGCTTGCATGAAACTCAACATAGAAGAAACAGGAGATTCATTATGGACAAGTAATGGAGAACTCACACAGGCTCATGTAACATCTCACTTTTCACAAAGCAGACATAACAAAACTTGAAACTAAGCAGATAATCATAGTCCTTGAATGAAACTGAACACAGAAGTAACAGCAGAATCATTTTGGACAAGTAATAGAGAACTCACACAGGCTCATGTAACATCTCACTTTACACAAAGCAGACATAGCAATACTGAAAACTAAGTAGATAATCATGTTCCTTGCATGAAACTGAACATAGAAGTAACAGGAGATTAATTTTGGACAAGTAATAGAGAACTCACACAGGCTTATATAACATCTCACTTTACACAAAGCAGACTTATCAATACTTAAAACTAAGTAGATAATCATGTTCTTTGCATGAAACTAAACCCAGAAGAAACAGGAGATTCATTATGGACAAGTAATGGAGAACTCACACAGGCCCATGTAACATCTCACTTTACACAAAGCAGATATAACAATACTGAAAACTAAGCAGATAATCATAGTCCTGGAATGAAACTGAACACACAAGTAACAGCAGAATCATTATGGTATCATTAAGTAATAGAGAACTCACACAGGCTCATTTAACATCTCACTTTTCACAAAGCAGACATAACAATACTTAAAACTAAGCAGATAATCATGTTGCTTGCATGAAACTGAACATAGAAGTAACAGGCGATTCATTTTGGACAAGTAATAGAGAACACACACCGGCTCATTTAACATTTAACTTTACACAAAGCAGACATAACAATACTTAAAATTAAGCAGACAATCATGTTGCTTGCATGAAACTGATCATAGAAGTAATAGGAGATACATTTTGGACAAGTAATAGAGAACACACACAGGCTCATCTAACATTTCACTTTACACAAAGCAGACATAACAAAACTTAGAACTAAGCAGACAATCATGTTGCTTGCATGAAACTGATCATAGAAGTAATAGGAGAAACATTTTGGGCAAGTAATAGAGAACACACTCAGGCTCATCTAACATTTCACTTTACACAAAGCAGACATAACAAAACTTGAAACTAAGCATAGAATCATGTTCCATGAATGAAGCTGAACACACAAGTAACAGGAGATTCATTATGGACAAGTAATAGCGAACTCACACAAGCTCATGTAACATCTCACTTTACACAAAACAGACATAACATTACTTAAAACTAAGCAGATAATCATGTTGCTTGCATGAAACTGAAGATAGAAGTAACAGGCGATTCATTTTGGACAAGTAATAGAGAACACACACAGGCTCATCTAACATTTAACTTCACACAAAGCAGACATAACAAAACTTAAAACTAAGCAGAATCGTATGCTTCAAACCTCCCGAACGGCCGGCATTCGTATGCTTTCGTGGAGGCAGCCAGGCGTTCCGTTGTTTCAGCGGTGTTCGGCAGAAAAAGTGTCCGTTTTTAGTTCCATAGAAATAGAGCCAAACGCCGCTGGGCTTTCACGTGGTTTAAAATGGCCGCTGCCTCGTGGTCGACATACGAACGATGACCACCCTGAATTCGGTTTAATTGAGAAGTGTCTGCGGTTAACCACAACGTTCTTATTGGGATTAATAGGTTAACCAGCAGCACACTTCTCTCTTGGGTGGCTGTCCGTTCGGTAGGTTTGTTCGGGAAAAACAGTCATTCGTATGGCTGGGCTATAGAAACAGCCATTTACACGAAAGGGGGCAGAAATAGACAAATCCACCTGAAATAAGCAGACAGATGGTTCTGTCACAGAAGTAACAGGATATTCATTTTGGATAAGTAATAGAGAACTCACACATGCTCATCTAACATCTCACTTTACACAAAGCAGACATAACAAAACTTGAAACTAAGCATAGAATCATGTTCCATGAATGAAGCTGAACACACAAGTAACAGGAGATTCATTATGGACAAGTAATAGCGAACTCACACAAGCTCATGTAACATCTCACTTTACACAAAACAGACATAACATTACTTAAAACTAAGCAGATAATCATGTTGCTTGCATGAAACTGAAGATAGAAGTAACAGGCGATTCATTTTGGACAAGTAATAGAGAAGACACACAGGCTCATCTAACATTTAACTTCCCACAAAGCAGACATAACAAAACTTAAAACTAAGCAGAATCGTATGCTTCAAACCTCCCGAACGGCCGGCATTCGTATGCTTTCGTGGAGGCAGCCAGGCGTTCCGTTGTTTCAGCGGTGTTCGGCAGAAAAAGTGTCCGTTTTTAGTTCCATAGAAATAGAGCCAAACGCCGCTGGGCTTTCACGTGGTTTAAAATGGCCGCTGCCTCGTGGTCGACATACGAACGATGACCACCCTGAATTCGGTTTAATTGAGAAGTGTCTGCGGTTAACCACAACGTTCTTATTGGGATTAATAGGTTAACCAGCAGCACACTTCTCTCTTGGGTGGCTGTCCGTTCGGTAGGTTTGTTTGGGAAAAACAGTCATTCGTATGGCTGGGCTATAGAAACAGCCATTTACACGAAAGGGGGCAGAAATAGACGAATCCACCTGAAATAAGCAGACAGATGGTTCTGTCACAGAAGTAACAGGATATTCATTTTGGATAAGTAATAGAGAACTCACACATGCTCATCTAACATCTCACTTTACACAAAGCAGACATAACTGTGACAAGACCAACCTCGCCACATTGCATTGGAGAAGCCTGGTTGCTCGCCTGCTGCCTTTGGACTATGGCCCCCTTTTAAAAGACTTTATTTTTGCCTGCAGAAAAGCTGTATTCATGCTTTTCTGCCTGGGGTTCAGTAGATTTGTTTGAATGTGTTATACCCCAGATAGGAATCCCATGGAGCCCATTCGTATGAAACTGACTGTAAAGACTTTGGCTCCATGGCGATTAAACTGTATTTGTGTGGTCCGAGCGCCATTCACTTAATAATGTGCGCTCAGACCTGAGCTATCTGGGGATATGTGAAATGTCTGTGTGTTATGTGTAAAATGTAACTTTATGTATTTTAAAGTGTTTTACTGTCTTTGTGTCTTTTTGCAACCATGTGCTTAATGGAGTCTTGTGTCTGTCCTGTGAGATAATTGAATTACTCTCCAGGATAGAAGACTCTGAAACTGGTTTGGGCCAGAAAGCCATGCTTCATTTAGTCACAAAGGACTTTTTACTAACTTTTGAACCCCTGGTCTGATTCATGCCATTTTTGAATATGTTGTTCCCTGAATGGATTGATTGTGAATATGTAATTTTATGTGAATGTGATGTATGGTTTTGGAGTTATGAAAGTTGGGTAGAAAGTATGTTTTAACTGTATGTATAATTGAGTTTCCTCTCAGGATAAGGGGAGGGAATATGTGGGATGTAACTGTGATGTGATTGGTTGTTTTATACCTCCCTGTGGGCGGTCCTGTATTTGCAAGACTGTAATAAAAACCAGGCTGGGTGTGCCAGCACCTCAGACCACTGCTTGACCCTTAACACGGAGCCTTGTCTCGTTCTTGGGGGGATTCACTGTATGCTGTTAGAGACTGATTGCCAGGAGTGTAAGCTGTCTGCTTTTCCTGTTCGTCTGCTAGCAGCTATTTGGTAGGTTCCAGTTCGGGAGTTGGAGTGCTATGGTGTATCCAGTTCGTGAGTTTTGGTGATTCTACAGTAGCTGTGCCTGTCTCTAAAAAGGGGATTATCGTCTAAGCGTTTTTTTCCCCTTTTGTGCAAAACGGTTCGTTACAATAACAATACTTAAAACTAAGCAGAGAATCATGTTCCATGAATGAAACTGAACACACAAGTAACAGGAGATTCATTATGGACAAGTAATGGAGAACTCACACAGGCTCATCTAACATCTCACTTTACACAAAGCAGACATAACAATACTTAAAACTAAGCAGAGAATCATGTTCCATGAATGAAACTGAACACACAAGAAACAGGAGATTCATTATGGACAAGTAATGGAGAACTCACACAGGCTCATCTAACATCTCACTTTACACAAAGCAGACATAACAATACTTAAAACTAAGCAGAGAATCATGTTCCATGAATGAAACTGAACACACAAGTAACAGCAGATTCATTATGGACAAGTAATTGAGAACTCACACAGTCTCATCTAACATCTCATTTTACACAGAGCAGACATAACATTACTAAAAACTAAGCAGATAATCATGTTGCTTGCATGAAACTGAACAAAGAAGTAACAGGCGATTCATTTTGGACAGGTAATAGCGAACTCGCACAAGCTCATGTAACATCTCACTTTACACAAAGCAGACATAACATTACTTAAAACTAAGAAGATAATCATGTTGCTTGCATGAAACTGAAGATATAAGTAACAGGCGATTCATTTTGGACAAATAATAGAGAACTCACACAGTCTCATCTAACATCTCACTTTACACAAAGCAGACATAACAGTACTTAAAACTAATCAGAGAATCATGTTGCTTGCATGAAACTCAACATAGAAGAAACAGGAGATTCATTATGGACAAGTAATGGAGAACTCACACAGGCTCATGTAACATCTCACTTTTCACAAAGCAGACATAACAAAACTTGAAACTAAGCAGATAATCATAGTCCTTGAATGAAACTGAACACAGAAGTAACAGCAGAATCATTTTGGACAAGTAATAGAGAACTCACACAGGCTCATGTAACATCTCACTTTACACAAAGCAGACATAGCAATACTGAAAACTAAGTAGATAATCATGTTCCTTGCATGAAACTGAACATAGACGTAACAGGAGATTAATTTTGGACAAGTAATAGAGAACTCACACAGGCTCATATAACATCTCACTTTACACAAAGCAGACTTATCAATACTTAAAACTAAGTAGATAATCATGTTCTTTGCATGAAACTAAACCCAGAAGAAACAGGAGATTCATTATGGACAAGTAATGGAGAACTCACACAGGCCCATGTAACATCTCACTTTACACAAAGCAGATATAACAATACTGAAAACTAAGCAGATAATCATAGTCCTTGAATGAAACTGAACACACAAGTAACAGCAGAATCATTATGGTATCATTAAGTAATAGAGAACTCACACAGGCTCATGTAACATCTCACTTTTCACAAAGCAGACATAACAATACTTAAAACTAAGCAGATAATCATGTTGCTTGCATGAAACTGATCATAGAAGTAATAGGAGAAACATTTTGGGCAAGTAATAGAGAACACACTCAGGCTCATCTAACATTTCACTTTACACAAAGCAGACATAACAAAACTTGAAACTAAGCATAGAATCATGTTCCATGAATGAAACTGAACACACAAGTAACAGGAGATTCATTATGGACAAGTAATAGCGAACTCACGCAAGCTCATGTAACATCTCACTTTACACAAAACAGACATAACATTACTTAAAACTAAGCAGATAATCATGTTGCTTGCATGAAACTGAAGATAGAAGTAACAGGCGATTCATTTTGGACAAGTAATAGAGAACACACACAGGCTTATCTAACATTTAACTTCACACAAAGCAGACATAACAAAACTTAAAACTAAGCAGAATCGTATGCTTCAAACCGCCCGAACGGCCGGCATTCGTATGCTTTCGTGGAGGCAGCCAGGCGTTCCGTTGTTTCAGCGGTGTTCGGCAGAAAAAGTGTCCGTTTTCAGTTCCATAGAAATAGAGCCAAACGCCGCTGGGCTTTCACGTGGTTTAAAATGGCCGCTGCCTCGTGGTCGACATACAAACGACGACCACCCTGAATTCGGTTTAATTGAGAAGTGTCTGCGGTTAACCACAACGTTCTTATTGGGATCAATAGGTTAACCAGCAGCACACTTCTCTCTTGGGTGGCTGTCCGTTCGGTAGGTTTGTTCGGGAAAAACAGTCATTCGTATGGCTGGGCTATAGAAACAGCCATTTACACGAAAGGGGGCAGAAATAGACGAATCCACCTGAAATAAGCAGACAGATGGTTCTGTCACACTAGTAACAGGATATTCATTTTGGATAAGTAATAGAGAACTCACACATGCTCATCTAACATCTCACTTTACACAAAGCAGACATAACTGTGACGAGACCAATCTCGCCACATTGCATTGGAGAAGCCTGGTTGCTCGCCTGCTGCCTTTGGACTATGGCCCCCTTTTAAAAGACATTATTTTTGCCTGCAGAAAAGCTGTATTCGTGCTTTTCTGCCTGGGGTTTCAGTAGATTTGTTTGAATGTGTTATACCCCAGATAGGAATCCCATGGAGCCCATTCATATGAAACTGACTGTAAAGACTTTGGCTCCATGGTGATTAAACTGTATTTGTGTGGTCCGAGCGCCATTCACTTAATAATGTGCGCTCAGACCTGAGCTATCTGGGGATATGTGAAATGTCTGTGTGTTATGTGTAAAATGTGACTTTATGTATTTTAAAGTGTTTTGTGTCTTTTGCAACCATGTGCTTAATGGAGTCTTGTGTCTGTCCTGGGAGATAATTGAATTACTTATCTCCAGGATAGAAGACTCTGAAACTGGTTTGGGCCAGAAAGCCATGCTTCATTTAGTCACAAGGACTTTTTACTAACTTTTGAACCCCTTGTCTGATTTGTGCCATTTTTGAATATGTTGTTCCCCTGAATGGATTGATTGTGAATATGTAATTTTATGTGAATGTGATGTATGGTTTTAGAGTTATTAAAGTTGGGTAGAAAGTATGTTTTAACTGTATGTGTAATTGAGTTTCCTCTCAGGATAAGGGGAGGGAATATGTGGGATGTAACTGTGATGTGATTGGTTGTTTTATACCTCCCTGTGGGCGGTCCTGTATTTGCAAGACTGTAATAAAAACCAGGCTGGGTGTGCCAGCACCTCAGACCACTGCTTGACCCTTAACACGGAGCCTTGTCTCGTTCTTGGGGGGATTCACTGTATGCTGTTAGAGACTGATTGCCAGGAGTGTAAGCTGTCTGCTTTTCCTGTTCGTCTGCTAGCAGCTATTTGGGAGGTTCCAGTTCGGGAGTTGGAGTGCTATGTTGTATCCAGTTCGGGAGTTTGGTGTTCTGCAGTAGCTGTGCCTGTATCTCTGGAAAGGGGGCCGATCGCCTAAACGGTTTTTACCCCTTGTGTGCAAAACGGTCCGTTACAATTGGTGGCAAGCGGCGGGATCGTTCCCACAGACTACAGGACAGCTACAGGCGACACCATTCCGTGGATTTACAATTTGAGGGCAACGCATGTCTGAGTACAGCGACCCTGACAGCAACAGCATGGAACCAGCAGTGTCATACGAGGAGGAGGACCTGGATGGCCGGGATGCATTAAGGAAAGGCATCTGGTACCAGGCCCTGGATAATGTACAGTACCAGCGGGGTGAGAGTCTCCCCAGTGAAGAGCAGCGGTTGCAGAAGCAAGTGGCCCTGCGGATGCCCTTCCTGGGAGAGCAGCCCCTAGATGAATGGGTGAAGGAATTGGAGCACCGGGTATGGCAGGAGATTTGGCTGGAAGATGCCTACCAGGCGCTCTGGTGGTATGGGGCACAGTACCTGCCCTGGACAGCCGAGCATGACAAGCCAGAGGGAGAGGAGTTTGATGGTCCTGGCTTGTTATGGGAGGCTTTTTCAGAGCCTGAATTTGGGAGCCCTACACAAGCCCGGTTCAGTGATCTCTTGGAGTGGAGGGAGAGCAGGTATGACTGGGACGACACTCACGACATTGAGCAAGACCTGGCTCACCTAGCAACCCTGGAGTGGGAACTGGAGCAGGACTACCGAGATCTCTTCCACTCCATTGAGAAGATTCAGCAGGACAGCAAGGTGACAGAGCCAGAGCCAGAGCCAGACCCATTCAGAGGGGACGAGATGGTACAGTTTTACTGGGAAGAACCCCAGGTGGCCGGTAGAGATGGGACCGAGGTCTCTCCACCGGTCCTGCAGGGAATTGGGAGCCCAGTCTCCATTCCCCAGCGGCAGTGTAAAGTGCAGGGAGAGGAGAGCAGTATCCTCCCTCCCCAGCGGCAGGCTGAGTTACAGGGGGCAGAGGTAGTTGTTCCTGCCCCCCAGCAGCAGAGTGATATGCCGGGAAGGCAGTGTGAAGTCCAGGGAGAGGAGAGCAGCGTCCTCCCTCCCCAGCGGCAGGCTGAGTTACAGGGGGCAGAGGTAGTTGTTCCTGCCCCCCAGCAGCAGAGTGATATGCCGGGAAGGCAGTGTAAAGTGCAGGGAGAGGAGAACAGCGTCCTCCCTCCCCAGCGGCAGGCTGAGTTACAGGGGGCAGAGGTAGTTGTTCCTGCCCCCCAGCAGCCAAGTGATATGCTAGGAAGGCAGTGTGAAGTCCAGGGAGAGGAGAGCAGTGTCCTCCCTCCCCAGCGGCAGCGTGATTTTTTGGGAATTGGGAGCCCAGTCTCCATTCCCCAGCGGCAGTATGATGTTTTGGGAATTGGGAGCCCAGCCTCCATTCCCCAGCGGCAGCACAGATTATTGGGAATTGGGAGCCCCGTCTCCATTCCCCAGCGGCAGAGTGTCCTACCGGGAATAGAGAGCCCAGTCTCCTTTCCCCAGCAGCAGGCCTCTGTATTGGGAGCAGAGACAGTCGGTCTCCCTTCCCCGCAGCTGGAAGTATGTATGAGAGAGGAGCATGTTACCCCCTCTCCCCAGCGGCAGCTTAATGTACCAGGGGGAGACAGTATTTTATTTTTTTTATTTTATTTAGTTTGTAAAATGCTTCCAAAATTAAACAGAATAACAAAATAAATAACAAAATAACAATAATAAACAATCAACTGAAATAATGCCCAATTCAAACATAATACCAAATGAAACATAAATACCCCAAAATTAAACATAAATACCGAAATAAAAACTCAGGAAGGGGCACTAATAGGGGAGTAAACTTATACCAAATTAAATAACTGGGAATAACAGGGAGAGGGATTAACAGAAAAGGGGGGGAACTAAATCATAAGGGGATAAATTAAAAGGCGGGGGGCTCCATTACTTCATGGAGCCTTGGGGAGGGAGAAAAAAGGCTGAAATGCTCCTGAAGGAGCTCTTACATAACAAGGGGGTGGACAAGGGGGGACCCAATTGACCTCGAGTCCACAGCCAGCTAAACACAAACATAAACCAAGCGTGAAATAAAATACACACATAAACATAAACAAACCCATTACCCACATGGAGTCCTTTTCTCAGTTCATAAAACCCACCAACCACATGGAGTCCGTCCCTCCATCCATCAACACCAACCCACCACCTACACTTTAAACCCAAACTTTAAACCCAAACCCACCACCCAAATGGAGTCCATTTTCAATTCATAAAACCCACCACCCTCCCTCCGTCCATCCCCCAAACCCACCACCCAAATGGAGTCCTTTTCTCAGTTCATCACATCCAAACCCACCACCCACATGAAATCAAAATTTTGTCCATAGACCCACCACCCACATGAAATCCAGTTTGTACACCACCCTCAAGGAGTCCATCCCTCCGTCCATAAAGAAACCCAGTGGTTTTTTTTTTGGTTTTTTTTCACCCAAAGTAAATTTTTCAATTTGTCCATACACCAGAAACCCACCCTAACCCAAACAATACCAAAAATAACCTGTGCATAACCATAACCTAACTACACTGCACTACCTAGACGCAGAGGAAGGTACTCGTCTGCTAAAGGTGGCAGCCTTCCATGAAAAGAAAAACCAGTTCAAAATCTACGGGGGAAAGGTGAAGACAGATTTGGAATTCCCTTCACCAAGACAAGGGCGCCCATGGAGCGGTTCAAGGCGGGTGGACCTTGAGATTTCGCCACAAACGCTGCCAAATGGTGGGATCCATAGAGGCCCTTTCGGTGGTATAGATCCCACGAACCGCCCTCAGAATGTCTGCTACCACCACCTGACAGGAAAGGTCTTTACGTTGAAGGGAAACCTGACACCTTGCCATCCAAGTGAAATACTTAACCACTGAACTGACTACATAAAGAGTGCCCAAATCAAAAGCCCTCCCCCTTGAGTTGGACGTCCCGTACGCCCACTCCGCATAAGTCCAGCGGGATAAGCAGGGGATGCCTAAGGCGGCTGAGACCTCTTTGTAGACCTGTACGTTAAAGGGGCACTCGAGGAGGAAGTGGTCCATGGACTCCACTTCCCAGGAACATTCCACCCGAGGACAACCGCGATCCGTTATGTTCCTGTACTTCAAGTTCCCTCGAACGTAAAGTCTACCGTGGAAGGAGAGAAACGCCACGTCTCGGTATTTCTCCGGAAGGCGCCTGGAGTTGATGTTTTTCAACCCCGAGGCGAGAGTACTTGGCGGGCAGTCCTTCAAAGCAAGCTGAATGCCAAAGTGGGTGGCCAGGACCCTCCCGTCGAGAAGCTTCTTGGGAGTGTCCCGAACCTCCTCCACCGTGACGTTCCACCTGCGCAGAATTCCCACTCCCTCGATGACCGAAGACGGAAGATAGCTAGAATGCCGAACTCTCATGCTCTTCACCCTCCCACCCTGAAACCAGTCCACCAGGAAAGGTGTGACCCACTCCCTGAATATACATACCCAGCCAGGCTGCTCATCCTTCAGGAGAGCCCCAAAGTTCCTTTTCAGGAAGTTGTTAGTTAAAAAGACGATGGGGTTGACCATGGCCAGACCCCCGTCCTTTCTGGCCAGGTAAGTGACCTCTCTTTTGATGAGGTTCAGCCTGTTCCCCCACAACATGCGGAAGAACAGCGCAAACATCCGAGCGTGGAGGGACCTGGGCAAAAGGAAGATGTTACTGACGTAGCCGAATACGGTCAGAACATAGGTTTTGATTAGGTTCACCCGTTCTCTGAACGTCAGTTTCCACCTGTGGCTCTCCTCCACCTTGCTAGAAGCTATGGCAAGCCGTTCGGTCCAGTTCCTGAGAGCCAGATCCCCTGGTCCGAACACCACCCCCAAGATCTTAATTTCAGGCTGGGCCCTCGGGAAACCGTCTGGAAGAGGGAACTGGTCCCCCTCCTTCCCGCACCAGAAAACTACGCTCTTGTCCCTGTTGACACGAGAGGCTGAAGCGGCAGAATACGCTAGGATTAAATCATCCACCTCCGTGGCCTCCCGAGTATTGGAGACCACTATGGAGATGTCATCAGCGTAGGCAACAACCCGTAAAGGCCTCTCCGGAGCCCTGGCCACTCCCTGTAACGTGCCTGCCTCGACCCTTCGGATGAAGGGATCGACTGCAAACACGTACAAGAGTGGGCTGAGAGGACAGCCTTGCCTGACCCTGGATCGGATCGTAAACGTCCTGCCCCTCCACCCGTTCACAAGAGCGAAGCTTTCGGCCCCTCTGTACAAGGTGATTATCCAATTGACGAATTTTCCCGGCAAGCCATACTTCCGCAAGACTGACCACAGATAACGGTGATCTACTCGATCAAAAGCTTTGGACTGATCAAGTGCCAGAAGGTATATCCCCCTTTCTCCGTCCCTGCACTTCTCGAGGGCTTCCCTGACTTCGAAAACGGCATCAAAGACAGTTCTGCCCTCGATTGAACAGTACTGGGAGGTGGATAGGACACGCCTCGCTAGGCCCTGTACTCGTTTCATCAAAATCTTTGCCAGGACCTTCCTGTCGACATTTAACAGGGATATGGGGCGCCAGTTCCCCACATCCGCTGTGTCGAGCACGTTCGGCTTGGACAGCAAGATCAGGGCAGAAGTCCTCATCGAGGGTGGCAATAATCCTTGAGCCAAGCTCTCATTAAACACCTCGGTCAGATGAGGGGCCAAGAGGTCGCAGAACTGTTGGTAAAACTCGGCCGTCAGACCATCAGGACCTGGCGACTTACACTTGTTCTGCTGTTGGATACTCTCTGTGACCTCTTCTATGGTGATCTCGCTGACCAACTCGTCAAAAGAGAGGTCGCTATGCTCAGGGAGCGTGAGCTCGCTCAAGAAGTCATCCACCCTTCTCCCGTGGGAGGTTCCCTCCTCGCTACATTGGGGGCTGCCCTTTCCGAGGAGCTCAATATAGTAGTCGCGGACCACCTTCAGAATCCCGCGAGGAGACTCCTCTAGGGTCCCGTCGGTGCCCCGCAGACTAGGGATGGACTTGGTACCTTCCTTCCGCTTGCAGCTAAGATAAGGATCGGGCGAGCGGTATGACCCATGATCCCTCTCTTTTACAAGGGAGGCGTACCTGTCATACTGATAACTCCTCATCAGGTTTTTAACTGCCGCAATGTCCTCGGGGTCACCTCCCTGCGAGATCAGGATGTCTAACCTCCCAAGCAAGCCCAGATACATCTTGTACCTGGAGGACTGCATGTTCCGGGCGAGATTGCGAAACAGCCGTTGAGTTCTGGCCTTCACCATCTCCCACCACTCAGACTTCGTTTGGCCTAAGTCGGCCAATGTCATCTGATCGTGAAAGAATTCCATGAAGGCTTGCTGAACCATCTGTTCCACCAGGAGGTCTGAATTTAGCCGCCAGATCCCTCTACCCTTAGGTGGGGTACTATAGACGTTCAACTCGCAAGACAAAAGGTGATGGTCGGAGAACTCCACCGGTGTAAGCACGGGTGCCGCCACCGGGAAATTCTCCTTAAAGAAAAACCTATCTATCCTACTCTGACAGCTACCTCTGTGATAAGTGTACCCACCCGTGGGATTGGGAGTGTGATGAAGGTACACATCGACCAATCCAGCCTGACTAACCATCTTATTTAAAAAATAGGAGTCATACCCCAGCCTCTGAGTGGCGTCTCTCCTGTCTTGAGGCCTAGTTATGGTGTTAAGGTCACCGCCAAACAGGATTTGCTGGGATGTATAAAGGTAAGGCTCTATCTCAATAAACAGGCGCTTCCTCTCCCACTTAGATTGGGGGCCATAGATATTAATTATCCTGAAAGGTTGCCTGCCCATTGAGACATCTAAAACCACACACCGTCCTTTTTGCAACTCAATAACCCTGTTGATGCTAACATCAACGTCCTTAAATAGGATGGCGATTCCCCCATATCTCTCTGTGGCTAGAGAGAAGTAGGAGGGCCCCCATCTCCAGTCCCGCTTTGCAGCGTGCAGGGCCGCGAGGGTTTCCAGCCGGGTCTCCTGTACCAAGATGACATTGTACGGAGCCCGGCTGAGGTGGTCGTAAACCAAAAAGCGGGCCCTGCTGGACTTAATGCTGTTTACATTCACCGTAGCCACAGAGAGTACAGGAAAAGTCGCCATAAGGGCATTAAGTATAAGGAGACTTCCCCTTCCTTCTGCGGTACCCCTCCTCCTCCGTGTCGGAACCGAGGAACCTCTTCACTGAGACTCCGGGATACAGTGGCCCGTCGTCTCTCAGAAGCACCTCCTGTCCCACCTCAACCCCTGCCACCACCCCGGGGAGGTTCGCCATCTCCTCCTCGTACTCACAGTCGGCCCAGCTGGAGGACAGTGCCTCGTACCTGTTAGATACGGGCACCGGGGCCTCCTGCAAGCCCGAAGAGGAGGATGACGCCCGTGCCACACCACCCTTATAAGTGGCGTCTCCCCCTTTCGGGGGTTTCGCCGCAGGGGGTATGGCGATCTTCCGGGGTGAGGGCAGCGTCGAGGTCTTGGAGGGGGGGGGTTTCTTACCTTTCACCGTGCTCCACTCTAGGGACTGTGCATCTAAGGGACGTGCATCTGGGGACTTTTCAGTGGGGGTAACCTTCACCGTGGAGAATTTAGGAGGGGGGGGGCCTAGGGGGAGGGGGTCTAGGGGGAGCCATAATGGCTGTGGAGGTAGTGCGTTCTCTACGTACACTTTTCGTGAGGGGACGTGAACTTGTGGTCTTCCCAGGGTCCTGAGATGTTACAGAGACCGAGGGGAGGATGGGTTGTTGCTGGGGCAGGGAAACCCCTGTGCCAGAGATGGGCCTTGTAGATGACGATGCTACCTGAACCCCTAACCCAGCAGAGTCCATCTCCACCGGCTCCTGACTCCAGATGGACTCTACATTGTGCTGGGCTTCGGGGCAGGTGCGGTACGTGTGACCCATCTCTGAACACAGATGACACCGGATCTCCCTGCAGCTGTCCCGGAGGTGCCCCACAGCGCCGCACATAGTGCATTTGAGGACCGTACAGGCATTGCTGTAATGCCTGTACGATCCGCACTTGTGACATACCCTGGGCTGACCAGGGTAAAAACAGGATACCCGGTCAGCCCCGATGAAAAAACTATTAGGCATATGCTGTGTGACACCTCGAATCTCCCTCAGCAACACTGAAACAGTCCATCCGCCTGTCCAAATCCCATCCTCATCTAAGATCTTAACAGGGGGGGATTTAACATCCCCAAACCTCTTAGTCCAAACAAGAATGTCTGCTATGGGGATGGATTCATTTCTCACCAGGAAAGTGACCTTCTTAAGACCCTGGCGAGAAATGGCCACAGCGGTGAATCCTGCCCACTTTGTACCCTGTGCAGACCTGGCCGCTTCCCACCCAGCCCAGAAGCGATCCAGGAGCTGCGACGTCATAAAGGAGACGTCGAACTCCCGGGTGCCCGAGGCATGGATGAGCGCGTACAGGTCCACGGGCGCAAATCCCATATCCTTTAGCCGGGTCACCAGCCACCGTCTGTCAGGCACCTGGGTCTCACCCCCACAGATGAGCCGTACCACGTTCCTCCTGTTCCCAAAGGAAACCTGAGGACGCGTAGCAGGCCCGTCCGCAGAGAGGCGAGGTGGCCCAGATGCCCAAGCATTGGGCGCACCGGGATCCGCCGTCTGGGAATGATTCGGACGGACTCCCCTCGCTGAACCAGAGGCCTCGGTCACACCAGAACCCTGGGTGACTGTAACGGACCGTTTTGCACACAAGGTGTAAAAACCGTTTAGGCGATCGGCCCCCTTTCCAGAGATACAGGCACAGCTACTGCAGAACACCAAACTCCCGAACTGGATACAAAATAGCACTCCAACTCCCAAACTGGAACCTCCCAAATAGCTGCTAGCAGACGAACAGGAAAAGCAGACAGTCAGCTTACACTCCTGGCAATCAGTCTCTAACAGCATACAGTGAATCCCCCCAAGAACGAGACAAGGCTCCGTGTTGAGGGTCAAGCAGTGGTCTGTTTAATGAGGGCTACCTGCCCAG
This sequence comes from Pelobates cultripes, assembly GCA_933207985.1. Taxonomy (NCBI): domain Eukaryota; kingdom Metazoa; phylum Chordata; class Amphibia; order Anura; family Pelobatidae; genus Pelobates; species Pelobates cultripes. The sequence continues at coordinate 14,588,237 of OW240919.1, read as the reverse complement.
CTTTTATGCAGGTCTCCCACCTGGTGGACACTCCCCTAGGGGACCAGATGGAAGACTGTGACAAGGGCCAGACACGTATACAAAAAGGACACACAGTCACAATATATTCCCACAATGCATCCTGGCTTCCTCCTCTCTGCCCTGGGAGATAATTGGGAAGTAATTCAATTATCTCCCAAGACGAAGGCAAAACTCCATTACACACGTGGGAACACAAAACCAGCATAACACTTTAAAATGCACAAAGTAACGTTCCCTACATAAACCACAGACATGTAACATATCCCCAGATAGCTCAGGTCTGAGTGCACATTATTAAGTGAATGGCACTCAGACTACACGAATACAGTTCAATCGCCATGGAGCCAAAGTCTTTACAGTCAGTTTCATACGAATGGGCTCCATGGGATTCCTATCTGGGGTATAAGATATTCACACAAAAATACCGAACACCGGGTCATTCGTGTGCTTTCACCGAACAAGAAGGGAGGTCGGCGGCCTCAGCGGTGTTCGCGCAAAACTGTGTCCGATTTTAGTTCCATAAAAATAGAGGCGAACACCGCTGTTCATTCGTATTGTTTAAAATGGCCGCGACCTCGTGTTCGGGATACGAACGGCGGCCACCCAGCGTTCATCAATTAAGCTGCGGTTAACCGCAGCTTCAGGGAGGTTAATTGCCGGCACACTCCAGCTCCCAGGTGGTCCAGTCGTTCGTACGGTTGTTCGGTAGATTGAAACTACCGAACAACCGGCAGAAAAGCATGAATATGGCTTTTCTGCATGGAAAAATTCAGTCTTTTAAAAGGGGGCCATAGTCCAAAGGCAGCAGGCGAGCAACCAGGCTTCTCCAATGCAATGTGGCGAGATTGGTCTCGTCACATCTCTCCCCTTTTCCAAACAGACTAACAGGGTATCTGACCTCCTGCCGGTCAGTGCCCTTGTTAGTCCAGCAGCCCACCCACAACAAATAATCAACAGCACAGCCCACCCACAATAAATGGTTACTACACCTGGGTAAAGGGGAAGCTTGTCCATGTCCAGGTGCCTCACCACGGCTGTGCTGGGTACGGGTACGCTGACTTGGTGGGTTGCTGCGTGGGCAGAGACCAGAGGCACTCTGCCCTGTTGCCAGCGCTACTGGGAGGGTAGCCTGGTGGAAGCCTGGTTGTTGGAGGGGGAGACCGACTGTCTCCCCTTTAAATACACCGCTCTGCTGCTGCTGCTGGAGACTGACTGTCTCCCCTTTGGTTACCCATCTCGGCTGCTGGAGGGGGAGACCGACTGTCTCCCCTTTGGCTAAACAGCCCTGTCGCTGGGGGGCAGGACCGACCGTCCCTACCCCATGTGCTGGCAGTGTAGAGACTACGGTCCCATCTGCACGGTTGTGGGGCTTACTGTCTCCCCTTTGTACATTAAGCTGCCGCTGGGGAGAGGGGGTAACAAGCTCCTCTCCCATACATACTTCCAGCTGTGGGGGAGGGAGACCGACTGTCTCTGCTCCCAATACAGAGTCCTGCTGCTGGGGAAAGGAGACTGGGCTCTCTATTCCCGGTAGGACACTCTGCTGCTGGGGAATGGAGACTGGGCTCCCAATTCCCAAAGCATCATACTGCCGCTGGGGAATGGAGACTGGGCTCCCAATTCCCAAAGCATCATACTGCCGCTGGGGAATGGAGACTGGGCTCCCAATTCCCAAAAAATCACGCTGCCGCTGGGGAGGGAGGACACTGTTCTCCTCTCCCTGCACTTTACACTGCCTTCCCGGCATATCACTCTGCTGCTGGGGGGCAGGAACAGCTACCTCTGCCCCCTGTAACTCAGCCTGCCGCTGGGGAATGGAGCTCAGGCTCCCAATTCCCTGCAATATCTCCCGCTGGGGAATGGAGCTCGAGCTCCCAATTCCCTGCAATTTCTCCCGCTGGGGAATGGAGCTCGGGCTCCCAATTCCCTGCAATTCATTCTGCTGCTGGGGGACAGGAGCTACTATCTCTGTCCCCTGTAACTCAGCCTGCCGCTGGGGAATGGAGCTCAGGCTCCCAATTCCCTGCAATATCTCCCGCTGGGGAATGGAGACTGGGCTCCCAATTCCCTGCAATTCACTCTGCCGCTGGGGAATGGAGACTGGGTTCCCAATTCCCAATAAATCACACGGCCGCTGGGGAATGGAGACTGGGCTCCCAATTCCCTGCAGGACCGGTGGAGAGACCTCGGTCCCATCTCTACCGGCCACCTGGGGTTCTTCCCAGAAAATATCCACAATGTCTTCCCAGCTGAATGGGTCTGGTTCTGGGTCTGTCATGCTGCTCTCCCGCTGAGCCTTCTCACTGTATTGGAACAGCTGCTGGTAGCCCTGTTCTAGCTCCATCTCCCGGGTTACCAGGTGGACCAGGTCTTGCTCAATTTCGTGAGTGTCGTCCCAGTCATACCTGCTCTCCCTCCACTCCAAAAGATCATTGAAACGGGCTTGTGTAGGGCTCCCAAATTCGAGCTCTGAAAACGACTCCCATAACAAGCCAGGACCATCAAACTCCTCTCCCTCTGGCTTGTCATGCTCGGCTGTCCAGGGCAGGTACTGTGCCCCATACCACCAGAGCGCCTGGTAGGCATCTTCTAGCCATAACTCCTGCCATACTAGGTGTTCCAATTTCCTCACCCATTCCTCCAGGGGCTGCTCTCCCAGGAAGGGCATCCGCCGGGCTACTCGCTTCTGCAACCGCTGGTCTTCCTTGGGGAGTCTCTTGCCCCGCTGGTACTCCACAATACCCAGTGCCTGGTACCAGATGCCTTTACGGACTGCATCTCGGTCATCCATGGCACCCTCGTCATTCTCCACTGCTGGTTCCATGCTGGTGCTGTCAGGGTCGCTGTACTGGGACATGCGTTGCCCTCAAATTGTAAAATCCAAAGAAATGGTGTCTCCTGTAGCTGTCCTTCTGGTTGTAGGAACGATCCCACCGCTGCCACCAATTGTAACGGACCGTTTTGCACAAAAGGGGAAAAAAACGCTTAGACGATAATCCCCTTTCAGAGACAGGCACAGCTACTGCAGAACACCAAACTCCCGAACTGGATACAAAATAGCACTCCAACTCCCGAACTGGAACCTCCCAAATAGCTGCTAGCAGACGAACAGGAAAAGCAGACAATCAGCTTACACTCCTGGCAATCAGTCTCTAACAGCATACAGTGAATCCCCCCAAGAACGAGACAAGGCTCCGTGTTGAGGGTCAAGCAGTGGTCTGTTTAATGAGGGCTACCTGCCCAGTATTTATGCAGGTCTCCCACCTGGTGGACACTCCCCTAGGGGACCAAATGGGAGACTGTGACAAGGGACAGACAAGTATACAAAAAGGACACACAGTCACAGTATATTCCCACAATGCATCCTGGCTTCCTCCCCTCTGCCCTGGGAGATAATTGGGAAGTAACTCAATTATCTCCCAAGACAAAGGCAAAACTCCATTACACACGTGGGAACACAAAACCAGCATAACACTTTAAAATGCACAAAGTAACATTTACTACATAAACCACAGACATGTAACATATCCCCAGATAGCTCAGGTCTGAGTGCACATTATTAGGTGAATGGCACTCAGACTACACGAATACAGTTCAATCGCCATGGAGCCAAAGTCTTTACAGTCAGTTTCATACGAATGGGCTCCATGGGATTCCTATCTGGGGTATAAGATATTCACACAAAAATACCGAACACCGGGTCATTCGTGTGCTTTCACCGAACAAGAAGGGAGGTCGGCGGCTTCAGCGGTGTTCGCGCAAAACTGTGTCCGATTTTAGTTCCATAAAAATAGAGGCGAACACCGCTGTTCATTCGTATGGTTTAAAATGGCCGCGACCTCGTGTTCGGGATACGAACGGCGGCCACCCAGCGTTCATCAATTAAGCTGCGGTTAACCGCAGCTTCAGGGAGGTTAATTGCCGGCACACTCCAGCTCCCAGGTGGTCCAGTCATTCGTACGGTTGTTCGGTAGATTGAAACTACCGAACAACCGGCAGAAAAGCATGAATATGGCTTTTCTGCATGGAAAAATTCAGTCTTTTAAAAGGGGGCCATAGTCCAAAGGCAGCAGGCGAGCAACCAGGCTTCTCCAATGCAATGTGGCGAGATTGGTCTCGTCACAGTGACAACCTGGGAGTGCCTAAGGGGAATCCGTGTACCTGCTTGTGCGTCTAAACTATTTATAACCGCGGCACCCTTTGTCAGGGTGCTTGTGCCCGTGCTCGTGCCCGCCACCTGTGTACCAACTAACTCCAGTGAACCAGGGGCAGGGGCAACATAACCTGAGGCGGGGGCAACATAATCAGGGGCAGGGGAAACAGTACCAGGGGCAGGGGCAATAGTACCGGGGGCGGGGGCAACATAACCAGAGGCAGGGGCAACAACACCAGGGGCAATAGTACCGGGGGCAGGGGCAACAACACCAGGGGCAGGGGTAACAACCAGGGGCAGGGGCAACAACACCAGGGGCAGGGGCAACAACACCAGGGGCAGGGGCAACATCATTAATACAAACAGGCTGGCTGTGGACCTTTTTACTAAGGCCAATAGGTCCCATCATTACATTTACAGTTACATCCATACTCCCATCCTCCTCAGCCAGCCACTCCAGGGGACGCAACCACACAGAGAGGAAGGTCAGAGGGAAGGCAGGTAAGGGAGGGAGTGGGAAGGGAGCAAGGGAAGGACCCCTCCATGGGATCACCGGTACACGCCATAGTACCGGCGGGGATGGTCTCCCTGTCACCATGGAGGGCGGCGGGGGGCCCAGATACTTCCACAGAGGCAGGTTGTGCAGGTTTCTGGGGCATACAGGTGTTGCCACCTGCAGGGTTAGTATCCCTGGCCCCAGGCTTCTGCAAGGCCTGAACATCATCATTGTACATATACTCAGCATTTGAGCACTCACCCTCCTCTGTGGAATCTCCAGACCCCCTGACAGAGGTCTCAGGCTGACGCCGGGCGATGTTTTTCTTTTTCTTCTTTTTCTTCTTTTTGTCCTTTACGGAGTCCTCCCCAAGTTCGTTTCCAAACTTGAGGAGAGACTCCTTAATCAGCCCTCGACCTCTGTCCTGCACTTTCAGCTGCCACTCTTCACCTTTCTCTCCGTCCCACTCCTCTTCACTGTCCTTCTCTCTGGCCTTCCCCTCCGTCTCAGCAGCGCCCCCTGGAGTAGCAAGGGCAGAGGTAGACGGCTCCCCAGGTGAGTGATGGGAGTTGGAATCCAAGTCCTTGCTGGACTCCTCACCTGGGGACATGTCCCTCCTGCCCTCCATAGCCCTCTGCCTCCTGGACCTCGCAGCGTCCTTGGCTCTCTGTTGCAGGATGGCCTGGATGTCTGCTATTTTCTTTTCAGTCTGGAGCAGGGTGTAGGATAGATGCTGCTCCACTAATTTTTTCTCAGCTATAGCGGCCCTCAAAGGACCTCTTTTGTAATTAGAGGTCCTGTTTGATTTTTCCCTCTGCTCCCTTAGCTCTGCCTGGACCCCAGCTAGGCCCGAGTCTGCCTCGGCATGCTGGGCCTTCAGGGACACAAGCAGACCCCGGAGCCTGTCAGAAGGTAGCCCCATAAAGACCCTAGCCTCAACCCCCTCACCCTTTGCAGCCTCAGCATAGGTGAGGGAGGCCTGAGGGGCCTTTCTGGCACTAGCCACCTCAGGGGGGGTCTCAGGGACTACCTCCTCCTCAGTACCTTCTCCCACCTCCAGGGACGGGGGGGGCTGTTCTAGGAAGTGGACCTGCTTGTGCGTCTAAACTATTCAAGTTCACGGCACTCAGCCAGCAGCCCAGAGAGCAGCTGGATATCGGCCCTGGTGTGGGCCGTAGCTCCCTGGGGGACCCCCACTTCCCTTTTCCATGCTGTAAGCTTCCTAGACATCCCCCCCGCCAGTTCCTCCAACAAGGAGACCTGGTTTCGTATTTGCCGGGAGAGGGCCTGATGCTCAGTCCAAGACAGGCCCCTGGTATCCGCCTTACCTTCCCCAAAAGCCAGCACTGCCTGCAGCTCGTCCAGCCTGACCTTCCATCCCCAGGCTGGGGAGGAAGGCCCGAGGGCCATGCTTGCCTAGGCCCAGGCAGAGCCCCTTGCTGTAGTAATTCCAAAGCCCAGAAATCGAGCTCCAAAGCAGCCACAAACGGGTGTGGTCCTGGGAACACACAGATGAAGCACAGAGCAGCTCCCTCTCCAGCAGCAACGGCAAACTCCTCCCACTCCAGTGGGAGGGGAGACAGTAAGCCCCACAACTGTGCAGATGGGACCGTAGTCTCTACACTGCCAGCACAGGGGGTAGGGATGGTCGGTTCTGCCCCCCAGCGACAGGGCTGTTTAGCCAAACGGGAGACAGTCGGTCTCCCCCTCCAGCAGCAGAGATGGGTAACCAAAGGGGAGACAGTCGGCCTCCAGCAGCAGAGCTGTGTGTCTAAAGGGGAGACAGTCGGTCTCCAGCAGCAGAGCGGTGTAGTTAAAGGGGAGACAGTCGGTCTCCCCCTCCAACAACCAGGCTTCAACCAGGCTACCCTCCCAGTAGCGCTGGCAACAGGGCAGAGTGCCGCTGGTCTCTGCCCACGCAGCAACCCACCCAGTCAGCGTACCCGTACCCAGCACAGCCGTGGTGAGGCACCTGGACATGGACAAGCTTCTCCTTTACCCAGGTGTAGTAACCATTTATTGTGGGTGGGCTGTGCTGTTGATTATGTTTTGTGGGTGGGCTGCTGGACTAACAAGGGCACTGACCGGCAGGAGGTCAGATACCCTGTTAGTCTGTTTGGAAAAGGGGAGAGATGTGACGAGACCAATCTCGCCACATTGCATTGGAGAAGCCTGGTTGCTCGCCTGCTGCCTTTGGACTATGGCCCCCTTTTAAAAGACTTTATTTTTGCCTGCAGAAAAGCTGTATTCATGCTTTTCTGCCTGGGGTTCAGTAGATTTGTTTGAATGTGTTATACCCCAGATAGGAATCCCATGGAGCCCATTCGTATGAAACTGACTGTAAAGACTTTGGCTCCATGGCGATTAAACTGTATTTGTGTGGTCCGAGCGCCATTCACTTAATAATGTGCGCTCAGACCTGAGCTATCTGGGGATATGTGAAATGTCTGTGTGTTATGTGTAAAATGTAACTTTATGTATTTTAAAGTGTTTTACTGTCTTTGTGTCTTTTTGCAACCATGTGCTTAATGGAGTCTTGTGTCTGTCCTGGGAGATAATTGAATTACTCTCCAGGATAGAAGACTCTGAAACTGGTTTGGGCCAGAAAGCCATGCTTCATTTAGTCACAAAGGACTTTTTACTAACTTTTGAACCCCTGGTCTGATTCATGCCATTTTTTAATATGTTGTTCCCCTGAATGGATTGATTGTGAAAATGTAATTTTATGTGAATGTGATGTATGGTTTTAGAGTTATGAAAGTTGGGTAGAAAGTATGTTTTAACTGTATGTGTAATTGAGTTTCCTCTCAGGATAAGGGGAGGGAATATGTGGGATGTAACTGTGATGTGATTGGCTGTTTTATACCTCCCTGTGGGCGGTCCTGTATTTGCAAGACTGTAATAAAAACCAGGCTGGGTGTGCCAGCACCTCAGACCACTGCTTGACCCTCAACACAGAGCCTTGTCTCGTTCTTGGGGGGATTCAATGTATGCTGTTAGAGACTGATTGCCAGGAGTGTAAGCTGATTGTCTGCTTTTCCTGTTCGTCTGCTAGCAGCTATTTGGGAGGTTCCAGTTCGGGAGTTGGAGTGCTATTTTTTATCTAGTTCAGGAGTTTGGTGTTCTGCAGTAGCTGTGCCTGTATCTCTGGAAAGGGGGCCGATCGCCTAAACGTTTTTTACCCCTTGTGTGCAAAACGGTCCGTTACAACTTGTATGTTCAGTTTCAATCAAGGAACATGATTCTCTGCTTAGTTTAAAATAATGTTATGTCTGCTTTGTGTAAAGTGAGATGTTACATGAGCTTGTGTGAGTACTCTATTACTTGTCTAAATTGAATCTCCTTTTACTTGTATGTTCAGTTTCAATTAGGGAACATGATTCTCTGCTTACTTTTAAGAATTGTTATGTCTGTTTTGTGTAAATTGAGCTATTACATGAGCCTGTGTGGTTCTCTATTGATTGTCCAAAATGAATCTCCGTTTACTTTTATGTTCTGTGTCAAATAGGGAACATGATTCTCTGCTTAGTTTTAAGAATTGTTATGTCTGCTTTGTGTAAAGTGAGATGTTACATGAGCCTGTGTGCATTCTCTATTACTTGTCCAAAATTAATCTCCTGTTACTTGTATGTCCAGTTTCAATTAGGGAACATGATTCTCTACTTACTTTTAAGTATTGTTATGTCTACTTTGTGTAAAGTGAGTTGTTACATGAGCCTGTGTGAGTTCTCTATTACTTGTCCAAAATTAATCTCTTTTTACTTGTACATTTAGTTTCAATTAGGGAATATGGTTCTCTGCTTAGATGTAAGTATTGTAATGTCTGCTTTGTGTAAAGTGAGCTGTTACATGAGCCTGTGTGAGTTCTCTATTACTTGTCCAAAATGAATCTCCAAGTTAAGACACCCCTGGCACAAAGGAGTGAAATCGCCGTTTAGTTAAGCTTCCCCTTTCTCAATAATGCAGGCTCAATTCGTGTATACTTCAACCGTATGAACTGCAACCAGGGGAATGCGCCAATCTCCCGAACGGGACCGTATGGGTGCTCCAAACTCCCGAACAATAAATCCACGAATCGCGACTAACAGCCGAACCAATGTATTCTCCAAGCGGCTTATGTTTTCAGCAATCAGTCACTAACCGTGTGTAGTAAATCCTACAATAACGAGACCAAGCTCCGCATTGAGGGTAAAACAAGAACTGGCTTTACTGTGGGCTACCCGCCCGTATTTATGTAGGTCTCCCACTTGGTGGACACTCCCCTAGGGGACCAAATGGGAGACTGTAATGACAGACAGACATATGGCACTACAGGCACAAAATATTACCATAATGCATCCTGGTTTCCTCCCCTCTGCCCTGGAGATAATTGAGAAGTAATTCAATTATCTCCCAGGAGAGAGGCAAATCACCATTTTAAATGAGACACAAAAAACACATGAAAATAAATAATGATGCAACTACCGAACATATTACATTCGTGCAACGTATCCCCAGATAGCCTGGATCTGAGTGCATATTCTTAGCGAATAGCGCTCAGATCCCATACGCACAGTTCAATCGCTATGGAGTCAATGTCTTTTACAGTCTTTCGGTATGCGATTGACTCCATGGAAAGGCTATGTGGGTTAAGCCCATTCGTATAATCCAAACTCCCGAACGGGCCTGTGTTCGCATGCCTTGACGAATGAGAAGGGCGGTCTGTAGTCTCAGCCGTGTTCGGCAGAAAAAGTGTCCGTTTTTAGTTCCATAGAATCTGCGCCGAACACCGCTGGTCTTTCGCATGCTTTAAAATGGCCGCCGCCTCGTGGTCGGCATACGAACTGTTATGGACAGATGAATTAAAATGAAATGGCTATTTACTAATGTCTATTTATTCTCTGTTCACTATGTTAAAACTGGCTGCTAGAGTAAATATTCCCTTCCCCTACCTACAATGTGTTCAGTTGCTGTTTACTATGTAAATTCTTCATCGTGCTAAGCATCCCCCTTCAAATCAAGCAAACCTTGTGTAACCAAAATTCCTGTGATAACAGCTCCCTTTACTAACTCCTCCCCCACTACCTTTGTGCCAGTTAACAGCTATATGCCACGTATAACAAAATGGAAAATCACTGTTAAAGTAACTGAAATAAACTACTCACTCCCCCTCCCATCGTGTATCCAGAAGTCTGTAATGATGACACTACATCCTGTAGGGGGGTTTAGACAAGACCCCCCTTAGACTGTTAACCAATTGGCGAATGTATGCTGTATGTTTAAACTGTGACGTATTTTTGCTTTAAGAAGGAGCCCCCACTCCGGGGAATAAAGCATTCCTGGGTTTTTCACTGATCAGAAACTTTGTCTCTGGTGTGAATTACTTCTAGGGAAAGCGTGCACGCATTAATCAATCAATTTGGAAGGTGTAGATAGACAAATTATGAAAGTTTTCGTTGATCTAAAACAGAACGATGACCACCCTGCATTCGGTTATAATTCAGAGGTGTCTGTGGTTAACCACAACGTTCTAATTGGGATCAAGAGGTTAACCAGCAGCACACTTCTCTTCTGGGTGGCCGTCCGTTCGGTAAGTTCATTCGGTAAAAAGTCAAAAAGACGAATAGGGGTATACGGACAGGCAATTCCACGAAGGGGAGGCAAACTAAACGAACCAGGATGAATCTGCTCCCTCCTTGTGGAACACTCCGGCAGACCTGGCTTGACCCTTTGGCGGGTCAACTTGGGGATGACCGGACTAGGAGGTGGTAGGGATGTCGGTTTGCCGGGACAAAACCATCTGCATTCCTGTTCTGCTTACCGGGTCGGTAGCTGATGGTGAACTTATAAGGTAGAGCTAAACTCGACCGCAGCAGTCTACCATTGTCTCCTGAGACCTGGTTGAGCCAGACAAGGCGATTGTGGAGTACCGGCCAGCAGCACCACCTAGCTAACGTCTACCAGCTCTCGATGAACCGGTCGTCAGCATCCCCTCCGTCTAATTATTATCAGCAGCCACCCCGGTTCAACTCACGGGACTATTCTCAACCTATTAGGTGCTTTTCATGCAAGCAGCTAGGGAAAATTCCTGTCCGTATAAATAGGGTCTTAACTTCTTCAAGGCCCAGACCAGGGCTAAACATTCTTTCTCCACTGCCGCATAACTCACTTCCCGGGGTAGTAACTTTCTGCTGAGATATGCAACAGGGTGCTTGTTGTGAAAATACGATATTAACCTAATTTTTTAGTTAGTAAAATGTCTATTTACTCATTTAACTATAATCAGCATTATTCTACTCTCATGTGATTAACTATAATGGCTGCTAGGAGCTTTCCTCCCCCCCCCCTTAACATCGACTAACTACCTCGTGTAACAAGATGGCGCTGGAATCTAGGGGAGACCCTCATGATGCCAGTGACATCACCCCTTGTAGGCAGAGCATTAAGAGTACCACTTAACACCTAACCAATTAATGATGTATTATTTCATGTAATCTCTGACAATGCATATGATGTAATTCTGCTTTAAAAGTGACTTGCCATCCTCTCTGAATAAACTTTCCCCAAGTTTTTCATCAACCTGAAACTTGTGTCAGGTATGAATTACTTCAGGGAGCGTGCACGCACTGTTTCTTAATTTGGCCAGGGGCATACACAAAATAATCAATTTATTGATTGATTTCCACTTCAATTGGCGCCCAACGTGGGGCTCCGAATTTGCCGGTTCGGAGGGCCGGAAACCAACGGACCGGAGCGGACCTCCGGAAAGTGGGACAACTGGAGCCTGATCACCTCCAAAATACAGCCGTTGTCTGTATTCTCTTGTTTTGTGTCAGTCTGCCTTCGCGTCCACTTCCGGCTTCCAGAAGGCTACAAGACAGGTAATCTCTTATCCGGTGCCTCTTTTAATGAACCTGTCGATTGTCTATCTGCCTCCTGAGTTTTTTTTGAGTGTGTGTGACGGCCGGTGCATGTGTTTTCCTTTTAAAAATCTTAGCTTGACTGCCTAGAGGGCAGGGAACGATTTAAAGCCAGTAAAGGGCTGGGTACCACCCGGTAAATAGGGTGGAGTATTGATTACAGCCGGTAAAGGGCTGGGAAATGACCCGGGTAAATAGGGTTGGGTTATTGAATACAGCCGACAAAGGGCTGGGTACCACCAGGTGGAAGGTCGGGTTTTTACTGTAGACCTGGTAAAGGGTCGGATTACAGGGTTACAGTCTAGAGAGAGAAAGTCTGGGATTGTTACTATTTGTTGTTTGGTGCTCTCTGTTTTAATATGTACATGGCCATATTGTTCTCTGTCATTCTGTGGATTTTGTTCAATTGTTGCTACAGTGTGGGTACCCTTGGTGTGTGCGTGTGTGTTGCGTGGCTGATCCTTGATTCTGGGGTTTACACTCATCTCTATATGTGTGATTTCTGTAAATGTCTTTTGCTTAGTGTTGCCACGTTCATCTTTTCCTTTGTTATCTATCTCTCCTGTGTCTGTTGCCCAGAGCTGTGTTAGTCACCCACGCTTGACCGCTCCGGTCCGTGGCCACCATCTTGGGTGGGCGGACCTCTGTGACTAGTCTATGTTTGGGGAAGATGCACAGGACCCAGGTCCTCGTGGCAGTCGAGCACTGTATACTTTCCTCCTTCTTCTTCTCCTTCCCTCTGTCCCTGTCACGTGGTACCTTTTGTTTGATCAAAATGGGATAGGAACATGCTAGACCTTCCAAGGGATTCTTTGCTTGTGATATTGTAAAAGAAAGAGCAGGAGAAGAGGCTATGTTAAAAAATTAAGAAAATAACTAAGATTTGTGGTTTCCAAATGTCGCCTAGTGGTAGGTTGCAACCCGAATTTTGGAGGAAACTGCTTGTAGACAAAGAGGGTTTAGT
>OW240919.1:14559938-14575604 GCA_933207985.1 Pelobates cultripes | reverse complement strand
GCTGGATAATGGGTTGACGAAAGCCATAGAGGCTTGGTATCGGGTCGCTAGAGGTCTCAAACGGGAGGGTTGGACAGAAGAAGAGTTAGATTTTGAGGGACAAACGATTTATGTGTATCACCGAAATGTTTGCACTGATGATTGTGACAGACCCATCCGTATGGACTAAGATTTCTGGATTTGTCTGTTTGCTTGTTTCACGAACTCCCCCATTCGTATGCCTGGATTTAAGTGAATTGACTTTTTTACCGAACAAAACTGTCGAACGGACGGCCACCCAGAAGAGAAGTGTGCTTCTCTTTAACCTATTGATCCCAATTAGAACGTTGCGGTTAACCATAGACACTTCTCAATTAAAACCGAATACAGGGTGGTCGTCGTTCGTGTTTTACCCTCAATGCGGAGCATGGTCTCGTTATTGGGGGGATTCTATTACCGGCGACTAGAGACTGCTATATGGGATTGTGACGAGTCCAATCTCGCCACATTGCATTGGAGAAGCCTGGTTGCTCGCCTGCTGCCTCTGTACTATGGCCCCCTGTTAAAAGACTTTGTTTCGCCTGCAGAAAAGCTGTATTTGTGTGGTCTGAGCGCCATTCACTTAATAATGTGCGCTCAGACCTGAGCTATCTGGGGATATGTTAAATGTATAGTTTTAATGTAATGTGTCTTACCTGGTGTATTTTTTTTTTTTTTTTTTAATTCTTTATTTTTCGCTCTGCCATTCAAGCGTGGCTACAATAGTGCAAACAGATGTGAATACATAACATAACCGCACAAGTGTTGTTGATGCGTAGTAGAAGATACAGGGTAACAAAATTAGTACAAGCATCTGTCACAAACTGTGCACCTTTGGTGCATCTCCGCCAGAGTTTTCTTTTACATTAGTAATCTGATAAGGAGAAAGAGAAAGAAAGATATATGGAAGGAAAGAAATAACTATGTACAACTGTCGACTTATTGAGGAGTGTGTTGTGCCCTAGGCTCTCAGGGTGACTGCGATAGGTGTATTGCGTTGCCTTGACCAATACGTCTGTGTGTGGTATCCCGAGCTTGCCCAGGTAGCTCAGGCATTGTTCCCTTTCTGTCTGCCCTGTCTCTGCCCCCCACTTTGATCTGGCAATCCGTCAGGTACGTAATCTGGCAGGGTTAGACAGTGTTGAAGTTTTCCTCTCCTCGTGTTTGCTTACAGTGTCTGAGGTATTTACCAAAGATAGAAGCAGATTGATGAAGAATAGGTAGATATAGGTAAGTATAGTGTTCAGTATGTTGTAGTACAGAAAGTTAGTGATCTCCTGTGAGTCAAGAACCCCATGCCGCCCACCCCAGTGGGCCGCGGCCCTCGTTCCTGCTTTAGCCAGTCCCCCGTCCTACTGTGGAGCCGCTTCCACCCGTCCGGGTTATGGTATGCCAGCGACCGCCGGGTGAGCCTCTGCCATCGCTGCTGAATTGTGCCGCACAGATGCCGCCCCGCGCCCCGAGTCTATGTGTCATATTGCTCCCATGGTCCCCAAACCTTGTGAAATGTAGTCAGCGTGTTCCGCACTTGGGCCGTGAGTTTATCCATCAGATAATTATCGCGGAGTTTCGTCCTAACCAATGATAGCTGCGGGAGGTCCGGGCATGACCAGTGTTGTGCCACGGCCCTGCGGGCCGCTAAGTATATCATGTTAAGGAGTTTTTGTTCGTGTCTCGGGAGGCTCTCCGTGGGTCTGGATAGAAGGCATGCCCACGGATCGAGTGTCATTCGTTTTTGTAAGATTTGAGAGCTGAAGTTTACTATGCTGCGCCAAAAGGCCGCCACCTTTGGGCATTCCCACCACATGTGGATGTATGTGCCCCTCCCACCACATAGGTGCCAGCAATCATCTGTAGGACGCAATTTCATGTGTTTTTGCTTCACAGGAGTCATGTACCAACGGAATAGCGTTTTGTATGATTGTTCTTGGAGTGTTACGCAGATAGTGGTTTTGGTGCATGCCTCCCAGATGTCCTGCCACTCCGTTCCCTCTAGGGCCTCCCCCAGGTCGGCTTCCCACTGGTCAGCGTATCGAAGTGCGTCTGTCCTTTCCGGGGCCGTGTTGAGGTGGTTGTACAGTAATGTAATTAGCTGGATTGTGTAGTCTCCGTAAAGCATAGTTTCTCAAAAAAGGTTAGAGGTGTCAGGGCTGCCTTTTTTACGTCAGGGCTCTGTGCAAAGTCTCGAATTTGCAAGTACCTGAAATAGTCTCTAGTGTGCAGTGGAGCTTTGGTGTTCAGGTGTGCGTATGTGACTATTTCCTGGTTTATGAATAGGTGGACGTATCTCTGGAGCCCAGTGGCTTCTATCCCTTTGTAGTCCCGGGCTCTCATTCCCGGTGGGAATGCCCTATTCCGGAAGACCGGTGTCATGGGAGATAGAGGGGGGCTCAAGGAGTATTTCAGTTTAGTTTGGTCCCATATCCGTATGGAGTTCAATATAGCCGGGTTCGTGGTTCTCAGTATGGCCCTTTGTGTTTTTGGTGCCCATATAAAAAATTGTGGGAGGTCCTGTCTCGTCATTAGCGACTCCATGTCGACCCAGCGTCGCGTATCAGGGGGTGTGTGCCATTGTATGATCTGGGCTAACTGTGCCGCTAGATAATAATTATATACATTAGGTAGTCCCAGTCCCTCCCTGGCTTTCGGTCTGTACATGAGTGTGCGAGCCATTCTCGGGCGCTTGTTGTGCCGGTCACCTGTACCGGGAGTGCCTGAAAAAGGAACAGGAGCCTCGGCAACACATTCATTTTTATTGTGTTGACCCGTCCCAGCCATGAGATGGGCCTGTGTGTCCACTGCTCCATTTCCGTGATAAGGGTCCGAAGCAGTGGTGTATAATTGCGGGCATAGAGCGACGATGTGGTTGCCGTTAGGCGGACCCCTAGGTACAGGAGTTCCTCCGTGGCTATCTTTAAGTGGTATTGTTTGCGTATATGTTCTACGTCTTGGTGCGGCATGTGGAAGGGCATTGCTACCGACTTGGAGTAATTAATTTTATAGCCTGCGATATTCCCAAATTTTGCTAAGAGTTGTGTCAGGTGGTGTAGGGAGTCCAGCGGATCCCGGAATGTTAGCATAACGTCATCAGCATACGCCGAGACTGTGAAGGATGTGCCGCTCACCTCCATGCCCTGAATGTGTGGATGTTGCCTGATTGCTTGTAATAGTGGCTCCAGGGTTAGGGCGAAGAGCAAAGGGGACAACGGGCATCCCTGTCTAGTGCCGTTGCTAAGGGTGAAAGGCTGTTTAGGCGCCCCTGTGATAAGTGTTTGTGCCCTCAGGTCTGTATAGAGTGCCTGTATTGCTGTCACAAAGGGCTCTGGGAACCCCTGGAACCGGAGCAGCTCGAAGAGGTAAGGCCATAGCACCCTGTCAAACGCCTTCTCCGCGTCTAAAGAGAGCGCTAGAGAAGGCGTCTTGGACTCCGCCATGTGCCACATGGCATTTACCCCCCGTCTGGTGTTCTCGTACAGTTGGCGTCCGGGCATAAAGCCCACCTGGTCCGAGTGGATCAAGCGTGGGAGTAGGGAGGAGAGCCTGGATGCCAGTATTTTAGCAAAAATTTTGAGGTCCGTATTGATAAGTGAAATTGGCCTATAGCTGGAGGCTAGTGTGTCATCCTTATCTGGTTTTGGCAGTAGTACTACATTCGCCGTTGCCATGTCCCCGTCAGGTCCCCCGCCCTGCATAAAGTGGTTACAAAGGGCCGTGAGGGGAGGGGCTAGTACCTCCTTGAGTTGTTTGTAGTAGTTAACATCATATCCGTCTGGGCCCGGGGCCTTGTTTCCCTTGAGGGATGCTATGGCTGATTCTACCTCTGTTTGTGTAATCGGTTCACTTAGGGAACCTGCTTCTGCCTCGCTCACTTTGGGCAGCGTGAGGTCTGCAAGGAATCGTTGTATGTCGGCCCTATAGGTGGTGTTATTGGCGTGTAGGTGGGGGGAGTGATTGTAGAGGTTGGAGAAATAGGAGGTGAAAACTTCGTTAATGGCCTCAGGGGTCTCAACTAGTATGCCGGTGGCCGTGCGTATTTTCGTGATGACCTTTCCCTGTGGTCTCAGGCGGAGCACCCTTGCTAGCAGTGTGTCTGTTTTATTTGCTTTCTCGTAGTAGAGCCGTTTTGACCATTGTATGGAGCGTTTCCAGAGATATGTCCCTAATAGAGTGTCTGAGTGTGTTCAGTTCCCTAAGCTTGGAGTCTGTCGGGTTAGTTTTGTGTTGCTGCTCCGCCTTCCGTAGAGCGGACTGTAATTCGAGGAGCTTTTTAATTTTTTCTCGCTTTTTATGCGTTGCAAGTTTTATAAAGTGCCCGCGTATGACCGCCTTGTGTGCTGCCCAGACCATGGTGGGATTGGTGTCAGGTGTTGCGTTTAGTGCAAAATATTCTGTGATAGCCTGTCGGGTGGTCTCTAGGGTTTCGGCGTCTCTAAGAAGACTAGTATTAAGCTTCCACGACCAGTTGGACTGGTAGCGCAGGTTGCCTAGGGTCAGCGTTACGTCCGCGTGGTCTGACCACGTTATGCTACTGATGTCTGTGTGTATGGCCTTATCCATTCCCACCCCGTTCCAGAAAATGTTATCTATTCTGGAGTAGGTGTTGTGTGGCGCGGAATAAAACGTATAGTCGGATGTGGTCGGGTGCTGTAGTCGCCATACATCTAGTAGGCCCGTGTGTATCAAAAATGTGTGTAAGAGTTTGTCTTGGCCCCCTCTACCCTGAGACCTCACGGTGCCCGGTTTTGAGCTTCTATCCGCTGCTGGGCTTGGTACTGCGTTAAAGTCGCCCCCCACCAGCAGAACCCCCCCCCTGGCCCCGGTCACCAGTACCTCTAGGCTCTCCCAGAACTGCCTGTCCGGCTCGTTGGGTGCATAAACATTGATAATATGTATTTTTGTGGTGTAGAGGGTGCCTCCTATATATAAAAATCTCCCCTCCGGGTCAGTCTGGGTAGTAGTGATTTGTAGCGGGCAGTTTTTATGGACGAGGATCGCCACCCCCGTTCGCTTACGGAGGGAGCGAGCCTCATGCACTGTCGAGTAGGTCCTGTCAGTCAGTTTAGTGGGCGCCGACCTGGGGAGGTGTGTCTCCTGTATCAGTGCGATATCTATTTTTTTGGCCTTTAAGTCTCTCACTAGTAGTCTCCGTTTGGTTGGGGAGTTGAGGCCCTTGACATTTAACGAAAGTACCTTAAGAGCCATGTGGGGAGGTCGGCTGTGTTGCTGGTAGTGCCGGCGCTCTTGGTGTCCGGAGTCTGTAGTGCGTGCTGTGTGAGGGGCCTGGCCCGAGGGCTACACCCGTCGACGCTGGCGGCATCCATACGGCACAATGGAATTGGAGATCAGTACTTGTCAGTGAAAAGAGTGAGGAAAAAGAAACATAAGTAACAAAGAACCATTTCAAGATACATACAAATAAACATGAAAAGTAAACAGAAAGTGATAATCTGGTCTTAACCTGTGCCAGATTGAATTGGGGGTGGTCGCCCCTCCCGAGTGATGTATGAAAAAGCACCTCTCGGGGTTGGTGATCTCCCATCGCCCCTCCACTGTGGTGCTGTAAGCAGCCAGCTGCCACATAACCCCTGTCTGCTGGTTTGTCCCCCGTAAAGCGAGGTGTGCTTGCCATTGTCCTCCCTTGGGTTGCTTGGTGTGTGTGCCTTTCACCCTTGCTGTGTGTTATTTTTGTCCTCCTTTCCTTCGTTTATGTGGGAGTCCTCCCCGCCTGTCATTCGTAATGACTGTGTGTCAATCCTCCCCTGCCCGCCCCCTCCATCCCCCCCCTATCTGACCAGTGCGCTAGAGCATGTGCGTGCCCGTCGAAGGGTGCCTTGTCTGTGATGTGCCTTTTTTTTTTTTTTTACTTTTTCTTTTCCCTCCCCTCCCCTTTCTCTGGAATGTGGTAGTTCGTGAGTCATATCTCCCACAAGTTGGTCCACGGTGTATAAGTTTCAGCTGCGTAACCCAGATATCAGTGGCAGTACCCAGAGTGGTGTGTGTGTGCCCCCAACTAATGTTACACCAGGTGTAGTGTCCCAAGGTCAACTTAGCTGTCCCATGCGGCTATCATGCCACCAGAGTCACTGTAAGTGCCCCTCGTGGGCCAGTCAGGTCTGCGTGGTGCCTGCATCCTCCTGGGCTGCCGTTGCTGCGACTGTATACCAGTCCCTTGGGAGAGGTGTTAGGGTCCGCCGAACGGGTCCAGGTAAGGCGAAGGTTCTCGGGGGTGTGATGTCCAGGTCACGTAGAAATTTTCGTGGGTCCCCTCCTGGTGAGTATGTGAGTGTTCTTTCCGCTTTGAAAGCTACTATTTTAAACGGGTGTCCCCATGTGAATCGGATTTCGTGTTGTCGCAGAAGATCCGTCAGCGGTCTCCATTCCCGTCGTCTTTGAAGCGTGCTTGGTGCAAGATCTTGATAGAGAGAGATGGGCTTGCCTTTGTATGTTAAGTCGTGGTTTCTGTTGTACCGCAGAATAGCTTCCTTAGTGGTATAGTGGTGGAAGCAAACTATTATATCTCTGGGGGTGTCATTGTCCCCCCGCCGGGCGCGCAGGGCCCTGTGCGCCCGGTCCATGGCCCACTGGGCTTTGGGGATGTCTGGGAGTAGGCCGCTAAAATATGCTTCCACTAGCGCTGCCAGAGGGCCTTCATAGGGCGTTTCGGGCCATCCCCTGATGCGCAGATTGTTCCGCCTGGTGCGGTTGGACAAGTCTTCAACCTGCATTTCCAGGTCTATAATGTGGTGGTCTAGGGAGGTGGAGTGCTGTATCACAGCATTGTGGCCCTGAACCAGTACCTCCATCCTCTGCTCCAGTTCTGAGGTGCGGGCGCCCAGGGCCTGGATCTCAGCTTTGATATCATGTGTGCTGCGGGTGATTTCACTTGCCAGGTATGTTTTGACCTCTGCAAGCCTTTGCAGGATTTGTTCTGTGCTGCCTCCGTCTGACTCCTGTTGCTCCCGGTCCGTTGGGGATTGGGAGCCTCGCGCGCCCGTCTGGCGGCCATCTTGTGAGGCCTGTGCGGCCTGTGTTGGTCGCGAGGCCGCGAACATGTCGGCCACTGAGGGGGGGAAATCCAGCGCTTCCCCGCGTTTCTTCTGGCGTGGAGTGGCTCCGGTGCTCGGGTGGGGCATAGGGAAGGTAGGTGCTGGCTGCGGTGCTGGTTGCCGGTGCGGAATTGTGTGTGGGTGAGCGGGAGCTCGCTCGTTAGGCTGCCATTCTAGTCGGCTGCCAGGCCACGCCCCCCTTACCTGGTGTATTTTAACAGTAATGCTTGTTTTAGTATCCCCATGTGCATAATGGAGATTTGCCTTTGTCTTGGGAGATAATTGAATTACTTCTCAATTGTCTCACAGGGCAGAGGGGAGGAAGCCAGGATGCATTGTGGGAATATACTGTGACTGTGTGTCCTATTTGTCTGCTTGTCTGTCCCTTGTCACAGTCTCCCATTTGGTCCCTAGGGGAGTGTCCACCAGGTGGGAGACCTGCATAAATACTGGGCAGGTAGCCCTCATTAAACAGACCTCTGCTTGACCCTCAACAGGGAGCTCTGTCTCGTCTTTGGGGGGGATTTACTGTATGCTGATAGACTGATTGCCAGGAGTGTAAGCCGTATGGGTGCTTTTCCTGTTCGTCTGCTAGCAGCTATTCGTAAGGTTCCAGTTCGAGTGTTTGGAGCATTCCCTTGTAAGCAGTTCGAGTGTTTGGAGCATTCCCTTGTAAGCAGTTCGGGTGTTTGGAGCATTCACTTATTGGCGGTTCGTGTGTTTGGTGTTCTGCAGTAGCTGTGCCTGCATCTCTGGAAAGGGGGCCGATCGCCTAAACGGTTTTTACCCCTTTTGCGCAAAACGGTCCGTTACAGGGATTATTAGCCGCTTGGGAGATACCGGCGTTCGGCTGCTATTGACGGTTCGTGAGCTTGAAGCTCGTGGAGGGAAGTGACCATACGGATACCGTTCGGGAGTTTGGAGCGTTCCCTTGCATGATTGTATTGGATACGCATACAACCTACATTATTGCGAACGGGGAGCATTCACTAAACGGCGGTTTGTACATTTCATGCTGAAGGTACTGTAACAACTGGTGGCAAGCGACGGGATGACCCTCAGTGCCCAGAGAGACCACTACAACCAGGATTAAATGGATGTACAATATCAAAGACTGAAAAGATTTATTAGAACAAAGAGGCGGACAAGCCAGTAACCTCAGGAAGAGGGAAATTATTGCACTATTGTTGGAAATGGATGGAGTACCAGAGGCAGAGGGAACCAATGGACCCAGCACAGCTGACAGAACCCCCGAGGAGGCAAGCTTTGACCGGGCGGTAAGAATCAGGCTGGCCCATTATGGTCCCAACCCGACTATAGAGACCATTGACCGGGTCATGGCCGCTGCAGCAGCCCCAGTCACAGCAAACCCGGGGGAAATAAAGAAAGTGCCATTTACAGCATTTAAACCTTTTTTGGGGTGGCAGAAGGAGAGCTTGATGAGTACCTTGCTGATTTTGAACGACAATGTGCCCTGCACAAGGTACCCCTGGAAGTTATCCGGCCAGGCCAGTGATGCGTTTCGGGCCATTCCTGATGAGGAGATCGGGGATTATGGGGCCGTCAAGGAAGCTTTACTCTCCAGGTATGTCGTTACACCGGAGGCATACAGGAGGCGATTCAGAGACACGGTAAAATCAGCTGGGGACTCATGTTGAATGGGCATGCAAAGTGCACCGCACAGCTGCCCACTGGATGGCGGGGTGCCAGGCTGTGTCCGGGGAAGAGGTGCTGCAAATGTTCCTGTTGGAGCACTGTTTTGACAAATTATCCCCAGGTGTCACAGAGTGGGTAAGAGATCGTAAGCCCTCCACTCTGCATGAAGCCGCTCACCTGGCAGACGAATACATAGATGCTCGTAAACTGCACAGTGCTATTGGAAAGGCTCCTGCCAGAGTGGAGTACCGGCCAGCAGCACCACCAGCAGCTAACGTCTACCAGCCCTCGATGAACAGGCCATCAGCATCCTCTCCGTCTAATCATTATCAGCAGCCACCCCGGTTCAACTCACAGGACTATTCTCAAGCCATTAGGTGCTTTTTATGTAAGCAGCTAGGGCACAAGCGACCGGAGTGCCCGATGAACAGTGCCAACCAGACCCAGGCCTGGAGGAAACCAGCTGGCGACAATCCACGACCACCTCTCCCGGCTGCTCACTGTCTAGAGGAAGAGGAATGCTGGGGTATCCTGCATTAGGCAGACCCTGTCCAAGCTGCTCACCGGGACAACAGACAGCACCACCGGCAATGTGTCAAGGTCAACGGGAAGGAGGTCAGTGGTCTACGGGATACCGGTGCAACCATGACATTGCTTCAGAAGCACCTGGTGTCCGAGGCCCAACATACAGGAGACACGGTAGCAGTGCGAGTAGCCAGAGGTGCCGCGTTTCGCCTACCCGTTGCCCAGGTACATTTGGACTGGGGAGTGGGCGCTAGACACGTGAATGTGGGGGTCATGAAGGAGTTACCAGCAGATGTCCTTCTTGGCAACGACTTAGCACCCCTTGTTTCAGCCTTCGCTCCCATGGGTCCCGCTGAAGTGGACGCTGTCACGACCCGTGCCGCCGAGACCAGCCCACCTGCTGCTGATACTCAGGTAAGACTCTCTATCCCAACTTGTACCTTAGACCAGGCCCCTTTAGGCTGGGATACCCCAGAAATGTACGGGAAGGAGACCAGGGAAGACCCGACTTTAGCAAGGTACAGAGCTAGGGCCGATTCCGGGGGAGATGGGGTGGATGGGGAGCATTACGAGTGGGTGGGGGATAGGCTGTACAGGATCCTAAACCGTCCCAGAGACCGAGTACCCCTCCGCAGAATCGACAGCTAGTGGTGCCTGCAAAATACCGGCAAGAGATTCTGCGGATTGGGCATAATGTGCCATTAGCGGGCCATCTAGGCTCCCGCCGCACAGCTCATAGAATCACCCAAAACCTTTTCTGGCCTAATTTTAACCGAGATGTGCGGGTTTATTGTAGCACGTGTGACACGTGTCAACGGGTAGGTCACCCAAAGGCTAGGCTCCAATCAATGCCTATCATTGGAGAACCTTTTTCCCGCATAGCCGTTGACATTGTGGGTCCACTGGTCAGGGCTAGTCCATCCGGTAAGAAATATATTCTCACCGTGGTGGACTATGCCACACGTTATCCAGAGGCAGTAGCACTTTCTAATATAGAGGCAGAGACGGTTGCTAATGCCCTGGTTAAAATTTTCACCAGGGTCAGGTTCCCTCAGGAGATTCTCTCCGACCAGGGAACTCAGTTCACAGCTGTGGAAGGTGTGCGGCATTAAACCGCTGCATAGCTCACCTTATCATCCACAGACTAACGGTCTCTGTGAGCGATTTAATGGCACCCTCAAACAGATGTTGAGGACCTTTACTGACACTTGCAGAGAGACTTCCTGCCTCATCTGCTATTTGCATACAGAGAGGTGCCCCAGGAATCTACTGGGTTCTCCCCTTTGAGTTCCTCTATGGGAGAAGGGTCCGCGGACCCCTGGATCTCATTAGAGGACACTGGGAGGGGGAGACAGAGCAAGAGGGAACCCCCATAGTACCATATGTCCTGGAACTCCGGGACCGCATGGAGAAACTGTCCCTGATGGTAAGGGAGAATCTCCAAGCGGCCCAGGGGAGACAGAAGAGGTGGTACGGTCAGGGTGCCCGACAGCGGGTCTTCCAGGTTGGGCAGAAGGTTCTAGTGCTCAAGCCTGTGAAGACGAACAAGATGCAAGCATCTTGGCAGGGCCGTACAAAGTGTTAGCTCAGGTATGTGATACTACCTACCTTATAGCCAGCTGTTCAGATGAAAGGATTCAGCGATCCTTCCATGTGAACATGCTGAAGGAGTATCAGGAATGACCAGAGGATGTTGCGGCAGTATGTGCCCCAGCTACTGACGACCCCGAGAACTTACCTTTACCTGACTTGTTAGAGAGGGATCCCCAGACAGACCTTACACTAGTCTTGTACAGCTAGGGGACCGGCTCAACCCGGCAGAGAAGGTACAGGCAAGACAGCTTCTGTGGGGGAAGCAGGCGACGTTCTCCCAAGAACCCGGGTACACCACCCTAGCTGTGCACAAGGTCGAGACACCCGGACAGAATCCCCTATGACAACCCCCATACCATATCCCTGAAGCAGTCCGAGAAGGAATGCGGAAGGAGATACAGGAGATGACTAGGCTTGGTGGCATCGAGCACTCAGACAGCCCTTGGGCCTCCCCTGTGACTCAACGAGCGGACCACCACTGACGCCTACCTGATGCCCCGGGTAGACGAACTATTAGACCGCATTGCCAGGGGGCGCAACCTGACTACCATCGACCTGTGTAAAGGTTATTGGCAAATTCCCTTGGCCGAGGATGCTATCCCTAAGTAGGCATTCACCACCCCATTTGGCCTGTACCAGTTTAAGGTCATGCCATTTGGGATGAAAAATGCTCCGGCTACCTTCCAGCGTATGGTGGATAGGCTCCTCGATGGCTTCGAGGAATTTGCATGTGCATACCTGGATGACATGGCGGTCTACAGTGAGTCCTGGGAAGAACACTTAGTACACGTTGGGGTGGTTCTGGACAAGATTTGGGCCGCGGGCCTGACCTTGAAACCAGAAAAGTGCCATCTAGCTACAGCTACCTTGGCTGGCTCTGGTCTCTGGCTCACAGGGTAGGATGTGGGAGCCAGAGACCAGAGCCAGCCAAGGTAGAAGCTGTAGCTAACTGGCCCACACCTACCACTAAGACCCAGGGCAGGGTACTACAGACGTTTTGTCCCTGACTACAGCACTATTGCTAAGCCCCTGACAGACATGACCAAGAAGAAGTTGTTACCCAGAGAAGTGAGTTATGCGGCAGTGGAGAAGGAGTGCTTGGCCTTGGTCTGGGCATTGAAAAAGTTAAGTCACTATTTGTATGGGCAAGAGTTTTCCCTTGTGACTGATCACAGCCCACTCGTTTGGCTTAATCGGGTCTCAGGAGATAATGGGAGACTGCTGAGATGGAGCTTGGCACTACAGCCCTACAATTTTACCATCAGCTACAGACCCGGTAAGCTGAATGGGAATGCAGATGGATCACGACAAACAGACGTTTCCACCACCTCTTAGTCCGGTCATCCCCAAGTTGACCCGCCACAGGGTCAAGCCGGGTCTGCCGGAGTGTCCCACAAGGGGGGAGCCGTGTGACAGAACCATCTGTCTGCTTGTATTTTAGTTGCATTCGTCTGTTTGTCTCCCGTTCGTATGAATGGCTGGTTTCTATAGCCCAGCCATTCGAATGACTCTTTTTCCCGAACAAACCTGCCGAACGGACGGCCACCCAGGAGAGAAGTGTGCTGCTGGTTAACCTATTGATCCCAATTAGAACGTTGTGGTTAACCGCAGACACTTCTCAATTAAACCGAATTCAGGGTGGTCGTCGTTCGTATGTCGACCACGAGCCACAATCCCCTTGTCTGGCTTAACCGGGTCACAGGAGACAATGGCAGACTGCTGAGGTGGAGTTTGGCACTACAGCCTTACAACTTCACCATCAGCTACCGACCCGGTAAGCAGAATGAGAATGCGGGTGGGTTGTCCCGGCAAACAGACGTCCCTACTTCTTCCTAGTCCGGTCATCCCCAAGTTGACTCGCCAAAGGGTCAAGCCGGGTCTGCCGGAGTGTTCTACAAGGGGGGAGCCGTGTGACAGACCCATCCGTATGGACTAAGATTGCTGGATTCGTCGGTTTGCTTGTTTCACGAACTCCCCCATTCCTATGCCTGGATTTAAGTGAATTGACTTTTTTACCGAACAAAACTGTCGAACGGACGGCCACCCAGAAGTGAAGTGTGCTGCTGGTTAACCTATTGATCCCAATTAGAACGTTGCGGTTAACCACAGACACTTCTCAATTAAAACCGAATACAGGGTGGTCGTCGTTCGTATGTCGACCAAGAGGCGGTGGCCATTTTAAACCATGCGAAAGACCAGCGGTGTTCGGTACTAAATTCATGGAACTAAAAATGGACACTTTTTCAACCGAACACCGCTGATGCCATCGACCTCCCTTCTCCAATCGACAGAAGTGTGCGAACACCGGCCGTTCGGGAGATTTAAAGGCACGAATGGACTTATCCCAGATAGCCTTGCCATGGAGTCAATCGCATACCGAAGAACTGTAATAGACTTTGACTCCATGGCGATTGAACTATGTGTATGGGATCTGAGCGCTATTTGACAATAATATGCACTCAGATCCAGGCTATCTGGGGATGTGTTACACGAATGAGAAATGTTCGGCAGTTATAAAGTTATGTATTTTTATGTGTTTTATGATTTGTATTTAAAATGGCGATTTGCCTCTGCTGTGGGAGATAATTGAATTACTTCTCAATTATCTCCCGGGCAGAGGGGAGGAAACTGTGATGTATGCTGGGAATATTGTTTGACTGTATGTCCTGAAATGCCATATGTCCATCTGCTATTCCAGTCTCCCATTTGGTCCCCTAGGGGAGTGTCCACCAAGTGGGAGACCTGCATAAATACAGGCGGGTAGCCGCCAGTAAACTCGGTTCGTGTTTTACCCTCAATGCGGAGCTTGGTCTCGTTATTGGGGGGAGTTTATTGACGGCGACTAGAGACTGCTATATGGGATTATTAGCCGCTTGGGAGATACCGGCGTTCGGCTGCTATTGACGGTTCGTGAGCTTGAAGCTCGTGAAGGGAAGTGACCGTACGGATACTGTTCGGGAGTTTGGAGTGTTCCCTAGCTAGCGGTTCGCATGATTGTATTGGATACGCATACAACCTACATTATTGCGAACGGGGAGCATTCACTAAACGGCGGTTTGTACATTTCATGCTGAAGGTACCGTAACAATGATGTATCCCCCACTGTTTCCCGACCACTGCCTTTTGATGGCGCCCAGAGCGTGTTGATTAACTCCCGCCCATCTTCCCCCGTTAACACCCAGGCACCACCTCCTTGTGGTGTCGGCCAGGTCCCCACCCCCTTGTATCCTGAGCTCGGAGCTGATGGAGCCTACTATTATCCTGTACCATTACACTCCTTTCTTTCTACGTCCCAGCCGTCCTTCCAGCTTCCCACTGTTCCTGTCATCACCTCTCCTCCCAGCCCCACCGATGCCTCTCTCCCTCCTCTATCTCTTTGTCCCCCGGCCCCTCCACTGTCCCCGCCTATTCCTATTGTTCCCTCTTCAGCCCTTCCTCCCCCATCTCTGATTCAGTTCCGTTAGCTCCTGCCCCGCCTCCTGATGTCACTGCCACTACGGTTCCACCTCTCTCCTCCGCTACCTCTACCACCCCAGTCTGTTCATCTACTCCTGCTGTTTTGTTATCCTCCCTTCTCTCTGCTATTTCAGCCGCTCTCGAATCTCCCCATCACCCTACTCTGCCCCCTGCACTCCTTCTGTTAAGACACCTCCAGTGTCTTTAGGCAAAACCGCCGTTTAGTAAACCTTCCCCGTCTGCAGTAACAGTAACTCCGTTCGCCTAACCTGTAGTACACGAACCAAATGCAGGGGAAGCGGCAATCTCCCGACCGGGATCCGTGAACGGCTCCAAACTCCCGAACGGCAATACACGAACTGCTGCTAGCCGCCGAACAACAATATCCACCAAGCGGCTTTCGTTTCCATCCAGCAGTCTCTAAACGTGAAGAAGAAATCCCCCAATAACGAGACAGAAGCTCTGCATTGAGGGTCAAACAGGATCTGGCTTTACTGTGGGCTACCTGCCCGTATTTATGCAGGTCTCCCACTTGGTGGACACTCCCCTAGGGGACCAAATGGGAGTCTTAAATGACAGACAGATATGGGGACATTCCAGACACACAGTCACAGATTTTACCCACAGTGCATTATGATTCCCTCCCCTCTGCCCTGGAGATAATTACCAAGTAACTCAATTATCTCCAGGACAAAGCCAGTCGCCATCTTAAATATAAAATCATAAAAGACATAAAAATGCATAACTTTAAAATAACCGAACATTTCCCATTCGTATCACATATCCCCAGATAGCCTGGATCTGAGTGCATATTATTGGTGAATAGCGCTCAGATCCCACACACATAGTTCAATCGCCATGGAGTCAAAGTTCTTACAGTCTTTCGGTATACGAATGACTCCATGGGAAGGCTATCTGGGTTAAGTCTTTTCGTATGCTCCAAACCTCCCGAACGGCCGGTATTCGTATGCTTTCGTGGAGACAGCCAGGCGCTCCGTTGTTTCAGCGGTGTTCGGCAGAAAAAGTGTCAGTTTTTAGTTCCATAGAAATAGAGCCAAACACCGCTGGGCTTTCGCGTGGTTTAAAATGGCCGCTGCCTCGTGGTCGACATACGAACGACGACCACCCTGAATTCGGTTTAATTGAGAAGTGTCTGCGGTTAACCAAAACGTTCTAATTGGGATCAATAGGTTAACCAGCAGCACACTTCTCTCCTGGGTGGCCGTCCGTTCGGCAGGTTTGTTCGGGAAAAAGAGTCATTCGAATGGCTGGGCTATAGAAACCAGCCATTCATACGAACGGGAGACAAACAGACGAATGCAACTAAAATACAAGCAGACAGATGGTTCTGTCACACCTTCCATCCCCGATC
>OW240919.1:14472376-14550135 GCA_933207985.1 Pelobates cultripes | reverse complement strand
ATTTTACAAAACAATTTCCCATGGTTAACAGGTTTGTTATTGCTTTTCAGCATTTGGTTACGTTTCCAGCTAGGCAGATATTCGACGAAACTGTTGCGAACATAGTTGGAATCAGTTATAATAACAAATTCTTTGATACTATATTCTATTGCCATTTGAATGGTCTTATATACTGCACAGAGTTCGGCTATCTGACTGCTTTTGGGACCAATATTGTATCCTATAGATACATTAGGATAATCACCTGTCCAGGCGATTCCGATACCTGCAACTAACTTCCGTTCAGCACCAACGACGTGGTGATATGAACAACCATCAATGTATACCCACGGTAGTGGTCGACAGTATTCCTCGTCATAAACTTTATAAGGAGATAGCAATTGCTCTTCTAGGAAGTCATCTCCGGTGTCATTATCATCCAGAGATGGAGCAGTACAGTCATGTAATTCTGCTAAACCTTGGGCAACTGGGCTTCTCTTATTATGTTTATAACGGACTTCTAACGGCCATCCCTGTAAGGATAGAGTCCATGCAGTAATCCGACTGTTAGAGAGATTACCGTCTCTAATTCTTTCACTCTGCAGATACTGTAGAGGTTGGTGAGCTGTTTCTACAATTATTTTCTCACCTTGGATATAGCTACGAAAATTTTGTAGTGCCCAGACAGTCGACAATAACGCCTTCTCACACGTGTTGAATTTAACTTCAACAGGTGACAAAGTCTTGCTAGCATATGCAATAACTTTGTTTAAACTGTCCTGCTTCTGATACAAAACAGCACTTATGCTTAAATCGGTATATCCTGTCTCCAGATAGAAAGGTTTACCCCCCTCTGGGTATGCTAAACAGGGTGCCTGAGTGAGCTTCCTCCTCAGTTCACTTACCGCTTGGTCCTGAGGCTCCCCCCAGTTCCAGGTAGTTTCCTTTTTAAGCAGGTGTAAGAGTGGTTTAGTTATTTCTGCATAGTTGTCTATAAACTTACGGGAGTAGTTAGTCATACCAAGGAACGATCTTAATTCCCTGATGTTTGAAGGTGTTTTAGCCTTTAGTACGGCTTCAACCTTCTTCCTCTGGGGATTTAATCCTTCAGAAGTTACCTCATGTCCGAGGAAATTGACATGGGTGCGACACCATTGCGCCTTTTGTAAAGACAGTTTAATCCCTGCCTCTCTTAACTGAGTGAGAACATGTCTAATCTCTAAGATATGCTTATCAAAGGAAGTGCTTTTCAGCAAGACATCGTCGACATATGATAACGTTCCTCTCTCGAGTGCGTCAGGCATAGCTTTATGCATGAACACAGCGAATTCATGACCAGAGTTTATATAACCGAAAGGCATACGGGTCCAGGTATACTGCTGCTTTCCAAATGTGAAGGCCAATTTGTATTGGTCTTCATTATGGACTGGTACAGTCCAATATCCCTGCGCACAGTCAATGGCAGTGAATATTTTGGATCCCTGCATTTGTACCAAACATTGGTCTATGTATGGTGTTGGCCAACCAGACATATAGACGCGTTTATTTAGCTGTCGTAAGTCAGCGCATAAACGCCATTGTCCATTAGGTTTCAGAATCCCCAAGATCGGATTATTATATGAACTGTGCACTGGACGTATAATGCCCCTTTCCTTTAAATTCTGAATGATGTCTTGTAGACCATCATATGACGCTAATGGGAGTCTATATTGTTTGATAAATACAGGTGGTAAATTTGGATCAGTTTGTATTCTGGCTACGTGGAGGTTAGTTAACCCACAGTCGTAGGAATCTTTGGCAAAAATATCTTGGAATTCCAAAAGGATTTCCTTTAGCTGTTGCCGCTCAGCATTGTTGGAGCAACCGTCAGCTAAAGATATTTGCTCTTCTAGCCTTTCCTGAAATCCTGGAAAGATTTCAGGCTGGCCTATCTCATAAGCTTCTTCAAGCCTAGAAGTTAGGTCAGTTCGGTGTTGACTTACCTTTTCTCTTTGGTCGTGATACTCTTGTGATTCCTGCTCATTGAGCGGATGATCGAAGGTAATAGATGCTTCTTCGATTTTACACGAGCCTTCTTCACGTTGAAGGGATATACAGATAGGATAGTGAATAATCCTTCTGGGGAGGAATGGAATATTTGATCGACAATTTCGTCCTCAGTTAAGTATTCTTCAGGGATGAGGCCTATAATTTGGTTTTGGAAACCAAATGTATAGTACTCAACATCCAATGCTAGACCTAATAATGTTCCTTTTGGTAAAGTAACACTATTGGGTGTAACATTGTTGACCATGATATAGGTGGGATTCTTACCAATACTTACCATTGGTGTATGTGTTACCACCATCCCTAATTGTTGTATCCTGTTGGATAAACAGATTAGGGCATCAGAGTTTTCCAATCTCTGACCCTCCTTGACCTGTAGGGGTAAAAGAAAATTACTTGTCCCCTGTGGAATGGTTATGTCATCAGGAACTTGGATACTTACCGCATATGGGAGTATTTGTCCTGATTTCAGGGCGTTTTCCTCGTGAAGGTATCCACAAAGATTACCTTTTAACCTTGTCCACAAATTGGAATTAATCAGGTCAAGGTGTATGGCAAAGCGATGTATAACATCATTACCAACGTAAACCTGATAGCGAGGTTCGTCTATCACTAAGAATAAATGTTTAACTGTCTTATTTCCGATGGAAATAGATAGTAAACATTTTGCTATCACATTGTGACTCTCTGATTCGCCATCCAGGTTCTGGATCCACCTGTCATGTGGGGAAGCGTACCTGATCATTTTAGGATTAGCGATCTGCTTTAACAGACTTCTGCTAATATAGCTGTTCTCACTCTTTAAGTCCAGCTTTGCATTCCTACTTCTTCCTAAGTCATGTATTTGCATAGGAAAGAATAAATTGTTATTAACCCTTTCAATTCTGGCAAGGAATTGAGCATGACCTGCCAGATCTACAGATTCAACATAGTCCCTGTGGAGAGAAATGGTTAAAACATCACCTTCCAGAGAGACATTCTGGATCCTCTCTGGAGCAATTCTTACGGAATGCTCATCTACAGGTGCGATTGCATCATTCACCTGCAGGATAGTCACGTCAGGTGACTGACTATTTCTAAAATGTACCTCAATTGAGTCAGGTCTTTCTTCTATCACATGGCAGTTACGATCAGATTGAACATGTGATTTCTCATAGGTTATGGGAACCTTAGCTTGTGACCATACAATTCCATTTACACAGTCAATAATCGTGTTAAGTCTTCTGAGTATGTCTATACCCAGAATCAGTCGGTCATAGGGGAGATCTACCACTATCACCGGGTGTCTAAAGGTTTTGTTACCTATTTTAAACTTTAACCATGTATTGCCAATAACATGAAGGGCATTTCCTCCTACACTCAACAGAGCATTGGGGAAACCTCTTAGCTTCGGCTTATCCGTTGCTAAGTCCATTACCTGCTGGAAGTAGGTATTGGATAAGATAGTGGCTTGTGAACCAGTATCTATTAACCCTTTAAAAGGCTGGGGTAACGAATCCTGTATTTCTACAGACATGTAGTACCTTCC
Source organism: Pelobates cultripes (assembly GCA_933207985.1). Classification (NCBI taxonomy): domain Eukaryota; kingdom Metazoa; phylum Chordata; class Amphibia; order Anura; family Pelobatidae; genus Pelobates; species Pelobates cultripes. The sequence continues at coordinate 14,546,582 of OW240919.1, read as the reverse complement.
TTCATGTTCTTCTAATTCACATAAGAATTTAGAATGTGTCAACATATTACTTGTTTTCCATACATTACCGGTCACAGCAGTAGTTTCTACCTGTACTGAGGAATGCTCAGTCTTACCCACAGGCCCATCCTTTTTAGGAATAACTTGATCTGTCAAGCGGGAACTAGTGGTCGGCATCTCATCAGTTAACCCTTTCAGGTCTGGATCCCGGAAACTAGTGGTTGCTGGGGCTACTTTAGCCTTTGGCTGAAATGAAAAAACAGAGGAACACGTTGCGCCTCCTTCACCCGGAAGTGAAGTGACGGGATAGGCAATAGGTTTCCTAACACAGCTATTGTTTGTTTGACTGTTAGTACTTGGAAAGGAAACAGGGTTAGGCATTACATCTACTGATAACCTAGCCTGTTTAGTCACAGTGGCTATTATTGCTGCGGCACCTGTTGTTGTTGCTGCGGTTGCACAGGTAGTTCTGCAATTGGAGCTATCCCTAAAAAAGGATTTTTGGCAAAGACTTGGTTGATCTTTGTCATTTCCTCCATTAATTTGCCCATCTGGTCTGTCAATTGACCAACCTGACGACGCAAATTATTTCCCCCATTGCCGTTTTGTCTTTGCCCATTAGAATTTGGCTGGGATGGCTGAGACTGTTGGGAGTTATTGGAAGCAGATTGGTTGTTTCTGTTTCCATATCTCCTATTTCCCTGAGGATTCCTTCTCCATTGGGAATTGCCTTGGTTCTTATTAACCCAGGGGCGTTTATTCCCATTGGTATTGGACTTTTCAGAGTTATTAGAGGAATTTGCAGAATTGCTTCCGGCATTTTCCTGTTTCTGAGGTTTTGGAGTTTTCAAAACCTCGGAATAGGTCCTCTTTTTCTGTTGGGTTTCTAAACCTAACTGAATTTTAGTCTCTGACACCATTTTATCACCAGGTTTCTTAACCTTTGGCTGGTTTTCGTCATGTGCATGGTGTATAGTGTACAATTTCATGCATTGACTGACTAGCCATTCTAATGGCAACTTACAATCGTAATCTCTTGCGAGATTCATTTGTATGTTTACCGGCATGGCATGAAAATACAGATCTTTGAAGTCTGTGCTTTCACACCTGGGTTTTCTTTGGGCCACGGAGTATGCATTTTTAAGAATTATTAAAAATTCTCTGGGGCTTTGATCTGGACGGCACTTTAAGTTATAAAGCGCCCTCTTTGCAGAGGCAATAGTTTTATACTTACCATATTCCATGATTATTTCATATTTCATCTTGGACCAGGACATTAACTGTATAGCTTGAAGACTTTCTAGATAAACACGGCACATTGAATCAAAGGTCCATGTAATGAACCATTTCTTATGAATGTCATCATACATGCCCAATGAATTCATTGCTCTATCATAATTTTCCAGATGTTCAGATATGTTTCCTGAACCTCTAGAAAATTGTGGGACAGTCTCTCTAAGGAATTTGATGACCTTTGGTGTTTCATAAACAGGCGTCGTTGATTTACGATCTCTGTTTCTGTGTTTGGGTAAACGTCTATGCGATCTGTCTGCTGAAGAGGAATTAGACCCGTACAACAGTGCAGATGGCATATCAGTTACATGGCCTTCAGAGTGGACAGTGCAATCACTTTCACTCCCATCACTCTGAGCTTCTTGTTCACTGTCACAACTCTGATCTGCATCAGAATTCTGCCAGTGTACAGAACCATGTCTGTTTTCATTCCTATCACCTTGAATCTGATTCCTTCTGTCAAGCTTGGCCAGGACAGTCTTTTCAAACTGTTCTGCCCAAGATTGCCAAGAATCTACAGGTGTTTTCTCAGAATTACTCACATCTTTTCTTAGAGACTGTTTTATGAAAACCTGGTTTGGTGTGGGAAAATCATAATAAGGAGGGGATTTACAAATAGTCTTTTCTTGCATTTTGGTGCAACTTTTTGGCACAGAATGATGACTACCAACCTCACTGTCTAATTTCTGACTCTCCTTTTCATACTCATCCAATTGCATTTTAAGCTGATTTATTTCCTGTGCATATTTATCCATCAAAGCTTTCATTTCTTTTTCATGATCAGCCTGACGAGTTTTATGCTCAGCAAGTAAATCTTGGTATTTCCCATTTTGAATGCCCAAATCGTCACTGTACGTGTCCAATTTGGCATTCAGTGACTTGTTTTCATCACACACCTTAAGAAGTGCTGTCATAAAGAAAGGCCAAGAGTGTATTATGTATGCCATTTTCCTTTCTATGTTCTTTTGTTCAGCAATTTCTTTAAGATATATGATGATGTGTTCATCAGTTAGAATGGTTTGTTTAGCTTCCCATTCTATGCTTTTCAACCAAACCTCATAGGTTGCATCATTTTTCATATGTTTATGAATATGAACTAGAGCATGTTTTCTTAGGTCTTCAATTATTTCAGTATTATCTGTTACAGATTTATCACTGCCACTGGCCATTTTTATTTTATTGATTAATCTCAATACAAAACTCTTTTCTATATTAAGATTAAATTGCATGAATTACACCAATATTATTATTATATATGAAATACAATTTCAACTTAAACGATCTCAGCACCGTGCCTCCAATATGTGGGGATATTTATGGGATAATAATAGTAAACAGTTGAGAATTGCCCACTATTTCAATTCTCAGATCCCTAAGAACGTTTATCGTGTTAAGTGGAATGTATTTCATATAATAATATCACAATGTATAAAAATAGATTTTTATTTATAATAACAAATTAATAATAATAATATGTAACATGCATGATAATAATCAATGAATATCCAGTATAAAACGATATGCAATACAAAGAAATGGGGATTACGTTTCAATGGCTAAACGGCATTATCTGTCAAGAATTCTGCCGATTTATGACTATCTTTAACACAGAGATTTCACAGCTAAGAACAGAATTCCTCAGAGTGCAGCGTAAGGTCGTAAAGTTTAGCAGACAGTTAGAATAACCCTTTCAATGCTGGCTAGATCTCCTAGGTAGTTAAGATCTATTCTTATGTAAATTTTAAATAAAATAACATTTAAGCCAGTTTAAATTCATTTTCTTAAACCATCCATAAGAGAATTTACCACATTATATAAGCAGATTTTTAATTTGTCTAAAAGATATCTATCTTAATTTAGAGCAAATCAATACACCTGGATAAAAACAGCGGTATGCTAACACGTGATAATATCACATCAATATATAATTATTCTTAATTCCACCTGCAGAATGGAATGTTTATAACTATATATTCTTAGTTAACTAAGATTTCTTAATATGGAAATCTGACCGTGCTTTATCCAGTCATATATAATGCTATTAATACATTTTAATTAATTTAATTTAATTAAATGAAACCAGTATAATTACCAGTTGAGTAGATATTTCATCCGATTGGTAGTCTCTCTGCATGGAGGTGTTGGTTAGAAAGTCAGTAAATTCTAAGTGTTAGAGTTTTAGGAGTAGAATGTTAGTCTCAGATGTTGTCCGAGTTGGAATCCCCAAACTTCCAATTCCTCTCTTTTCTCTTTTGCATATCTTGCATCTGCCTCCTCTCCTGTATCTTGTCTCTTGTTTCTATCTTCCCTTTGTCCTAACTTTTAAAGGGCCATACTCTCTGTACGTCATCAGTTGATAACCCAATAGAAGCACTAGAGGTGTGGTTATCTTCCAGATCGCAAATTAGTTATTTGGTCTGTAGAGGGCAGTCTTGTCCCACTAAACATACCTATCCAGGAAAGAGTTAACTTTTCCTGGTGGCTATTTTGACGTCATTTTGCGTTATCTTTATAGCGCCATAATTTAAAATTTCAAAGGGTTTCTTAAATTTTGTCCAGACTTAGCGTCTGCAATTCCTGCCATAATTTCTGATATGACAGATCATGAACTAAGTTTACCCTTTCCATACAATGGTACCTTATATATATAGACAGTTAAATATTAAATTATTTAATCTTCTCTGTCACAATTGTCTGGGTTTAGATTTGATTATATTCCATTAGCATTTTAGACAGTCTATCCAACCCCCTTCCTTATCACTTGTTTGTATATACTATGCATTCCTCAGATCTGGGAAAGTGGTTAGCTTACAGATAGAAATATAGTGTCTTTTTGTTAACTTGAAATAACAAAATGGAGTCTGGTCTGTTCAGAGTGACTCAGAATATACACTTTTAGTTTCTATCATAGCACAAAATGTCTGCCGATATAAATACTCTGACAGGTTGGGCACCCAAGATTAGATAGGCCATTGCTAACCTGGTTCTCTAATCCCTCAGCTGCTACTTACGGGTATCCCTCCAGGGTACTTTCAGCCACCACCTCCTCCCCCGGTTCCTTACTTTCCACCTCCTGAGTATTCCCAAGCTCCCCCACCACCTCCAGATGCCCGCACTTATCCCCCTGCTCCTGCTGATGGGTTGGATACAGATGATTTCCAGGAGGATCGCCCCATACCTCGACAAGGCCGTACTGCTCGCCCTGCTCCCTCGCCAAGTCTCCCTGCCACTTCCTCCTGACGCTACAATAGGTAACCGGCAAGCCTGTGTCTGACACCCCTGCCATGGCAGTATCTACAGGGGATGGGGGAGGGCCCCTTGCTACAGTTGTCCTGCCTGTTGAAGAACAACCCACTACCTTCTTAGTTGACACAGGTGCAGCCCGCAGCATTCTTAGAGAACAAGACCTGCCAGACCCATCCTGCCTGTCAGACACTGATGTATCCTGTGTAGGTGTTGACGGTACTCCCCGCAGTAATCCACTGACTAAGCTCCTGCGTGTGGGTTCCGATATCCTCTCGCGATTTGTCGTCTCTGTGACGGTAGTAGAAAATATCCCCGTCAAGCATTCCCTTCTTCCCATAAAAGAAAAGCACTCAATATTCCATAAGTAGAAATATCCCTGGAATCGCCGAATAATCCACACATGAGCCAAAACTTAATGCTGGAACAAGACTGATTTACTGGCACACAGAACTCACAATTTATGCAACACAAAACTCCACCTCTGGGCCAGGCTAGATAATTGAGTTCCTACAATACACAAAGCTCAATTATCTGCTGGATAGAAACATTACAATTTTTAACAATTTCAGAAACATACTTTTTACAAGACATACAAATATACTTTTAACATCCCTGGGTAGCTGAGGATACTGGTAGTCACATATCCAAATCTCACGAATTTCCGTTCGGTAGTTTCCGTGTCGCATCGTGTGGAAGTTTGACCGGCTTGCCATGTGGAGGTATCCGAGTTAGAGTTCCATAGAATCAGTAGCAAGAGCCGATCTCCGTTCGCATCTAACTACACGAAAACCACCATTCGTATGGTTCAGCTGGTTACCTGTGAATGTTCCCCTCATTTGGTAGATGCTATCTACCGAACGCCAGTTTGATTCGTGGAGGGGAACGTATTCATCCAGGACTTCCATGGGGACCGGGCGTTCGTATGTTTCCCGTACCAAAAACAGTTCCATGCAATTCATGAGTAAGCCCCGCTGACCGCATTCGTGAGTTTTAAGATGGCCGCCATCCTTTGTTCTCGCCACGTGTTCGTATGTCGAATAGCGGTCACCTAGTAGCAATTAAGTTGCGGTTTCTCTGTGTTCTAATTGCTACTTGCTACCCAGGGTGTGTGGTCCCCTTTCGGTAAACGAATACATTTATTCTCAACATTTTGAACCGAACAAATACAGACATTAAAACAGCAAGGAGAGGGTTAAGCTGAAAGCATATAGGCAAATACATAAAAGTCCTTCACAGTCTCCTCCACTTGTCCCATTAACCTCTTAGGTGCTGATGTCCTGTCCCGCCTTCAGGCCTCCATTAATTTCACTGCAGATGGCCAGGCTCACGCCCCTCTCCCATAAAGACACCTCTGTCCTCTGTTCCCTGCCATTATTACACCTCATGTCTCCCACAGGGGAAGCAAGGGTCACGGATGCCCCCAGTGCTCTGGACAGAGTCCCTACTAAACTATGGTCTATGGGCCCGGATGGCATAGGCCGCCTACGGGTTCCACCTGTTGTGGTTACCCTTTTACCAGGAGCTGCCCCACCACAGAGGCCTCAATATCCCCTGAAACCTGCACAGGCTCTTGCCATCTCCAAGCAAGTTGATAGCTTCCTGGCAAAAGGAGCTCTTATCAAATGTGTGTCACCGTGTAACACTCCTTTGTTCCCTGTCAAGAAGAAAACTGAAAAGGGCCAGCCAGACCAATACCGCATGGTTCAGGATCTGCGTGCAGTCAATGATGTCACTGTCAAGGACACTGCTGTTGTCCCCAATCCACATACCTTGTTGTCGCAGGTTCCACCCACAGCCAAGTTCTTCACTGTGGTCGATCTCGCTAATGCCTTTTTCAGCGTACCTCTGGATCCATCCTGTAAGCATCTCTTTGCTTTTACTCATGACCACCAACAGTATACATGGACTGTCATGCCTCAGGGGGCACAGAATTCTCCTACTCAATTTGCAAGAGCCATGTCAATGGTCCTGGAACCCTGGCAAAGGGCTCACACCGACGTAGTCTTGCTCCAGTATGTTGATGATCTACTTCTCTGCGCTGCTGACCTTCCAACTGCTGAACACGCTTCCGAGGATCTTCTATGTTTCCTAGCCGAAGAAGGCTGTAAGGTCTCTAAATCCAAACTCCAGTGGTGCCGGCCCTCTGTGGTCTTCTTGGGACATTGTCTTTCCCATGGCACCCATCATCTCACCAGAAACATGATTCTTGCTATTCTGAATTTGTCACCCCCTTCTATTCATCAGACTCTACATGCCTTCTTAGGCCTTATCACCTACTGCAGATCATGGATTCCTGAAGCTTCCCAGCTTATGCAATCACTATATGACGCATTGAAGAGCGAACCGTTCTCACTCTCACCTCATGCGCTAGCCTGCTTCTCAGCCCTGCAAAAGGCGATTTCTTCTGCACCCGCTCTGGGCCTACCCAACTACCAACTGCCTTTTAAATTGTTTGTCTCAGAAAAGATGGGCCATGCTTCAGGGGTCCTTACACAATCTCAATAACCCATTGGTTATTTCTCCTGCATGCTTGACCCCGTAGCAGTCTTTGCTGCTAGTGCTTTGCTGGACAAGACCAACGACTTTGTCCTTGGCCATTCCCTAACGGTTCTAGCTCCTCATGACATCTCTGCCATCTTGCAGCAACTCCTCCCAACGCCATCTACGTCTACAAACGTCTCTCCTGCTGCCAGATAATGTAACTCCTTAAACCCGGCCACTCTTCTGCCACTTCCCAAGGGGGGAGTAGCCCATTACTGGTACAGCTTGGATATCAACCCAGATGTTCAGACGGAATTTCAATTACCCACTCCCACAGCACCACATGACGTGCAACCAGAGAACTTGTTGCATTGCACTCTGTGGTTTAAAGACACTCCAGGCCCTGGAAGAGTTGTTTCATTTAGTGGAAACAGATTTATTATGTGATTCCACAGGCAACATGGTCTCGTTGGTCGACCTTGCAATGGAAGTATCACACCTCTATCACCACTGGGAAGCCTCCTTCTCCAAGTCTCCCGATCTCTCGTGGGAAGATCTAGGCCCAATGGCCAGGTTCTGGAGTACAGCAACCCAAGAACAACTTGAACTAGCGGGAGTAACCAAAAAGATCATGATTGCTTTAAACAGATGAAGATGGAAACCACCCACCTACCAACCGTGCATGAAACCGCACTACCCAATCCAGACTGTACACTGTTTGTGGATGGTTCCAGATTTGCTGATGAACAAGGGCAATACCACACTGGATACGCAGTCACTACAGAATGTCAAATACTACAAGCTGCCGCACTTCCACCGACGAAATAAGCCCAAGAGGCCGAGCTGACAGCTCTTACAGTGGCCTGTAAACTGTCTGAAGGCAAACGTGTCAATATTTATACAGATTCTAGATATGCTTTAGGGGTGGCGCATGATTTCGGTCTAATTTGGAAAACCAGGGGGTTCCTCACAGCCACTGGTACTCCTGTGAAGAACTGATGGATGCCCTGCTGCTACCTGAAGGAGTGGCCGTACGGAAGGTGAAAGCCCACGGAAGGTTGAATTCACAAGAAGCCCAGGGAAACCATCTGGCTGACCAAGTCGCGAAGGAAGCAGCACGGCAAGGATGGAAAGTGGACAGAAGAGTGGCCACCGAGACCACCCCTATCTCTGCTATGCAAACCTTGCCAACAGACCTTAGACTCTTGAAAGAACAACAAGCCGCAGCAACCCCTCAAGAAAAACAGAGTTGGAAGGACAAGGGGGCAATCCTTTGAAATGATGCTTATACCATCTACCTCAAGTTCGGCTACCAACCACGCGGCGGTCGGCCATCTTGGTTCCTTTGTTAGTCCAGCGGGGTTTTGCCGGCGAGTGCCTGGACTAAAAACGGCTACTCGACGGCGCGAACACTGCTGGACTTCCAGGCCGTTCAGGAGCCCTGGCCGTTCGGTAGTTTGTTGCCCTGATATTAATCAGTGTTTTAAGTACATGTTAAAAATAATGTGTATTTTGTGCGGCGTTCGGTTAGTTACACTGGGAGCTGAGCGGTATTCTCATGAACTATGCGCTCAGCCCCCAGCTATCTGCCGAACGTCCGTTCGTATAAATCCAGTGAATATTATTAAAGTTATAGATTTTAATGTAAAATGTGAGTTCTGCTGCACGGAGGGATAATCCCATTAACGGTATATTGCAGCAGTGCATGATGGGAGAAATGTATGTGTTGGTCAGTTCCCCATGTAGTCCCCTACTGTACCACCCCTGGAATGTCAGTAGGGAAACCCCTTGCATGGGGAATCCCATAAATACCGTGACCTGTGAATAAAACCTCAGTTGACTCCCAGCCTATGTGTCGTCTAGTTCTTGGGAAGGAAGGATTATTACAGTGCTACCGGGATTATTTTATGCTGTTCCTGTTACCCAGCGGAAATATTGTGGATTATACTACCTCTCTGCTACAATTGGTGGTAGGCGACGGGATTGAATCTACACAGCAAAGCAACGGCAGAATTAAAATGAATAAAGGAGAAGGAGCAGCAATTTGGGAATTAACCCATTCAGATGAAACCGGAGCCAGGAACACGTGGAAACCCGCGAACGGCCGGTGAATGGGAACGAATTATGCCCTGTTAAAACAAAGCACACTAAAGGAGTTGCTGGAAGCAAGAGGAGCAATAGCCAGTAACAAGGCAAAGGCTGTCCTGATTACGGAACTGATGGAAGGAGACAGAGCAGCAGCTGTTGCAGCACCTCCAATGGAGGAAGAACCAAACGAATTTGCAACCGAATTCAGAATCAGAATGGCTTTATTCCCAGAACCACTATCTGCAGAGATGGTCAGCAGGCTCTTCGCAGATGTACAGGAGTACATCATGCTCAGAAGGGCGCCGAGGAATCAGCAAGCCGGAGAAAGAGCCACGACACCAGTCAATATTCTCCCAGGGAAAGTCAAAATTCCCTACCAAGCCTTCAAAAGGTATTTGGAGGCTGACGGTGGCGTGGACGACTACTTACAGGACTTTGAGAGGCTGTGTTTACTACATGACATCAGCGAGGCGGATCATGTACCCCTACTAGCAGGGAGGTTATCTGGTCGCGCCGCAGAAGCGTACCGGGCAGTACCGGATGAAGACACCCAGCACTCCCAAGCAACCAAGTCCTGCTGAATCTTCAGAGCAGAGACTGGGCCCCTTAAAACAGCATTGACACCCAGCACTCCCAAGCAACCAAGTCCTGCTGAATCTTCAGAGCAGAGACTGGGCCCCTTAAAACAGCATTAACACCCAGCACTCCCAAGCAACCAAGTCCTGCTGAATCTTCAGAGCAGAGACTGGGCCCCTTAAAACAGCATTAACACCCAGCACTCCCAAGCAACCAAGTCCTGCTGAATCTTCAGAGCAGAGACTGGGCCCCTTAAAACAGCATTAACACCCAGCACTCCCAAGCAACCAAGTCCTGCTGAATCTTCAGAGCAGAGACTGGGCCCCTTAAAACAGCATTAACACCCAGCACTCCCAAGCAACCAAGTCCTGCTGAATCTTCAGAGCAGAGACTGGGCCCCTTAAAACAGCATTAACACCCAGCACTCCCAAGCAACCAAGTCCTACTGAATCTTCAGAGCAGAGGTATTATCTCTGGAAGATTGCCCACCCTATGGCCATCAACTTATTTATAGATAGTGCACATCAGCAGGTTTCCATAACACACCAATGAAGTCATTAAACCACTCCTCACCTGAATTCATTTAACACACTGCATCCTTACAATGGTTTAAACACTTATTGATATGGTTATTGATATTGTGTGTTTGTATATATGAGCTACATACATATATAATACACATTTTCTCTAATGTTCTCCCTTCTATTTTTCACTTTAACACTAACTTCTGTCATTACTAAAATATCCCTATCCTTTCTCTCACCTGTCCCTGGCAACACCATCATTATTACTTCCACCTTACTCCCCTCCCCTCTCTATTCATCCCATGCACTCTACACATACCTTTCCAGCCTATCTCCACCGACTCTTTCCAAATCCTCCACATACATACCCTCCTACAAAACTTTCAAATCCTACTCCCACCTTCACTTCCTTTCTATCCTTCTGCTCCTAGCAGCTGGTGATGTCTCTCCAAACCCCGGTCCCCCCTCAACAAACTCAGCACATACTAACCCAAGGATCCACACTAATCTCATACCCATCTCTTGTTCCTCTAAATCCTCCTTCAATACTGCCCTCTGGAACGCACGCTCTGTTTGCAATATAACTAAATCCACTGCTGTCCATGACTACTTCATCTCTCGTTCAATAGATTTACTAGCCTTAACAGAAACCTGGCTCTCCCCCTCTGACACTGCCACCCCTGCATCTTTGTCCTTCGGTGGTCTCCAACTTACCCACACCCCAAGAAACTCTGAATGTAAAGGTGGTGGTGTTGGGTTTCTCCTCTCCCCTCACTGCTCTTTTAAACCTCTTCCCACCCCCCATTCCCTCTCTTTCCCATCTTTTGAAATACACTCAATTCGCCTTTTCAAACCCTTCGCTGCTAACATTGCTGTTATTTACCGTCCCCCTGGTTCCCCTCTTCTCTTCCTTGACCATTTTGCTGCCTGGCTACCCTATTTCCTCTCTTCTAACATCCCATCCCTAATTCTCGGGGACTTCAATATTCCTATAAACCCACCTTTGACCTCTGCAGCCAATAAACTACTTTCAATTACTTCCTCCCTCGGGCTATCACAGTGGGCAAATTCTCCCACCCATGTAGCTGGCAATACCCTTGACCTAATCTTCACTTATGCATGTACAGTATCTAATATCTGCAACACTCCTTATCCTCTCTCTGATCACCACCTCTTATCGTTTGCTCTCACGTACCCCCTCACCCAACAACCTCCGCCTAACCAGCCTCAACTCAGGAGGGACCTTAATTCTCTGGATCTCCAACAGTTGTCAGCTGACATTGATTCACAACTGCTGTCCATCCCTTCCCTATCCTGTCCTTCACTGGCCATCTCCATATATAACTCTACTCTTACATCTGCCTTGAACACTGCAGCGCCACTCCAAACAAGCACCTCAAGGAGGACCCGCCCCAAACCATGGCATACTAAATCAACGCGCTACCTGCAAAGATGCTCCCGGTGTGCTGAACGCTCCTGGAGGAAGTCTCGCACCCAGTCAGACTTTCTCCATTATAGATTCATACTGTGTTCATACAGTGCAGCCCTTGCCCTTGCCAAACAGTCCTATTTTCCTCTCTCATTAGTTCATGTTCCCGCAACCCCAGGCGTCTCTTTGACACCTTTAATTCTCTTCTTCGCCCCGCTGTGGCCACCCCCCAAACCAACCTTACTGCTGATAACTTTGCAATTGCAATTAAAATTGAACAGCTAAGGAAAGAATTATCCCCTCCTTGCCTTTCTGTTTCTCAACCACACATTGATCATGCCTTTCCTACCCTTCAGACATTCTCCCCAGCCACTGACCAAGAGGTGGCTGCTCTTCTTTGCTCCTCTCGCCCCACCACATGCCCGCTCGATCCTGTCCCGTCTCACCTTATCAGATCTCTCTCCACTTGTCTCGTGCCTTCTCTAACACACATCTTCAACTGCTCGCTCTCTTCTGGCATCGTCCCTGCTGACCTTAAACATGCCACTGTAGTACCTATACTAAAAAAACCATCCCTTGACCCATCCACCCCCTCTAACTACCGTCCCATATCCCTGCTCCCTTTTTCCTCAAAGCTTCTGGAAAGACTCGTCTTTACCCGTGTGTCTCATTTCCTCAATTCCAACTCTCTCCTTGACCCCCTTCAATCTGGCTTCCGCCCTCTCCACTCTACAGAGACTGCCCTTATCAAAGTTACTAACGACCTAATCGCAGCTAAATCCAAAGGCCACTACTCCATACTAATTCTTCTTGACCTCTCAGCGGCCTTTGACACCATTGATCATGCTCTCCTTCTTCAAACTCTGCAATCGCTTGGTCTCTGTGACTCTGTCCTCTCGTGGTTTTCCTCTTATCTCTCCCAACGCTCATTCAGTGTCTCTTTTTCTAATGATACCTCCTCCCCTCGCCCTGTCTCGGTTGGAGTCCCCCAAGGCTCCGTCCTTGGTCCCCTTCTATTTTCTCTTTATACTGCCTCTCTTGGCAAACTTATTACCTCATTTGGTTTCCACTACCACCTGTACGCTGATGACACCCAGCTATATCTCTCCTCCCCGGACCTCTCCCCTGCTGTCCTGCAACGTGTCACTGCTTGCCTTTCTTCCATCTCTGACTGGATGTCCTCCCGCTTTCTGAAACTCAATCTCTCAAAAACTGAGCTCCTTGTCTTTCCTCCTCCTAATACTGATCCTCCTCTTTCGCTCTCCCTTCAAGTTTGTGGTACCAACATCAGCCCATCCTTGCAAGCGCGCTGTCTTGGCGTCATACTTGACTCTGGTCTCACATTTGAGCCTCACATCCAGCACGTTGCCAAATCCTGTAGATTCCATCTTAAAAACATAGCCCGCATCCGCCCCTTTCTTGCACCAGATACTACCAAGGAGCTTGTCCATGCTCTAATAATTTCATGCATGGATTATTGTAACCCTCTCCTGCTTGGTCTTCCCAAAAGCCGTACTGCACCCCTACAGTCTGTAATGAATGCTGCTGCTAGACTGATTTTCCTCTCTAGTCGGTTCTCTCACACCTCACCCCTCTGCCAGTCCTTACATTGGCTTCCTGTGTGCTATAGGAGTCAATTCAAGGCACTAACTCACACCTATAAAGCACTGAACAACTCTAGCCCCTCTTATATCTCCTCACAGATCCACAGGTATGTCCCTTCTCGGTCTCTCCACTCTGCCCGTGACCACCTCCTGTCCGTTGTCCGCACCCGTACGGCCAACTCGCGCTTGCAGGACTTCTCGCGGGCGGCTCCCTTCCTATGGAATAGCCTGCCTACCGCCATCCGACTCTCCCCTAGTCTTGCATCTTTTAAGAAGTGCCTTAAAACCCATCTCTTTAGGAAAGCTTATGGCCTCCAAGACTAACCCCTACCTCACATACCCATCTCTTGCCCTCTCCTAAAGGGCAGCCCACCTTATTTGATTGTACATTCCTGTCCTAATGTGTCTTACACCCCACCTCCTATAGAATGTAAGCTCGATTGAGCAGGGTCCTCTTCAACCTATTGTTCCTGTAAGTTTATTTGTAATTGTCCTATTTATAGTTAAATCCCCTTTCATAATATTGTAAAGCGCTACGGAATCTGTTGGCGCTATATAAATGGCAATAATAAATAAATAAAGACAGTAGAGACTATAACAAAGTGAAACAGGCGATTTTAGCCCGGTACGCGATCACTTCCGAGGCATACCGCATGAAGTTCTGGGACATTAAAAAACCCACTAAGGACACTCATGTCAAATGGGTACATCAGCTACAGCGAGCTGCGAAGGGGTGGTTAGAAGCCACCCAAGTTAACACGTTGGTGGGTCTGTTCCAACTGATGGTCCTAGAACAGTTCTTCAATGGAATCCCTACCTACCTACAAAATTGGATCAGAGACCGAAAACCACACACCCTGCAGGAGGCTGCTAAGCTGGCAGATGAGTTTCAGGATAACCGGAGAGATCAGCCCGCACAGCCACCTCCGACCAGCATCCACCTCCGCACCGGCGAGCACCACAGGGGGCCCCACGACTCAACCACAACCTGGGGTATGTCAAAATACCTACCCCCCCAGGTACTCGGCACGTCCGCCAATTCAGTGCCACACCTGCAATCAACAGGGGCACATTCAGAGGGACTGCCCACATAATTGACTTAGGCCCAGCTGGAATAACACACTGAGTAACCGAGCGGCCGTACACTGCGTACAGGCCGAATCATACCAGACAGGAGCAACCCTAGAAGAACCGCTAGGAACCCTGCACAAGGTGAACCCCATCCAGGCCGCCTCCGATAACCGACAAGGACATATGGAGGGGAGAAAGGTACAAGGACTTTGTGACTCTGGGGCTACCTTAACCTTAGTCCGAACTCATTTGGTACCCAAGCCCAAGCTCACTGGAAACTGTGCTGCGGTACGGGTGGCAGGGGGAGCCATTTACAAAGTACCTACGGCCAAGGTACACTTGAATTGGGGAGCTTGGCATGGGAACGTGTATGTGGGGATGATGCAGGACTTGCCAGCTGATGTGATTTTGGGCAACAACTTGGGGAAGCTGACTTCAGCATTTGTTCCACAGTACAGGAGGCATATCCGGTTGTGACTCGGCATCAGGCTCGCACCACAGCACCATCCAACTATTCTGAGGCTCAGGTAAGCAATGACCCCCCCATGTCCACTGTCATGCCATGGGCCAACCCTCTAGAGTTTGGGTTGAAAGTGGCCCTAGACCCCTCCCTACAGGTATACAAAGACCGTATCGATAAAGATCAGGCTTGTCCTCTGGGACAAAGGACTACTGTACCGACACGCAGAAAAGGTAGTGGATCTATAC
The DNA here is from genome assembly GCA_933207985.1 of Pelobates cultripes. Lineage (NCBI taxonomy): Eukaryota > Metazoa > Chordata > Amphibia > Anura > Pelobatidae > Pelobates > Pelobates cultripes. Next base: position 14,531,562 of record OW240919.1, on the reverse strand, counting down.
CATTACTCATTAAGCAACTAATAGTGCCTCGGAAATATAGGTTAGAGTTATTACGTATCGCTCATGATATTCCCCTGTCTGGGCACTTAGGAATCAGCCTTACTAAGCACAGGCTGACCCAAAACTTCTTTTGGCCGGGTATTTCACAGGACATTAGGCGATATTGCCAGACCTGTGATACCTGCCAAAGGGTAGGGAAGAGAGGAGACCGATACAAAGCACGGCTCCGGTCTCTGCCCATAATTGAGGAACCCTTCAGTAGGGTGGCAGTAGACATCATAGGGCCTTTAGCAAAGCCCAGCCCGTCCGGCAAGAAATATGTCTTGACCGTGGTGGATTACGCCACCAGATACCCAGAGGCAGTTGCGTTAACCACTGTCCATGCTGAAACAGTAGCCGAGGCCCTGATGCGAATATTCGCCCGGGTAGGATTTCCCCGGGAGATTATTTCGGATAGGGGCACTCAGTTTACCGCTGAAGTAACAGATCAGCTCTGGAAGATATGTAGGATATAGCAAATCCTGAACTCTGCACATCACCCCCAGTCCAATGGACTCTGTGAACGGTTTAACAGAACACTTAAACAGATTATCTGTACGTTTATGGACACCCAGAAGGACTGGGAAAGGTTTTTACCCCACTTGCTGTTTGCGTATCAGGAGGTGCCCCAAGAATCCACCGGATTCTCTCCTTTCAAATTGTTATTCGGAAGGAGAGTGAGGGGACCCCTTGACTTAATACGGGAACACTGGGAGGGAGAAGAGACCATTAGTGGCACCCCCATCATACCCTATGTGCTCGAGTTCAGAGAACGCCTGGAGATGCTGACCCAGACCGTGCAAGACAATCTCCAGGTAGCCCAGCAACGACAGCTCAGATGGTATGATAGGGGAGCCAGGGACCGCAGCTTTCAGGTAGGGCAAAAAGTGCTAATCTTGCGACCAGTCCACATAGATAAGCTGCAGGCTTCCCGGCAGGGCCCATACAAGGTGGTGGAACAGATCTGTGACACCACCTATGTGATCGGCCCGGTCACAGGCGCGGGAGGCAAACGCATGCTACATGTGAACATGCTCAAGCCATACCACGAGTGCACTGTGGAGGTGACCGCAATCTGTGCCCCTGCCACCAAGGATATTGATAATCAACCCCTCCCAGATCTCCTTGACCAAGAGGGCCAGAGCGGAGATTTGGGAGAAGTACAGTTAGGAGAGCAATTAAATCCCCAAGAGCGAACCCAAGTGCAAAGGTTGCTCCAGGAAAAAGGAGCCACGTTTTCCAATTTACCCAGCTATACCCCGTTAGCTACGCACAAGGTAGAAACCTTAGACCACACCCCTCTTCGCCAAACTCCGTACCGCATACCCGAAGCAGTCAAAGAAAATATTTGCAAGGAAATTTAGGAAATGCTTCAGTTAGGTGTGATAGAGCACTCCGACAGCCCCTGGGCCTCCCCGGTAGTACTAGTGCCGAAACGGGACGGGACGACCCGTTTCTGTGTAGACTACCGGCGGCTCAATGACAAAACGACCTCAGACGCTTCTCATGCCCCGAATAGACAAGCTCCTAGACAAAATGGCCAGGGGCCAGTACCTCACCACGATAGATCTGTGCAAGTGGTACTGGCAAATTCCGTTAGCAGAAGACACTATTCCCAAGTCGGCCTTTGTCACCCCGTTTGGCCTGTACCAGTTTAAGGTTATGCCATTCGGGATGAAAAATGCCCCAGCTACCTTCCAGAGGATGGGTTCCAGGACTATGCATGCACGTATCTGGATGATATCACCATATTCAGCTGCTCCTGGCACGAACATCTGACCCACATAGGAGCCGTACTAGACTGGATCCGGGAAGCCGGACTTACCCTATAACCCAGCAAATGCCATATAGGGATGGCAGAAGTTCAGTACCTAGGGCACAGGGTAGGAAGCGGACAGCAGAAACCAGAGCCTGCTAAAATAGAGGCAGTCGCCCAGTGGCCAAACCCTCGCACCAAGACCCAAGTACTCGCCTTCTTAAGGAACGCCGGGTACTACCGGAAATTTGTGGCCAACTACAGTACCCTCGCCAAACCCCTCACTGATTTGACCCGTAAGAATCTCCCTAAGCTAGTAGTCTGGGCCCCAGAGTGTGAACAGGCATTTCAACAGCTCAAAACAGCACTTGTTAACTCACCTGTACTTTCTGCTCCTGATCCAAATAAACGTTTTCTCGTCCACACAGACGCTTCTATGTTTGGATTGGGAGCAGTACTGAGCCAAGTTGGAGCAGATGGCGGCGAACATCCCGTAGCTTACCTAAACCGAAAACTTTTACCCAGGGAAGTAAGCAATGCCGCCATTGAAAAGGAGTGCCTGGCTGTGGTGTGGGCCCTCAAAAAACTGCAGCCCTATTTATATGGACAACCATTTACATTATTCACGGATCACAACCCGTTGGTGTGGCTGAACAGGGTGTCAGGAGAAATGCCAGGCTGATGCGCTGGAGTTTGGCGCTGCAGCCTTTTGACTTTACAATCCACTATCGCCCTGGGAAGCAAAATGGCAACACCGATGGATTGTCCCGACAAACAGACTTGGAACCGTGATCCGTGAGTGCTCCTCCAGACATCCCCAAGCCGATCCGTTAGGATCAGACTGTGTATGCCGGCTTGGTTCTGGGGGAGCATTATGGCAAACCTAGCCACTTAAGACTATGCCTGTATTACATGTGTGGATTTCATGGGTTTTGTTTGCTCTAAGAACCAAGTGTATTGTGGTATGTGGTGTTCATGCGAACGAGAGCGTTCGTATGTTTGTAATGCGTAAAACCCAGCATTGCCTATGCAGGTTCACGAACAGTGAGTTTAAACACTGTTCGTGAAACGAATGAACTACCGAATGGTCGACCACACACAGTTGCAATCGGTAGTTAAAGACTTCCCCAGGTGGCCGTCGTTCAGCTACCGACCACATGGCGGTCGGCCATCTTGGTTCCTTTGTTAGCCCAGGGGGGTTTTGCCGTCGAGTGCCTGGAACTAAAAACGGCTACTCGACGGCGCGAACACCGCTGGACTTCCAGGCCATTCGGGAGCCCCGGACGTTCGGTAGTTTGTTCCCCTGATATTAATCAGTGTTTTAAGTACATGTTAAAAATAATGTGTATTTCGTGGGGTGTTCGGTTAGTTACACTGGGAGCTGAGCGGTATTCTCACGAACTATGCACTCAGCCCCCAGCTATCTGCCAAACGTCCGTTCGTATAAATCCAGTGAATATTATTAAAGTTATAGATTTTAATGTAAAATGTGAGTTCTGCTGCACGGAGGGATAATCCCATTAACAGTATATTCCAGTGGGAGTATCCCTCTCGTCCAGCAGTGCATGATGGGAGAAATGTATGTGTTGGTCAGTTCCCCATGTAGTCCCCTACTGTACCACCCCTGGAATGTCAGTAGGGAAACCCCTTGCATGGGGAATCCCATAAATACCGTGACCTGTGAATAAAACCTCAGTTGACTCCCAGCCTATGTGTCGTCTAGTTCTTGGGAAGGAAGGATTATTACAATGCTCCCGGGATTATTGTATGCTGTGCATATTCCCCTTTATTATTTTATACTGTTCCTGTTACCCAGCGGAGATATTGTGGATTATACTACTCTGACACAGAACTATTGTAGATCCTGTACTATTTGTGCTAAATGTAACACCGGAAAGATTATTAAAGCTGCTTCTAATCACTTGGCCAAACCACACTATCCGTTTCAGAGAATACAGATCGATCATATCCAGATGCCAAAGAGTAGACGATATGAGTACGCACTAGTCATAGTGGACATGTTCTCAGGATGGCCGGAAGCTTTTCCAGTTGCCAACCTTACAGCAAAGACCACAGCAAACCATCTCCTCACAAAAAAATTGTCTGCCGATTTCCAGAAGTGATTGAAAGTGACCATGGAACTTCCTTTACTGCTCTATTAACAAAGGAAGTCTGGGCAGCACTGGGGGTGACCCTTGCCTTCCACACACCTTATCACCCACAGAGTAGCGGTAAGGTAGAACACATGAATGGCACGTTGAAAGCCAGAATGCTTAAAATGTCCCAGGAGACCAATATGCCCTGGCCCGAGAGTCTTCCCCTAGCTCTTTTCAGTGTACGATGTACCCCTAGGGGGAAGTTTAGTCTATCCCCTTATGAGATTTTGTTTGGTACAGCACCAAGGTTAGGTTGTTACTTTCCCCAACAGCTTCAGATTCAGTCAGATGCTATGGTAGACTATGTAAATGCTCTCTCTCATGCCTTGACCAAAATCCATGCCCAAGTGTTCTCTTCTATTCCAGATCCTGAATCGAAAACAGGTACTCACAAGTTACTTCCTGGTGACTGGGTTATGGTCAAGAAATTCCTCAGGAAACATACTCTCAACCAGGATTCGATGATCCTTATCAAGTACTACTAATCACGGCTACCTCAGTAAAGTTGGCCGAAAAGAGTTCCTGGATACACGCATCACATTGCAAGAAAGTGCCTGCTCCAGAGGAAGCCGCCTCCACTGAATCATGAGCTTCCTGTGTTTTCTTTTGCTGCTAGGCCTAGTAGAGGCCCAACAGGTTGCTATAAATAAAGATAATCATGTTTACACGTTCTGGTACAATTCCTCAAACACACATGTGGCTACATTTACCTTTGATTATTGTGATATTATTTCCTGTACTTTTCCGAAAACACAACACTCTGCCATATACAAAGACATACCTAACAAGAAGGACCCATATATCTGTGTAACCGGAGGTCGATGGGGACATCATTGTAGTTCTTGGAAAGCGGCTGGTTGGAATACTGGTAGACTACGGGGCTATAAACCCCAGTGTGCCTTAGACAGAGTTGACAGAAATGGGAAGTCTTTGTTATATAGAATGACCTTGAGTAAACCTACAGGGTCTGTGACGAGACCAATCTCGCCACATTGCATTGGAGAAGCCTGGTTGCTCGCCTGCTGCCTTTGGACTATGGCCCCCTGTTAAAAGACATCTTTTTTACCTGCAGAAAAGCTTCATTCGTGCTTTTCTGCCTGGGGTTCGGTAGATTTGTTTGAATGTGTTATACCCCAGATGGGAATCCCATGGAGCCCATTAGTATGAAACTGACTGTAAAGACTTTGGCTCCATGGCGATTAAACTGTATTCGTGTGGTCTGAGCGCCATTCACTTAATAATGTGCGCTCAGACCTGAGCTATCTGGGGATATGTTAAATGTATAGTTTTAATGTAAGGTGTCTTACCTGATGCATTTTAAAATGTTTTACTGTCTTTGTGTCCCCATGTGCTCAATGGAATCTGCCTCTATCCCTGGATAATTGGATTACTTTCCCCATTGTCCAGGATAGAGGGCTCTGTAAAACTTGTTTGAGCCAGATAGCCATGCTGCCAGCCAGGGTACAAAAGATACTTTTTACTAACTTTTGAACCCCTGGTCTGATTCATGCCATTTTTTAATATGTTGTTCCCATGAATGGATTGATTGTGAATATGTAATTTTATGTGAATGTGATGTATGGTTTTAGAGTTATGAAAGTTGGGTAGAAAGTATGTTTTAACTGTATGTGTAATTGAGTTTCCTCTCAGGATAAGGGGAGGGAATATGTGGGATGTAACTGTGATGTAATTGGTTGTTTTATACCTCCCTGTGGGCGGTCCTGTATTTGAAAACACTGTAATAAAAACCAGGCTGGGTGTGCCAGCACCTCAGACCACTGCTTGACCCTCAACACGGAGCCTTGTCTCGTTCTTGGGGGGATTCACTGTATGCTGTTAGAGACTGATTGCCAGGAGTGTAAGCTGATTGTCTGCTTTTCCTGTTCGTCTGCTAGCAGCTATTTGGGAGGTTCCAGTTCGGGAGTTGGAGTGCTATTTTGTATCCAGTTCGGGAGTTTGGTGTTCTGCAGTAGCTGTGCCTGTATCTCTGGAAAGGGGGCCGATCGCCTAAATGGTTTTTACCCCTTGTGTGCAAAACGGTCCGTTACAGGGTCAACCCCAATGAAGCTCACTTTAAATATAGAACATCCCAGCCCAGGGGATGCTGGTTAATATGTAATGGATATGTATTGGAAGGGATGTGGTTCACACAATCAGTTGGGGACCTTCTATTTACAAGACATGCTCACTTGACCATCAATCCACTCAAACCACACATTAAAACTTTGTATGATATGGTTGCCATTGCTAATCCTACTTTTGAAGACACCATGGCAGTGGAAACTGGGTTCTCAGACACTAACTTGTGGCTAGAATGGATGAGGTACAATGCTAATTCACACAACAAGACTAACTGTTATGTATGTGGTAGGGCTAGACCCCATTTGGGTACAGTGCCCCTTAACCTACCTCCTGATGTTGAACTGTGTGTTCTAAGCCCTGTATGTGCAATCAACCACTAAGTCCTCGACATGTGAATCATGGAAAAAGGTGTATCCCATTACCTAGGGAAACACTAGACCATCTGATGGAGTCACAGTATACCCAGGTAATTACACTTGTTACTCAGTGCCTAAAAACACTGGTAAGTTTGTGGGCAAGTTTTCACCGGGCTATTGTTCTGCCTACCACGATCCACCCATGACATTATTGGTAAATCATGTCAAAACAGTCAGGGACATATATTGGCTGTGTGAAGGTAAGCAATTAAGATCCCAATTAGCTGGTCTATGGTGGGGGGAGTGAACCCTGACCAAAGCCATAATGCCCATCCACATTATCCCAGATGGTTACCCAAGTCTATCCGATCTTGCACATACACATTTTAGAGCAAAAAGGGAAGTCCCCATCCGTGGCAGCTTTGACCCACATGGTTATATTGATGCCATCGGGGTGCCAAGGGGGGTACCCATTGAATTTAAGGCTAGAGATGAGGTAGGTTTGAATCCTTGATTCCACTAATTACTGCTAACAAGACTGTCAATTGGATTAATTATATCTATTATAACCAGCAGTGATTTGTTAATTATACTAAAGATGCCCTACAGGGCTTGGCAGAACAGCTGCAAGCTACCTCCCAAATGACATTCCAGAATAGAATGGCTTTGGATATGATTCTAGCAGAAAAGGGGGGCGTATGTAAAATACTCCCCGATACCATGACATGTTGTACCTTCATTCCAGACAATACTGGACCCAATGGTAAAGTAACCATGGCAATAGAGAAATTGGATAGTCTCTCTGGTGAATTACAAAATAATTCTGGGGTCACTAACACATGGGATAGATGGTTCGGATGGATGAATGGATGGCAGAAAACCTTGTTCCAGGTTGGGACAGCAGTCCTCACTATGATAGTTCTCTTCCTTTTCCTGACTTTCCTTGCATACAGAAATACCTACAAAAGACAGTAGGACAAACCATAAATAATGTAACTCCTACGTTCCTACACCAAGAACTTAATGACCTAGATTGCGACACACCACACACCAATTCAGTCTCACCAATTCAAACAGACAACTGCATTCCTTTAGCGATAGCATAGGGACAGCGTCTGTCTCTATGGGCAAGAGTCTCTCGTGGGAGATGTAGTGGGTTAGCCACTGCACGGTACCCGCGGAGTGAAGCGTTCGAGGCCCGTTAAGACAGATGAGCTGCAGGCAAATTAAGGACATAATAGGGACAGTAGCAGTTGTCTTTTAGTAAATAGCCATTTTAAGGAGGGACTGTTGTGGAAATACGATATTAACCTAATTTTTTAGTTAGTAAAATGTCTATTTACTCATTTAACTATAATCAACATTATTCTACTCTTATGTGATTAACTAAAATGGCCGCTAGGAGCTTTCTTCCCCCCCTCACCCCCTTTAACATCGACTAACTACCTCGTGTAACAAGATGGTGCTGGAATCTGGGGGAGACCCTCATGATGCCAGTGACATCACCCCTTGTAGGCAGAGCATTAAGAGTACCACTTAACACCTAACCAATTAATGATGTATTATTTCATGTAATCTCTGACAATGCATATGATGTAATTCTGCTTTAAAAGGGACTTGCCATCCCCTCTGAATAAACTTTCCCCAAGTTTTTCATCAACCTGAAACTTGTGTCTGTGTGAATTACTTCACGGAGCGTGAACGCAGTGTTTCTTAATTTGGCCAGGGGCAGATAAACAAAATAATCAATTTATTGATTGATTTCCACTTCAGTGCTCTCCTCCATCTTCCCCGACTTGGCTCAGCACAGCCCCCAGTCCATAAATGGAAGCATCTGTATGGACGAGAAAGTGTTTGTTAGGTACTGGGGCAGCCAAGGCATTCACAAGAGCCTGCTTCAGTGCCTGAAACGTGGCTTCACAAGCTGGAGACCACAGGACCTGCTTCGGTAAATTATTTTTCGTCAGGTCCGTCAGGGGCTTGGCGATAGTACTGTAGTCAGGGACAAAACGTCTGTAGTACCCTGCTGTCCTACAGACTCCTTCCGCATTCCTTCTCAGACTGCTTCAAAGATATGATAGGGGGGCTGTTGCAGGGGGGTCTGTCAAGGGGTCTCTACCTTATGTACAGCTAGGGTAGTGTAGCCTGGCTCCTGGGAGAACGTCGCCTGCTTCTCCCACAGCAGATGCTTCGCCTGTAACTTTTCTGTGGTGTTTAACATGTCCCCTAGCTGTACAAGGTTAGTAAGGTCAGTCTGGAGGTCCCTTTCTAGCAAATCGGGAAGGGGTAGATTGTCAGGGTCATCTGCAGAAGGGGCACACACTGCAGTGACATCCTCGTGTCTCTCCTGATACTCCTTCAGCATGTTCACATGAAAGGATTTCTGAATCCTTTCACCTGCACAGCTGGCTATAAGGTAGGTAGTATCACAGACCTGAGCTACTACTTTATACGGGCCCTGCCAAGACGCTTGCATCTTGTTTGCCTTCACAGGCTTGAGCACCAATACTTTCTGCCCAACCTGGAAGACCCGCTGTCGGGCACCCCGATCGTACCACCTCTTCTGTCTCCCCTGGGCCGCCTAGAGATTCTCTCTTACCATCAGAGACAGTTTCTCCATGCAGTCCCGGAGTTCCAGGACATATGGTACTATGGGGATCCCCTCCTGCTCTGTCTCCCCCTCCCAGTGGCCCCAAATGAGATCCAGGGGTCCGCGGACCCTTCTCCCATAAAGCAACTCAAAGGAGGAGAACCCAGTAGATTCCTGGGGTACCTCTCTGTAGGAAAATAACAGATGAGGCAGGTAAGTCTCTGCAAGTATCTGTAAAGGTCCTCAGCATCTGCTTGAGGGTGCCGTTAAAGCGCTCGCAGAGACCGTTAGTCTGTGGATGATAAGGTGAGCTAAGCAGTGGTTTGATGCCGCACACCTTCCACAGCTGCTGGGTGAGCACAGCAGTAAATTGGGTTCCCTGGTCGGAAAGAATCTCCTTAGGGAACCCGACCCTAGTAAAAATCCTAACCAGGGCATCAACAACCGTCTCTGCCTTTATATTAGACAGCGCTACTGCCTCTGGATAGCGAGTGGCATAGTCCACCACAGTGAGAATGTATTTCTTACTGGATGGGCTAGCCCTGGCCAGTGGACCCACAATGTCAACAGCTATGCGGGAAAAGGGCTCCCCTATAAAATAGGCTTCGACAGTAGCCTAGCCTTAGGGTGGTCCCCCCGCTTTCCTACCCGTTGACATGTGTCACACGTACTACAGTATACCTGCACAGCCTGATTAAAATTGGGCCAAAATAAATTCTGGGTGATCCTATAGGCTGTGCGGCGAGACCCTAGATGTCCAGCTAATGGAACATCATGCCATATCCGCAGAATCTCCTGACTGTATTTTGCAAGGATTAGCTGTCGATTCGGCGGAGTGGCAACACTTTTCTGGGAAGGTTTAGGGATCCTATACAGCCTGTCCCCCACCCACTCATACAATGCCCCATCTACTCCTTCCTCTCCAGCATCTGCTCTATCCCTGTACTTCTGGAGAGTCGGGTCCGCCCGGGTTTCCATCCCAAACTCCTCTGGGGTATCCCAGCTTAAAGGGGCCTGATCTAAGGTACCAGTCGGGGAAGCCGGTCTTACCTGGGTCTCAGCATCAGGTGAGCTGGTTCCAGTAGCACAGGTCTGAGCACGGGTAGTCACAGGGTTGACATTAGCAGGGCCCATCGAGGCATAAGCAGAAACCAAAGGGGCCAACTCGTTCCCAAGGAGGACATCAGCGGGCAAGTCTTTCATAATCCCCACATCAACATGTCTAGCGCCCACTCCCCAATCCAAATGAACTCGGGCAACAGGTAGACGGAACACTGTGCCTCCTGCTACCCTCACCACCACAGTGTCTCCGGTATGCTGGTGTTCGGAGAACAAGTTCTTTTGGAGCAGAGTCATAGTAGCTCCGGTGTCTCTTAATCCGTTCACCACTCTGCCATTCAGCTTAATAGTCTGTCGGTGTTCTGATGGGCCGCTTGAACAGGGTCAGCCTCGTGTAATATGCCCCAAAATTCCTCCTGCTCGATACAGTGAGCAGCCGGCTGGTCTTCTCCACGACTGTGTGTGGTTTGCGTTGTTCAGTGGGCACTCTGGTCTCTTGTGCCCCAGCTGTATACACCCAAAACACCTAATGGGCTGAGAATAATCATGGGCGTTGAACCGGGATGGCTGGGCATAATTGGTAGCTGGCGGTAGTGTTGGGGTGCGGTGCGCCGGGGGTTGGTAAACAGTAGTGGTTGGAGGTGCTGCTGGTCTGTACTCCCCTCTGCTAGGGACTTTAGTGACCGCATTGTCCAATTTACGTGCGTCTGTATATTCATCTGCCAGACGGACAGCTTCGGGCAAGGTGGAGGGTTTTGGGTCCCTGACCCACTCTCTGACTCCTGCAAGTAATCGGTCAAAGCAGTGCTCCAGCAAAAACACTTGCAGCACCTCTTCCCCGGTTACAGCTTGGCACCCTGCCAACCAGTGGGCTGCTGTGTGATGTACCCTGCATGCCCACTCCCTGTAGGAGTCGCCAGCTTGTTTGTTGGTTTCCCGGAATCGCCGCCGGTATGCCTCTGGGGTCACTGCGTACCTGGCCAAGAGGGCATCTTTCACTGCCCGGTAGCTGGTGATTTCTTCCTCTGGTGTGGCCCGAAACGCTTCGCTGGCCCAGCCGGATAACTTCCCAGAGAGGATAGTGACCCATTCGTCTCAGGGTACCTGGTGTAGGGCACATTGTCTTTCAAAGTCAGCCAGGAACCCGTCAATCTCTCCCTCTGCTTCAATAAAATTTTTAAATGCAGCAAAGGGTACTTTTTTCCTTCCAATATTATTATTGGGTACCTCTGCTGCTGCAGCTCCTCTTTCTTGGAGCGCTTGGTGTGCCATCACTGCTGCCTGCACACGTTCCACAATGTCTGCTGTAGGGTTGGGGCCAAAGTGTGCCAGCCTTATCTGGACTGCCCAGCTGAATTGTATTTCCTCGGGGGTTAAATCCAGAATGCTGGGCACATTAGCTCTCTCCAATCCTTGTGCTACATCCATTTCCAATAGTAAAGCAATAATCTCTTGTTTCTTTAGATTACTTGCTAACCGTCCTTGGCGTTCAAGTATGTCTTTAAGGGTAGCACGCCTTAATTCTTCATACTGCATTTCCTCCACCAAACTGGGCTGTGTAGCTGACTTTCTGGGCGGTGGGACTCATCCCGTCGCTTGCCACCAATTGTTAAGACAACCCTGGCACAAAGGAGTGAAACCGCCGTTTAGTAAAGCTTCCCCTTTCAAAATAATGCAAACTCCATTCGTATAGACTCCAACCGTACAAACTGCAATCAGGGGAAGGCGCCAATCTCCCGAACGGGACCTGTACGGGTGCTCCAACTCCCGAATGGTAAACCCACGAAACGCCGCTAACAGCCGAATAAATATATCCTCCAAGCGGCTTACGCTTCCGGCAATCAGTCTCTAAACGCGTGTAGTAAATCCCCCCAATAACGAGACCAAGCTCCGCATTGAGGGTAAAACAAGAACTGGCTTTACTGTGGGCTACCTGCCCGTATTTATGCAGGTCTCCCACTTGGTGGACACTCCCCTAGGGGACCAAATGGGAGACTGTAATGACAGACAGACACATGGCACTTTCAGACATACAGGCACAAAATATTCCCATAATGCATCCTGGTTTCCTCCGCTCTGCCTTGGAGATAATTGAGAAGTAATTCAATTATCTCCCAGGACAGAGGCAAATCGCCATTTTAAGTAAGACAGGCAAAACACATAAAAATAAATAATCACACAACTACCGAACATATTACATATTATAAGTCTTTTACAGTCTTTCGGTATGCGATTGACTCCATGGGAAGGCTATCTGGGTTCAGTTCATTCGTATAATCCAAACTCCCGAACGGCCGGTGTTCACATGCCGTCAGTAGATTCAGTGGTGTTCGGCAGAAAAAGTTTCCGTTTTCAGTTCCATAGAATCTGCACCGAACACCACTGGTCTTTCGCATGGTTTAAAATGGCCGCCGCCTCGTGGTCGACATACGAACGGCGACCACCCGGCATTCGGTTGTAATTAAGAGGTTACTGCGGTTCCACAACATTCTAATTGGGATCAAGACACTCCCAAGACACTTCTCTTCTGGGTGGCCGTCCGTTCGGTAAGTTCATTCGGTAAATAGTCAAACAGACGAACAAGGGTATACGGACAGGCAATTCTACGAAGGGGAGGCAAACTAGACGAACCAGCAATATTAGTCTTACAGATAGATCTGTCACAGGTTCCATACATTTTGGCCCTGCGGTCGGTCACAGAAAAGGGAATGAAATCCACGAATGGCTTGGTTTATGAGAGCTGGGGAAGATTCGGGTAAAATCCCCTTGTTCGTGGGGTTCTTTCTATCGAACAGGAAGCCAGTCGGTAGTTTTTACACTAATTGGTGGCAGTGTGGAGGTTTCAGCGGTGTTTGCCTAACCGAGTGTCCGATTTGGGTTCCATACACACTTGACGGCAAAACACCGCTGTTCGGGAGTTTAAGATGGCTTTAGCCACGTGTTCGTACCCTGAATGGCGGCCACCCAGGGGACAAAGTACATACTGCTCGAATTGCCAATTACCCGTTTGCAACATTGTTGCGAACGGTAATTGGAGGCACACTTACCGCTGGGGTGGTCTGATTGTTCGGTAGTTTCACTCGCATAATAACTGGATTGATTTTACGAACAATCAGGCGAATGCTGCATACACTTGACATACACAGGCAAAATGAAACTGAAAACATGCAAAGATACATAATTCTGGAGACAGCCCAATGCCATCCGCTACATACTTGTCCAAAATGAATCTCCTTTTACTTGTATGGTCTGTTTCAATCAAGGAACACAATTCTCTGCTTAGTTTTAAGTATTGTCATGTCTGCTTTGTGTAAAATGAGCTGTTACATGAGCTTGTGTGAGTTCTCTATTACTTGTCCAAAATGAATCTCCTTTTACTTGTAAGTTCAGTTTAATTCAAGGAACATGATTCTCTGCTTAGTTTTAAGTAATGTTATATCTGCTTTGTGTACAGTGAGCTGTTACATGAGCCTGTGTGAGTTCTCTATTACTTTTCCAAAATTAATCTCCTTTTACTTGTATGTTCAGTTTCAATTAGGGAACATGATTCTCTGCTTAGTTTTAAGTAATGTTATGTCTGCTTTATGTAAAGTGAAATGTTAGATGAGCCTGTGTGTGTTCTCTATTACTTGTCCAAATTGAATCTCCTTGTTCAGTTTCAATCAGAGAACATGTATCTCTGCTTAGTTTTAATATTGTGTTGTCTGTTTTGTGAAAAGTGAGCGGTTACATGAACCTGTGTGAGTGCTCTATTACTTGTCCAAAATGAATCTCCTTTTACTCGTATATTCAGTTTCAATCAGGGAACATGATTCTCTGCTTAGTTTTAAGTATTGTTATGTCTGCTTTGTGTAAAGTGAGCTGTTACATGAGCCTGTGTGAGTTCTCAATTACCTGTCCAAAATGAATCTCCTTTTACTTGTATGGTCTGTTTCAATCAAGGAACACAATTCTCTGCTTAGTTTTAAGTATTGTCATGTCTGCTTTGTGTAAAATGAGCTGTTACATGAGCTTGTGTGAGTTCTCTATTACTTGTCCAAAATGAATCTCCTTTTACTTGTAAGTTCAGTTTAATTCAAGGAACATGATTCTCTGCTTAGTTTTAAGTAATGTTATATCTGCTTTGTGTACAGTGAGCTGTTACATGAGCCTGTGTGAGTTCTCTATTACTTTTCCAAAATTAATCTCCTTTTACTTGTATGTTCAGTTTCAATTAGGGAACATGATTCTCTGCTTAGTTTTAAGTAATGTTATGTCTGCTTTGTGTAAAGTGAGCTGTTACATGAGCCTGTGTGAGTTCTCTATTACTTTGTAGCGGAGAGCTGATATTCCACAGGTTATCTCTACTCAAGATCCTAGTGAGGCTCAGGAACAAGTATTAAAATTCCATAAGGCAATAATTCCAGCAGGGAAGACAATCCAATAATATCCCAACATCAATCCCAATGACTGGACGACACACAGCATCAGGAGCAGAACTGAACTTTTAATCACACAACCACCTTGTGGCGAAACCAACCTCGCCACTGTGAACTGGAGAAGCCTGGTTGCTCGCCTGCTCCCTTTGGACTATGGCCCTGCAGGTTAAACCGTTTATTTCCCCTGCAGAAAGGCTTATTTGTGTGATCTGAGTGCCATTCATCTAATAATGTGCACTCAGATCCCAGCTATCTGGGGATATGTGAAATGTCTGTGTGTTATGTGTAAATGTGACTTTATGTATTTTAAAGTGTTTTGTGTCTTTTTGCAACCATGTGCTTAATGGAGTCTTGTGTCTGTCCTGGGAGATAATTGAATTACTTATCTCCAGGATAGAAGACTCTGAAACTGGTTTGGGCCAGAAAGCCATGCTTCATTTAGTCACAAAGGACTTTTTACTAACTTTTGAACCCCTTGTCTGATTTGTGCCATTTTTGAATATGTTGTTCCCTGAATGGATTGATTGTGAATATGTAATTTTATGCAATGTGATGTATGGTTTTGGAGTTATGAAAGTTGGGTAGAAAGTATGTTTTAACTGTATGTATAATTGAGTTTCCTCTCAGGATAAGGGGAGGGAATATGTGGGATGTAACTGTGATGTGATTGGTTGTTTTGTAACGCCCTGTGGGCTGTACTATGTTTGTGGATTGGGAATAAAAGAGACTGTATGTGACAGTACAGGGAGTTCCTGTTTTAACCCTCAAAGTGAAGTGTCGTCTCATTATTGGGGGAAGGATTTATTGTATGCTGTTCCAGTTTGACTGCTAGGAGAGTAAACCTATTCGTATGGTTCCTATTCAACTGTCTACAGCATTCATATGCTTGAGAGAAGGTATACGCTTCTCTGGTTCGGTGATTGTGGTGTCTGCTGCAGTGCTTGGAGTCCTCAGGAAGCGCTAGGAGCATCTTTTAACGGAGGTACCCAGTCGGGGTGCCAGGCGATCCGTTACATTGGTGGCAAGCGGTGGGATGGCGTCCTAGTGCGATGTAAAGCAGCTCAGAGACACAGTTCGTTTGGAGTTACAAATTGAGGGCAACGCTAGCACACGTGCAGCGCCCCTGGGAGCAGAGGTATCCAGCGACTTGGAGCAGACAAGTATGGAATGCTCTGGCGATGATTGGATGGCCGAGGTGAGGCAGCGAGTGGCCCAGTATGGGGATGATTTACCCATGGAGGTACGCCGGGTGATCTGGAACCAGGTCACGGCCGAGCGAAACACAAGGCTGGCCCGAGAATTCCGGCTGGCGAAAGAGAGAGAGTATGCTCAGCGGAAGGAGTGTTACAGCAGCCGAGTAGAGGCTGCATCCGAGGAGGCTAGCCGTCTCCCCCTGAGGCGGCCGCAGGAACCCGAAGTAGGGGTCCTCATAGACTGGTCCTGTGAGGAACCACAACAGGCAGGTGGAGATGGGACCGGCCCAGATCCCCAGCAGCAGCCGGAGTTGCCAGGTGCGGAAGCAGGTGGTCCTTACTCGCAAATGTTGAGGGACCTCACAGACTGGTCCTGGGAAGACCCACAGATGGCAGGTGGAGATGGGACGGCGGTCTCTCTACCGGCCCTACAGGGATGCTGGGCGGTCGGCCCAGATCTCCAGCGGCAGTGTGAGTCCCAGGGAGCCGAAGGGGTCGTCCTTCCTCCCCAGCGGCAGTGTGTATCCCAGGGAGCAGAAGGTGGCGTCCTTCCTCCCCAGCGGCAGTGTGTACCCCAGGGAGCTGAAGGTGCCGTCCTTCCTCCCCAGCGGCAGTGTGTACCCCAGGGAGCTGAAGGTGCCGTCCTTCCTCCCCAGCGGCAGTGTGTACCCCAGGGAGCTGAAGGTGCCGTCCTTCCTCCCCAGCGGCAGAGTGTCCTGCAGGGAGCAGAGACCGTCAGTCTCGCACCCCAACCACAGGACAAAATAATGAAAGGGGAGACAGCTGGTCCCCCTCTCCACCAGCAGAGAGAGTGTCAGGGAGAGGAGCCTGATACCCCCTCTCCCCAGCGGCAGTTTACAGTTCAGAGAGAGGAGCTTGTTACACCCTCTCTCCAGCGGCAGCCTAACCCAGCAAGGGGAGATGTTACACCCCCCAACAGTGCAGATGGGACTGTAGTCTCTGCACTTACAGCACAAGGGGTAGGGACAGTCGGTCCTGTTCCCCAGCCACAGAGCGGTGTATCCAGAGGGGAGACAGTCGGTCTCTCCCTCCCACAACCAGGCTCCCACCAGGCTACTTCCGTGGTAGCACTGGCATCAGGGCAGAGTACCGCTGGTCTCTGCCCACTCAGCAACCCACCAAGGCAGCCTAACAGTTGCCCACACAGTCGTGGTGAGGCACCTGGACATGGACAAAGTTCTCCTCTACCCAGGTGTAGTAACCAGTTATTGTGGGTGGGCTGTACTGCTGTTTCTGTTTTGTGGGTGGGTTGCTGGACTAACCAGGGCACTGACCGGCAGGAGGTCAGATACCCTGTTAGTCTAGTTGGTAAAGGGGAGAAGTGTGGCGAAACCAACCTCGCCACTGTGAACTGGAGAAGCCTGGTTGCTCGCCTGCTCCCTTTGGACTATGGCCCTGCAGGTTAAACCGTTTATTTCCCCTGCAGAAAGGCTTATTTGTGTGATCTGAGTGCCATTCATCTAATAATGTGCACTCAGATCCCAGCTATCTGGGGATATGTGAAATGTCTGTGTGTTATGTGTAAATGTGACTTTATGTATTTTAATGTGTTTTGTGTCTTTTTGCAACCATGTGCTTAATGGAGTCTTGTGTCTATCCTGGGAGATAATTGAATTACTTATCTCCAGGATAGAAGACTCTGAAACTGGTTTGGGCCAGAAAGCCATGCTTCATTTAGTCACAAAGGACTTTTTACTAACTTTTGAACCCCTTGTCTGATTTGTGCCATTTTTGAATATGTTGTTCCCCTGAATGGATTGATTGTGAATATGTAATTTTATGTGAATGTGATGTATGGTTTTGGAGTTATGAAAGTTGGGTAGAAAGTATGTTTTAACTGTATGTATAATTGAGTTTCCTCTCAGGATAAGGGGAGGGAATATGTGGGATGTAACTGTGATGTGATTGGTTGTTTTGTAACGCCCTGTGGGCTGTACTATGTTTGTGGATTGGGAATAAAAGAGACTGTATGTGACAGTACAGGGAGTTCCTGTTTTAACCCTCAAAGTGAAGTGTCGTCTCATTATTGGGGGAAGGATTTATTGTATGCTGTTCCAGTTTGACTGCCAGGAGAGTAAACCTATTCGTATGGTTCATATTCAACTGTCTACAGCATTCATATGCTTGAGAGAAGGTATACGCTTCTCTGGTTCGGTGATTGTGGTGTCTGCTGCAGTGCTTGGAGTCCTCAGGAAGCGCTAGGAGCATCTTTCAACGGAGGTACCCAGTCGGGGTGCCAGGCGATCCGTTACACACCTTTTATAGCATTCTCCCATGCAAGGGAGGAAATTACAGTAATTACATAATACTCCAATCATACACGAGTTGCCACCCACACATCTCCTCCCCTTAGGATGACACATAATCCCATTATGCAGGACACAGTTCCTCTTGTTTTCTGGATGTACCCCTAAACCTCGGAGTACCCCTTTAAATATTACATCCCCTGGTAGTCGGGAATCCGTTTGGTAGTCTTTACACGAATTGGCGGCAGTGTGGAGGTCTCAGCGGTGTTTGCCTAACCGAGTGTCCGATTTGGGTTCCAGACACTCAATGGCAAAACACCGCTGTTCGGGAGTTTAAGATGGCCACCCAGAGTACAAAGTACATACTGCACGAATTGCCAAATACCCGTTTGCAACATTGTTGCGAACGGTAATTGGAGGCACACTTACTCCTGGGGTGGTCTGATTGTTCGGTAGTTTCACTCGCATAATAACTGGAGTGATTTTACGAACAATCAGGCGAATGCTGCATACACTTGACATACACATGCAAAATTAAACCGAAAACATGCGAAGATACATAATTCTGGAGACAGCCCAATGCCATTCGCTACATACTTGTCCAAAATGAATCTCCTTTTACTTGTATGTTCAGTTTCAATCAGGGAACATGATTCTCTGCTTAGTTTTAAGTATTGTTATGTCTGCTTTGTGGAAAGTGAGCTGTTACATGAGCCTATGTGAGTTCTCTATTGTCCAAAATGAATCTCCTTTTACTTGTATGGTCTGTTTCATTCAAGGAACATGATTCTCTGCTTAGTTTTAAGTAATGTTATGTCTGCTTTGTGTAAGGTGAGATGTTACATGAGCTTGTGTGAGTTCTCTATTACTAGTCCAAAATGAATCTCCTTTTACTTGTTTGTTCAGTTTCCTTCAAGGAACATGATTCTCTGCTTAGTTTAAAAAAAATTAATTCTTTATTTATTCCAAAACAGGATATCTTATACATTGCGTACATAACCATTGGCATACATTCACAAAATACATATAAAATACTTTGATTGTCAAACTTCACAATACAGCATTATCCACAAGACCGCGAAACTGTGAACAATCACAAACTTCGTGAACATGTCTAGCGGTTGTATACATAGCTGACAATTTGTGGTCACTTCCCCTTCTTTACACTCCTCGTAAGTTATCCCGTTTGGTGTTTTTTTTTTTCCATGTTAAGATAAAATAAAATAAAATAGAGGAAAAAATATAACTATCGTGCTATATCATGCTCTAAGAGCCGCCAGGGGCACATATGAATGTTTGCGTTTGCTTTTCCAGCTACGTCATTTACCCCTGGAAATTCTTATGTGTATGGTCTTTTTAATGTAAAGCACTTAGAGAATTGTTCCATGATCAAAACTATCCCCAGAAAAGAAAAGGACAGTTCCCTCGAAGGCCCGAGGGAAAAGAAAGATACAGGTATGCATGAATATGGAAAAGAGAGAATGAGGGGGGGAGGAAAAAACTCCAGGGAGGCCTGACCGGTGAGAAGCACACGACCAGAAGTGTCACCATCATTGCTACCATTTATCCCACCTGACTCATAGTCGCCCATTCTCAAAGAGGGGTGAGTTTGGAAGAGGCAGTCTCTAACTCATCGTTATATTGCCCTGAGTGGTGCTATTTCAGGTATGTATGCTTGGTCCAGCCCACAGTCTTAATCATTAAGTGTACTATTGATCCAAGGGTCCCAAATCTTTTCAAATTTCTTCGTAGTCCCTCTGACCTGAGCTTTCAGTTTGTCCATTAAAAAAGTATCCTTTATTTTATGTTTTACTGTAGCTATCGTAGGAGTGTTTTTCTGTAGCCATCCCTGCGTTAGGGCTCGCCTTGCGGCTAGGTTTATTTTGTGTATAAGATTTTGTTCCGTCCTTGTCCAATCATCTATGGATCTGGATAATAAGAACACCCACGGATCCAATTTTACCTCCCTGCCGAACACATCTCGCAGCAATGCTGCGATCTGCTTCCAGTATGCCCGCACCGCTGGGCATTCCCACCACATTTGGATATACGTGCCTTTCTGTCCGCACCCCCTCCAGCACATATCCATCGGGTTCTTACACATGCAGCACAGCGCTTTTGGAGTGGTATACCATCTAAACAAAGTTTTATATGATTGTTCTTGCACAGACACGCATACCGACGATGTTGCAGCTACCTCCCATATATCCCCTCTAGTACTTCATTCAGATCTGCTTCCCATTTCTCAATGTATGTAATGTCACCCCATTCCAGGGTGTGCGTACTTAGGTGGGCATACAGACAGGAGATTAGGCCGCTTGGGAATTGTTCCTTGGAACACATCCTTTCAAAAAACGTCAGTGGCGTCTGTGTTGCTTTTTTTATCCTGGTATCTCGGGCATAATCTCTGAGCTGAAGGTAGCGAAAGTAATCGAAAGGTTTTAATGGGGTCCTGCTCTTTAGTGTCTTAAATGTGACAAAGGAGTCGTTTTCAAATAAGTGCAATAGTCTCTGCAACCCTGCGGCTTCGAGACCCCAAAAGTTCCTAGCTTGCATGCCCGGGCTAAAATCTCTATTTCTCAGGAAGATAAGATAGATGTCAGGCCATATTTGATGGCCACTGTGTCCCATATTCTGAGAGAGGCCTGTACCGCTTGGCAAGGTGCTCTGTCCAGTGATCTGAGTTCCTTAGGGATCCACATGAGGAACTGGGGGAGGTCCGGGCCCATGAAAGAGGACTCCAAATCCACCCATCTCCTCTCTTCAGGGGGTGTAACTGGGCAGCCACATAGTAATAGTACAGGTTCGGCAGCCCCAGTCCCCCCCTATTCTTAGCTCTATACAGCACATTTCGTGAGACCCTATGTTTTTTATTCTGCCAAATAAACTTACCTATTGCTGCTGTAGTGCTCACAAGCTAGACTTAGTCAGGTATATCGGGAGTGCTTGGAATAGGAATAATATCTGGGGCATTATATTCATTTTTACAGAATGTAAAAATTTTACTTCTCCATATCCCGTATTAATGTCCTGATAAGAGGTGTGTAATTTTGTTGATGTAAAAGAGAGGGGTCCGCCATTAAGCAGATTCCCAGATATTTAATATAATCTTTCGCAATACATATCTGGTATGTCCTTCCTATGTGCGCCGCGTCCGCGTCGCTCGTCCCAATGGGGAGTGCACTCGATTTATGTAGGTTGACTCTATATGCAACCACCATGCCATAATCCGTCAATATCCTCGTCAAAGCAACCATAGACTCTAGCGGATCTGTCAGTGACAACAGTATGTCGTCTGCAAATCCCGATATAACGTATTTCTGCCCCCCTACTGTGATTCCCTTAATCTCCGGGGTCGTCCTTATCATTTGCATGAGGGGTTCTAATGACAATACGAATAGTAGCGGTGACAGAGGGCAGACCTGCCTCGTACCGTTGCTCAGTGGGAAAGGGATAGATTGCGCTTCCGTTATCCTCACCTGCACCCTGACGTTGGTGTACAAGGCTTGAATGGGTGTGATAAGCCGGGCCGGCATGCCCAAATGGCGCAACATCTCAAATAGATATGGCCATTTGACTCTATCGAACACTTTTTCGGCGTCCAAGGACAGCATCAATGTCGGGGTTCGCAGCCTAGCTTGTCTTCCTATGAGATCAATGTTGCGTCTCGTATTTTCGAACAGTTGCCTACCCGGCACAAAGCCTACTTGGTATGGGTGGACCAGGCGAGTAAGAATTGGGTTTAGTCTAATCGCCAGCACTTTAGCTAAGATTTTAGCATCATGGTTAATCAATGAGATTGGTCGAAAATTCTCCGGTATTGAGTAGCAAGACTATGTTCGCAAACGACATTTCCTGATCTGGAATCCCCCCTTCCTGCAGGTCGTTGGACCATGCTTCGAGGTAAGGTAGTAGCTCCTCCCTAAAAATCTTATAGTAGCTTCCATCGAAGCCGTCCGGGCCAGGTGCCTTATTGCTTTTTAAGGCCGAGATCGCTGCACCTATTTCCTCTGCCATGATCTGGGTTTCAAGTGTCCCCACAGCCACCTCGCCCAGCTTTGGAAGAGGAATTTCTGAGAGGAACTCTCGTACTCCCTCCATTTCCCCCTGCGGATGTGCATCCGCCCCTTGTGAATGGTTATATAATGTGGTGTAGAACCCCGGAAACACTTTGGCAATTTCTGTAGGATTCGTTTGGTAGATTCCTGCTGCATTCTTAATCTTTGTGATATGCGTGTTCCGCTGTCGCGGCCTCAGTGCTCTTGCCAATAAAGTATCCATTTTATTGGCCTTTTCATAGAAGGTCCGCCTAGACCAAACTGTAACGGCACCCTCAGCATAAAAGGGTTAAACCGCCGTTTAGAAGATTTTCCCCTTCCAGAGACACAGGCAGCTACTGTAGACACCAATCCATCGAACCGGAGAAGCATATGAATGCTCTCAAGCTCATGAATGCTGTAAACAGCTGAATAGGAAAAAACATACAAATAGGTTTACACTCCTAGCAGTCAAACTGGAACAGCACACAATAAATCCCCCCAAGAACGAGACAAGGCTCCATTTTTAGGGTTAAGCAGGAACAGACAGAGCTGTGGGTTTATTGTTCTTATATACACATTAGTACCACCCACAGGGTTTTGGAGCCTATGGCCCCCTGTTAAAAGACTTTGTTTTGCCTGCAGAAAAGCTGTATTCATGCTTTTCTGCCGGTTGTTCGGTAGATTCAATCTACCAAACAACCGCACGAATGAATAGACCAGTCATTTTTAGTAGCCATTTAGTCACAAACACTCTCTTTTTTCACACAAAAACAAATATGATAGCTAAATTTGGCCAGTGTTTATGACTAAGTGGCTATTAAAAAAGACTGGACATACCCCATTTGCAATACCTTGGGTAGTCTACTTTTGCAAATGGTATGCCATCATGAGGGTAACATTACTAATCTGGCAAATTTTAATTTGAATAAACTGAAAAATGGAATGTGCTATATTTGACCCTGTAACTTTCCAAAACACTGTAAAAATTGTTAATAGTACTGTTGTACTCGTGAGACTTTGCTGAATCCTAATATGTGTTTTTTTTGCAGTTAAAGCTAACGGTATTGTGACATTTACAGATAAAATGTCTACAAATTTTTTATAATTTAAATAAATTATGTTTCAAATATGAATAGCTCATGAGAAATTAAAGCCCAGTTTCTCCTGAACAAAATTATATATAATAAGTGTGGGTGCACTTAATATGAAAGAGGTGAATTACGGTTGAACAAACATAAAGCGCAAATTCCATTTTTTGTTTACATAGTTACATAGTTACATAGCTGAAAAGAGACTTGCGTCCATCAAGTTCAGCCTACCTCACATTTGTTTTTTTGCTGTTGATCCAAAAGAAGGCAAAAAAAAAAAACAGTTTGAAGCACAATTTTGCAACAAGCTAGGAAAAAAATTCCTTCTTGACCCCAGAACTAGAAAAATGGTCAGAATTGTGGCAACGGCCATTTAATGTGGATAAGTGCAAGATAATGCATCTTGGACGTAAAAACCCAAGGGCAGAGTACAGAATATTTGATAGAGTCCTAACCTCAACAAGTGAGGAAAGGGATTTAGGGGTGATTATTTTTGATGACTTAAATGTAATAGAGCAGCAGGAAATGCTAGCAGAATGCTTGGTTGTATAGGGAGAGGTATTAGCAGTAGATAGAGGGAAGTGCTCATGCCATTGTACAGAACACTGGTGAGACCTCACCTGGAGTATTGTACACAGTACAGGAGACTGTATCTTCAGAAGGATATTGATACCTTAGAGAGGGTTCAGAGAAGGGCTACTAAACTGGTTCATGGATTGTGGGATAAAACTTACCAGGAAAGGTTAAAGGATCTTAACATGTATAGTTTGGAGGAAAGACGAGACAGGGGGGATATGATAGAAACATTTAAATATATAAAGGGAATCAACACAGTAAAGGAGGAGACTATATTTAAAAGAAGAAAAACTACCACAACAAGAGGACATAGTCTTAAATTAGAGGGACAAAGGTTTAAAAATAATATCAGGAAGTATTACTTTACTGAGAGGGTAGTGGATGCATGGAATAGCCTTCCAGCTGAAGTGGTAGAGGTTAACACAGTAAAGGAGTTTAAGCATGCATGGGATAGGCATAAGGCTATCCTAACTATAAGATAAGGCTAGGGACTAGTGAAAGTATTTAGAAAATTGGGCAGACTAGATGGGCCGAATGGTTCTTATCTGCCGTCACATTCTATGTTTCTATGTCTATGTTTCAGAATGGCAGTCAGATTTATCCTAGGACCAAGCAGTTATTACCCTACATTGAAAGATTATATCCTTGAATATTCTGTTTTTGCAAGTATGCATCTAGTAGCCGTTTGAACATCTGTATGGACTCTAATAAAACCACTTCTTCAGGCAGAGAATTCCACATCCTGATCGTTCTTACAGTAAAAAAACCTTTCCTTTGCTTTAGACAAAAGCTTCTTTCTTCCAGTCTAAACGCATGGCCTCGTGTCCTATGTAAAGTCCAGTTTGTGAATAGATTTCCACACAATGGTTTGTATTGGCCCCGAATATATTTGTATAATCTTACCATATCCCCTCTCAGGCGACGTTTTTCTAAACTAAACAGGTTTAAATTTGTTAACCTTTCTTCATAGTTGTTATGTTCCATTCCTTTTATTAATTTTGTAGCCCGCCTCTACACTTTTTCTAGTGCCATAATATCCTTCTTTAGAACAGGTGTCCAAAATTGCACAGCATATTCAATATGGGGTCTTACCAGTGATTTATAAAGAGGCAAAATTATATTCTCGTCCCTAGAATGAATGCCCTTTTCCATGCATGACAATACCTTACTGGCCTTGGCCACTGCTGATTGACATTGCACATTGTTTCATAGTTCGTTTATAACAATTCCCAAGTCCTTTTCGTGTGTTGTTATCCCTAATTCGCTTCCATTAAGGGTATACGTTGCTTGTGTATTCTTTACGCCGAAGTGCATAACTTTGCATTTTTCAACATTAAATTTCATCTGCCATTTGAGTGCCCAGTCCCCCAGTCTATCTAAATCCATCTGCAGCAAAGTAATATCTTGCTCACATTGTATTATTTTACAAAGTTTTGTGTCATCTGCAAACACTGAAACATGACTTTCAATGCGGTCTTCAAGATCATTTATAAACATGTTAAATAGAAGGGGTCCCAGAACAGACCCCTGAGGGACACCACTTGCCACCTCTGTCCAGCTTGAAAATTTACCATTAATGACAACTCTTTGTACTCTGTTTTTAAGCCAATGTTCTACCCAAGAACAAGCATTTTCATCTAGACCGATTTCCTTGAGTTTGAACACTAATCTATTGTGTGGAACTGTATCAAATGCCTTGGCAAAATCCAAATAGATCACATCCACGGCAACACCCTGATCTATACTTCTACTTACTTCTTCGTAGAACGCAATCAAGTTCGTTTGACATGACCTGTGCTACATAAAACCATGCTGATTTTTGCTGATAACCATGTTCTTCTCAAGGAATTCTTGAATATTGTCCCTTAATAACCTTTCAAATATTTTACCAGCCACAGAAGTTAAGCTCACAGGTCTATAATTTCCAGGCAAGGATTTTGAACCCTTTTTGAATATAGGAACCATATCTGCCTTCCTCCAATCCTCCGGAACACTTCCTGAAAGAAAAGAATCTTGAAAGATTTTGTTTTGATCAGAACGTGTACTACTGACTCTGTCCTGAAGGGGTTAAGGACGGCGGGCGGCATAGCACGTCCCCACCGTCCTATTAGCTTACCCGCTCGCTGGCGATCCCACGCCGGCAATCACAGTGGGGGGACTCACCTGGCATCCCAGAGAGACCCCCTGCTGCTGTTCCGGCCCTCCTGGGCCATGTGATCACAAGGTCCTTGCGAGGACCTCACGATCACATGGATGACATAGCCGTCTATAGCAGTGCCAGCAGGGGGAGTGCCTGGAATGACAGGTATTCTCCCTGCTGACTTTAAAAAAAAAAGTTTAAAATAAAATTATAGATACTTAGATCATATATTATATATATGATCTAAGTGTGTGTGTGTGTGTATAAATATATACATATATATGTTTTTGACCCAGGTCAGTTTAGTGACACGTCTAGTGACATGTCATCTGTGTGTGTGAGCCAGCTGCTAAAAGAAGCTGTGCTTCCCCTGCTATGCCAAATGTGGAGGAGGACTGGGTACCTCCACAGTCAGCTGAGCCCAACATCCCCCCTTTTAGTGCCAACGCAGGCATTAATGTGAATGTGGTTGACTTCTCCCCTATAAAATATATGGAGTTATTTTTAGGGGATACCATCTGGGAGGAGATTGTTTCCCAGACTATCCAATTTACTGAGACCAATCCAGATGTCCCTGAACTTAAAAAATTCTGGGCTCTTACAATGCTCATGGGGATAATAAAGAAGCCATCAATCCTCTCTTACTGGAGCACCAACCCAATTTGTTCGACTCCTATATACTACCAAACAATGCCTAGACCAAGATATGAGCTGCTGCTGAGATACTTACATTTCAACGACAATACCCTCTGTCACCCCAGATATCACCCCCAATATAATAGGCTTCATAAAATACGCCCACTGGTAGACCATCTTCAGAAAAGATTTTCTGAAGTTTATACTCCCCAACAAAATGTATCTATTGATGAATCCCTTATGAAATATAAAGTGTGAGTAGGGTTCAAACAGTATATCCCCTCAAAGAGGTCTAGGTATGGCATTAAAGTATACAAACTGTGCGAGAGCGGCTACACATTTACCTTTCGTGTATATGAGGGGAAAGATGCTCAACTGAACCCTCGTGGCTGTCCTGACTCTCTGGGGACAAGTGGGAAACTTGTTTGGGACCTACTGATCCCTTTGTTCAATAAGGGTTACCACCTTTATGTGGACAATTTTTACAGCAGTGTCCACTTGTTTAAAATTCTTTATCGTTTGCAGACACTGGCCTGCGGCACTGTAAGAAGAAATGCCAAGGATTTCCCCAGACCTCTCATAGAGGCCAAATTAAAAAAGGTGAATGCAAAGCTCTGCGCAAAGCTGAACTGCTTGCGCTAAATTTAAGGACAGGAAGGATGTTCATAAACAACCATCCATAACGAAGGCATGTCATACGTCACTGTCCGAGGCAGGGTACAGACAAAACCTGTTTGCGTCAGGGCTTATAACAGGCACATGGGGTGTGTTTATTTGGCTGATCAGCTGATGCAGCCATATCTTATCTTAAGAAAGACAAAAGCCTGGTATAAAAAGGTGGCTATCTACCTGATGCAAGTAGCAACACTTAATTCATTTTTACTCTTTAAAAAAATGAATCCAGGAAGAACCACCTATCTCCAATTTCAACTCAAGCTGATTTCCACAATAATTTATGAAGATTGTCAAGTTCCAACAACGGTGCAAGAGGAGTCCAGACATTTTATTTTTAAGATACCGCCAACTGCAAAAAAAACAAATCCCCTGAAAGGTTGCCGGGTCTGTTATAAAAAAGGGAAAAGGACAGACACCCCTTTGCACTGTTTTTTTTTTCTTTTGAAAGCAGAAAATTTTAGTCAGTTTCCTTCCCCCAAATCTCCATTTAGATTCTTTTTGCAGGAGTTAGTTTAGAGAATGCTGCTAAATGTGCATTTGATACCTGCACATTTGGTTAAAAAAGTTTTATGGCAGTAACATATAACGGGCTGGCCAAAACCAGATGACGTGCATAAAAAGCAGAATCCAAAAATTACCACCATGCATATTCTCTGAAATTTGTTTAGCACAATGGTTGGGGGAAGGATGTGAAAACACCCCATATACAATACCCCGGAATGTCTACTTTATAAAAATATCAACTTTCATGATGTTAACATTAACTGGGGGATGCAAAAATATGCCAAACTGAAGATAGGCCAAGCATACCTATATATCAAGTTGAAAAACTGATATGTACAAGTCTCGATTGTGGCCTTTTAGCCCCCAAACAACCCAGCAAAACCTATGCATGGGTGATATCACTGTACTCAGGAGATGTTGCTGAACACATATTGGGGTGTTGTTTGGCAGTGATACATAACAGGATCTGATAATTCATGCCTAAAGTACAATGTGTGTGTAAAAAAACACGAAAAAAATTAATACCCAAAAGTTTGCCAAAGGCTGGTGGAAGAATTATTGAATATGAAAAGTGTTAAACTACCACCATTTAAAATACCCCGAGTTGTCTACTTTTCAAAAATATACCCCTTTGCACTGTTTTTTTTTTTCTTTTGAAAGCAGAAAATTTTAGTCAGTTTCCTTCCCCCAAATCTCCATTTAGATTCTTTTTGCAGGAGTTAGTTTAGAGAATGCTGCTAAATGTGCATTTGATACCTGCACATTTGGTTAAAAAAGTTTTATGGCAGTAACATATAACGGGCTGGCCAAAACCAGATGACATGTGCATAAAAAGCAGAATTCAAAAATTACCACCATGCATATTCTCTGAAATTTGTTTAGCACAATGGTTGGGGGAAGGATGTGAAAACACCCTGTGACAGATTCATCTGCATTGTTGGTTCGTCTGTTTCCCTTTGTTCGCGGAATTGCCTGTTCATATACCCCCGTTCGTGTATTTGCAAAATGCCGATTGAAACTACCGAACGAACGACCACCCAGGAGAGGAGTGTGCTGCTGGTTAACCTCTTGGCCCCAATTAGAACGTTGTGGTTAACCGCAGACACCTCTCCATTCCATTCGTACGGGTGGTCGTCGTTCGCATGTCGACCACGAGGCAGCGGCCATTTTGGGACATACGAACACAGAGCGGTGTTCGGTACAAACTGTATGGAACTAAAAACGGACACTTAAACTACCGAACACCGCTGAAAAGCTGCTGTCTACCTTCCTTTTCGACAAGGCATGCGAACGTCGGTCGTTCGGGAGTTTTATTCATTCGTATGGACTTTTACCCCGACAGCCATCCCATGGAGTCATTCGTATACCGAAGGACTGGTGAAAGACTTTGACTCCATGGCGATTCGACTAGATACATCGGATCTGAGCGCTATTCGGTGAAAACATGCCCTCAGATCCAGGCTGTCTGGGGATACGTTACACGAACCATATGCATTCGGTATTTCTGTAGTTATGTATTTTAATGTCTTTTTGTTACTGTAATTTAAGATGGCGATGGTCTCTACCTTGGGAGATAATTGGGTTTCTTCCCCAATTATCTCCAAGGTAAAGAAGACGGAATTATGGGCAAGATGGGAAGGGCTATTATTGAAGCCACTGCGATTGGCTACTGTCCAATATGTGTTACAGTCTTCCACAAGGTCCCCTCGGGGAGTGTCCACCTTGTGGAGACCTGCATAAATACCGGGCAGGTAGCCCCCATTAAACAGATCTTCATTTGACCCTCAAGACGGAGCTTGGTCTCGTTTGTGGGGGGAATTATTATTGGGACAGCGTTTCGTTATTTCTAGCTGTGGAAGGCGTTCGACTGTTTGGCTGATCGGGAGTTGCCGTGTTCGCGGACTTCGTTCGGGAGTTTGGCGATCGGCTGGATTTAAACTGCATTTCTGGAGAAGGGGATTATTGCCTAAACGGCGGCTTCATCTACCCGACGGTACGTGTCGTAACAATTGGTGGCAAGCGACGGGATGAATCCTACAGCCCAGAAGGCCAGCTACACATCCCAGGTTGGAAATGCAGTATGAGGAGTTAAGGCGTGCTACCCTTAAAGATATATTGGAGCGCAGAGGACGATCAGCGAGTAATCTAAAGAAAAGAGAGATTATTTCGATACTATTGGAAATGGATGCAGCACAGGGAGAGGGGGGAGCGAATGTGCCTGGCATACTGGAGTTAACACCCGAGGAGATACAGTTTAACCGGGCAGTTCAGATCAGGCTGGCACATTTTGGCCCCAACCCCGCAGCAGATATTGTGGTGCAAGTGCAAGCAGCAGTAGCAGCACAACAGGCGCTTCAAGGAAGAGGCGCTGCAGCAGCTGAGGTACCTTATAATAATAATGGAAGGAGAAAAGTACCTTTTGCTGCATTTCGGAACTTTGTAGAAGCCGAAGGAGAAATCGATGGGTTCCTGGCGGATTTTGAAAGGCAATGTGCCTTACACCAGGTACCCGCAGGAGAATGGGTCCCCATCCTCTCTGGGAAGTTATCCGGCCGGGCCAGTGAGGCGTTTCGGGCCATCCCAGAGGAGGAACTTACCAGCTACAGGGCAGTGAAAGATGCCCTTTTGGCCAGATATGCTGTGACCCCGGAGGCATACCGGCGGCGATTCCGGGACACTAACAAGCAGGCTGGTGATTCTTATGTTGAGTGGGCATGCCGAGTACACCGCACCGCAGCCCACTGGATGGCAGGGTGCCAAGCGGTAACTGGGGAAGAGGTGCTGCAAGTGTTTTTGTTGGAGCACTGTTTTGACCGCTTACCTGTAGGAGTCAGAGAGTGGGTTAGGGACCGCAAACCCGCTACCTTACCCGAAGCTGCTCGTCTGGCTGATGAGTACACTGATGCCAGGAAACTGGACCAGACAGCAGCCAAGGTCCCTACCCGAGTGGAGTACAAACCAGCAGCTCCTTCAACCTCTGCCGTGTATCAACACCCAGCACAACGCACCCCCACCATGCCAACAGCGAACAATTACGTTCAGCCAGCCCGGTTCAACGCCCGGGATTACTCACAGCCGATCCGTTGCTATGGGTGTAAGCAGTTGGGGCACAAGCGACCCGAGTGCCCATTAAACAATTCAAGCCAAGCCCAGTCGTGGAGAAGACCAGCCGGCGGAAATCAGCAGCCACCTCCACCTTCCGCTCACTGTCTTGAGCAGGAGGAATTTTGGGGTATACTACATGAGGCGGATCCAGTACAAGCAGCGCAGCAGGATAACCGCCAACAGCACAGACAGACCGTTAAACTGAATGGCAAAGCAGTAATTGGTCTGAGAGACACCGGAGCCACTATGACTTTGCTCCAAAAGAACCTTGTTTCCGAACACCAGCACACTGGAGATACTGTGGCAGTGAGGGTGGCGGGAGGTGCAGTGTTCCGTTTACCGGTTGCCCGGGTTCACTTGGATTGGGGGGTGGGCTCTGGACACGTGAATGTGGGGGTCATGAAAGACTTACCGGCCGATGTTTTGCTTGGGAATGACTTGGCCCCTTTGGTGTCCGCTTATGCTCCAATGGGACCTGCCGCTATCAACCCAGTGACTACCCGTGCCCAGACCCGTGCTGCTGGAACCAGCCCACCTGCTGCTGAGACCCAGGTAAGGACCGAGTCCCCGACTGGTACCCTAGGACCGACCTTTGTTAACTGGGATTCCCCAGAGGAGTTTGGGAGGGAAACTCAGACAGATTCGACCCTCCAGAAGTATAGGGACAGAGCAGATACTGGAGAGGAAGGATTAGATGGGGAACGGTATGAGTGGGTGGGGGACAGGTTATATAGGATCCCCAAGCTTTCCCCGAAGAGTGTTGCCCCTCCGCCGAATCGACAGCTGGTAGTGCCCGCGAAATACCGGCAGGAGATTCTGCGGATAGGGCATGATGTTCCGTTAGCTGGACATCTAGGTTCCCGCCGCACAGCCTATAGGATCATGCAGAACTTTTTTTGGCCAAACTTCAATCAGGCTGTGCGGACATACTGCAGTACGTGTGACACATGTCAACGGATAGGAAAGCGGGGGGACCACCCAAGAGCTAGGCTTATGTCTATGCCTATCATTGGGGAGCCCTTTGCCCGCATAGCCGTTGACATTGTGGGTCCACTGGCCAGGGCTAGTCCATCCGGTAAGAAATATATTCTCACCGTGGTGGATTATGCCACTCGCTATCCAGAGGCAGTAGCGCTGTCTAATATAGAGGCAGAGACAGTTGCTGATGCCCTGGTTAGGATTTTCACCAGAGTCGGGTTCCCTCAAGAGATTCTCTCTGACCAGGGAACCCAATTCACCGCTGTGCTCACCCAGCAACTGTGGAAGGTGTGCGGTATTAAACCGCTGCTTAGCTCACCTTACCATCCACAGACTAACGGTCTCTGCGAGCGATTTAATGGCACCCTCAAACAGATGCTGAGGACCTTTTCTGACACTTGCAGAGACTGGGAGCGATTCCTGCCTCATCTGTTGTTTGCCTACAGAGAGGTGCCCCAGGAATCTACTGGGTTCTCCCCCTTTGAGTTGCTATATGGGAGAAGGGTCCGCGGACCCCTAGATCTCATTAGAGGCCACTGGGAGGGGGAGACAGAGCAGGAAGGGACCCCCATAGTGCCATATGTTCTGGAACTCCGGGACCGCATGGAGAAACTGTCCCTAATGGTAAGGGAGAATCTCCAGGTGGCTCAGGGGAGACAGAAGAGGTGGTACGATCGGGGTGCCCGACAGCGAGTTTTCCAGGTTGGGCAGAAAGTACTAGTGCTCAAACCTGTGAAGGCGAACAAGATGCAGGCATCTTGGCAGGGCCCGTATAAGGTGTTAGCACAGATATGTGATACTACCTACCTTATAGCCAGCTGTTCAGATGAAAGGATCCAGCGATCCTTCCATGTGAACATGCTAAAGGAGTATCAGGAGAGACCGGAGAATGTCGCTGCAGTATGTGCCCCTGCTGCAGATGATACAGAAAGTTTACCCTTGCCAGACCTGTTAGAGAGGGACCCCCAGACGGATCTTACTAGCCTAGTACAGCTAGGGGACAGATTGAGCGCTACCGAGAAGGGCCAGGCAAGACAGCTTTTGTGGGAGAAGCAG
The DNA here is from genome assembly GCA_933207985.1 of Pelobates cultripes. Lineage (NCBI taxonomy): Eukaryota > Metazoa > Chordata > Amphibia > Anura > Pelobatidae > Pelobates > Pelobates cultripes. The sequence continues at coordinate 14,498,848 of OW240919.1, read as the reverse complement.
GCGACCTTCTCCCAAGAACCTGGTTACACTACCCTAGCTGTACACAAGGTAGAAACCCCTGGACAGAACCCCCTGCGACAACCCCCGTACCGTATCCCTGAAGCAGTCCGGGAAGGAATGCGGAAGGAGATACAGGAGATGACCCAGCTGGGGGTCATCGAACACTCCGATAGCCCTTGGGCCTCGCCTGTAGTCCTGGTGCCCAAGAAGGATGGGACCACCCGGTTCTGTGTGGACTACAGGCGTCTCAATGAGCGGACCACCACTGACGCCTACCCGATGCCCCGGGTAGATGAATTGTTAGATCGCATTGCCAGGGGACGCTATCTGACCACCATAGACCTGTGCAAAGGCTACTGGCAGATTCCCCTGGCCGAGGATGCTATCCCCAAGTCGGCCTTCGTCACCCCATTTGGCCTGTACCAATTTAAGGTCATGCCATTTGGGATGAAGAATGCCCCGGCTACCTTCCAGCGTATGGTGGATAGACTTCTTGATGGATTCCAGGAATTTGCTTGTGCATACCTGGATGACATTGCGATCTACAGTGAGTCCTGGGAAGAACACCTAGTACATGTAGGGGTAGTGCTGGACAAGATTCGGGCCGCTGGCCTGACATTGAAGCCAGAGAAGTGCCATTTAGGCATGGCTGAAGTGCAGTACCTGGGTCACAGAGTAGGGTGTGGGAGCCAGAGGCCAGAGCCAGCCAAGATAGAGGCAGTTGCTAACTGGCCCACACCTATCACCAAGACCCAGGTGTTAGCCTTCCTAGGGACAGCAGGATACTATAGGCGCTTCGTCCCCGACTACAGCTCTATTGCTAAACCCCTGACTGACTTGACCAAGAAGAATCTTCCTAAGCAGGTCCTGTGGTCTCCGGCTTGTGAAGCTGCGTTCCAAGCACTCAAACATGCTCTTGTGAATGCCCCTGTCCTGGCTGCCCCAGTCCCTAACAAACGTTTTCTCGTCCATACAGATGCTTCCATGTATGGACTGGGGGCTCTGCTGAGCCAGGTCGGGGAAGATGGAGGAGAGCACCCTGTCGCATATCTCAGCAGAAAGTTGTTACCCAGAGAAGTGAGTTATGCGGCAGTGGAGAAGGAATGTTTGGCCCTGGTGTGGGCATTGAAGAAGCTAAGCCCGTATTTATATGGACAGGAATTTTCCCTTGTGACGGACCACAATCCCCTTGTCTGGCTTAACCGGGTCTCTGGAGACAATGGCAGACTGCTGAGGTGGAGTTTAGCACTACAGCCATATAACTTCACCATCACTTATCGACCCGGTAAGCAGAATGGGAACGCAGATGGATTGTCCAGGCAAACCGACATCCTCACCCCATCTTAGTCCGGTCATCCCCACGTTGACCCGCTAAAGGGTCAAGCCGGGTCTGCCGGAGTGTCCCACAAGGGGGGAGCCGTGTGACAGATTCATCTGCATTGTTGGTTCGTCTGTTTCCCTTTGTTCGCGGAATTGCCTGTTCATATACCCCCGTTCGTGTAATTTGCAAAATGCCGATTGAAACTACCGAACGAACGACCACCCAGGAGAGGAGTGTGCTGCTGGTTAACCTCTTGGCCCCAATTAGAACGTTGTGGTTAACCGCAGACACCTCTCCATTCCATTCGTACGGGTGGTCGTCGTTCGCATGTCGACCACGAGGCAGCGGCCATTTTGGGACATACGAACACAGAGCGGTGTTCGGTACAAACTGTATGGAACTAAAAACGGACACTTAAACTACCGAACACCGCTGAAAAGCTGCTGCCTACCTTCCTTTTCGACAAGGCATGCGAACGTCGGTCGTTCGGGAGTTTTATTCAGTCGTATGGACTTTTACCCCGACAGCCATCCCATGGAGTCATTCGTATACCGAAGGACTGGTGAAAGACTTTGACTCCATGGCGATTCGACTAGATACATCGGATCTGAGCGCTATTCGGTGAAAACATGCCCTCAGATCCAGGCTGTCTGGGGATACATTACACGAACCATATGCATTCGGTATTTCTGTAGTTATGTATTTTAATGTCTTTTTGTTACTGTAAATTAAGATGGCGATGGTCTCTACCTTGGGAGATAATTAGGTTTCTTCCCCAATTATCTCCAAGGTAAAGAAGACGGAATTATGGGCAAGATGGGAAGGGCTACTATTGAAGCCACTGCGATTGGCTACTGTACAATATGTGTTACAGTCTTCCACAAGGTCCCCTCGGGGAGTGTCCACCTTGTGGAGACCTGCATAAATACCGGGCAGGTAGCCCCCATTAAACAGATCTTCATTTGACCCTCAAGACGGAGCTTGGTCTCGTTTGTGGGGGGAATTATTACTGGGACAGCGCTTTCGTTATTTCTAGCTGTGGAAGGCGTTCGACTGTTTGGCTGATCGGGAGTTGCCGTGTTCGCGGACTTCGTTCGGGAGTTTGGCGATCGGCTGGATTTAAACCTGCATTTCTGGAGAAGGGGATTATTGCCTAAACGGCGGCTTCATCTACCCGACGGTACGTGTCGTAACAGTATATTTTTTCTGTAGAGGATTCTGGGAGGAAAAGCCCTGTATTATTGTATGGGAGACCCCGTGTGTTCCAATAAAAAGTCAGTTGAGTTGACTAGATTTCATCTGGTTACTGGGGGTATTTACTTGTGCTGATGGTTCCAGAGTGGCTGAAGGAAGGTAATAGTAGAGGTAACCGGTCAGGTTACCCATGGTCCGCTACAGTACCATATACACACACACCCCACCCCTCAACCCAGAGCCATCCCCTTTTCTTAAGACCTCCCTTGCCCTTGTATCTACACTCCCCCCACTCACACATGCCCCTTTGGCCTGCCTCCTCAGGTTCTTAACTGAATTCAGTGAAGGAGCTATGCCACGAGTTATGTTTCTGTTCTATAACTCCCACAAATCATGCTATAACAAGCAAGGTGTTAGAGCAAACAGCAAACGCTGATTTAACGCAAATGAGTAAATACAATTAAGAGTACATTGTTTCTTTAACATAATTAGTGGCGCACCACTTCACTCTCACCTTCCAATTCTACTGCTCTCCCATATTTTACTTTTTGTTGTTGATTGAGTCCCAGCTAACGCCAGCTCAGTGAGTACAAGCTAGAACCAGCACAGTGAGTCCCAGCTAATGCCAGCTCAGTGAGTCCCCGCTAATGCCAGCTCAGTGAGTACAAGCTAGAACCAGCTCAGTGAGTCCCCGCTAATGCCAGCACAGTGAGTCCTGGCTAATACCAGTACAGTGAGTACAAGTTAGAACCAGCCCATTGAGTACAAGCTAGAACCAGCTCAGTGAGTCCCCGCTAATGCCAGCACAGTGAGTACAAGCTAGAACCAGCTCAGTGAGTCCCGGCTAGAACCAGCTCAGTGAGTCCCGGCTCATGCCAGCACAGTGAGTACAAGCTAGAACCAGCACAGTGAGTCCCAGCTAATGCCAGCTCAGTGAGTCCCCGCTAATGCCAGCTCAGTGAGTACAAGCTAGAACCAGCTCAGTGAGTCCCCGCTAATGCCAGCACAGTGAGTCCTGGCTAATACCAGTACAGTGAGTACAAGTTAGAACCAGCTCAGTGAGTACAAGCTCAGTGAGTACAAGCTAGAACCAGCTCAGTGAGTCCCGGCTGATGCCAACTCAGTGAGTACAAGCTAGAACCAGCTCAGTGAGTCCCGGCTAATGCCAGCTCAGTGAGTACAAGCTAGAACCAGCTCAGTGAGTCCTGGCTCATGCCAGCACAGTGAGTACAAGCTAGAACCATCTCAGTGAGTCCAAGCTAGAACCAACTGTGACGAAGTGCCCTTTGTCACATGTGCCTGGAGAGGACTAATTGCCAGCCTCCTGCCCTGCGACTATGGCCCCTGAAAGATTTTGCCCTTTAAATACGTTATTTGAGCATAGTGGATTTTATTAGACTGGTTCTGGCCCTTTAAATGCTCTGACAAAGGATCTGCAGTTTTGCTATGGACTTCGGATGCAGTGTGTGAAGAAAAGAAAAACTGTTTTATGGACTTAGTTTGACTGTTTTATTTCCCCCTCCCCTTAGAGCACCAGTTTAAAAACCCTTAATAACTGTCATATTTTCAAACACTGTCTGTCTTTAACTGTCAGTTTGTTTTTCCTCTGAGGAGGAGTTGTTTTGCTGCATGAGTGCTGTTGCTTTGTGTGCTCATTAAACAGACCTGCTTGACCCTTTCTTGAAGCCTTGGCTCATGCTTGGGGGAGGGGATAAGTCTGCAGTGCTGATGGTGTCGGTTGGAGTGCTTGAAGTCCTCGGCAAGCACTAGGACCATCGATTGGCGGAGGTACTCGGTCGGAGTGCCAGTGGGTCCGTCTCAATTGGCTAAAGCAAGGAAAAGAAGCCTTCAAGGAAAGGAGGTTAGCCTCTCTCCCCAGAGGCAGCCACAGGTACCCGAAGTAGGGAAGTACTCCCTTCGTTGCTGCCCAATAGGTCGGGAAGAGGTAGTGTCTCTGTGTCTTCCCCTGCTGGTGCACAGATAGCGGTCACTTCCTCTGCCCGTTCCTGATAGGCCTTAAGCATGTTGATGTGAAAGGCTCGCTTCACATCCTCATCCTCGCAGCTAGCTATGGTGTAGGTGGTGTCGCATATCTGCCCTATAACTTTGTAGGGGCCCTGCCAGGCGGCCTGGAGCTTGTCTGTTCGGACCGGTCTTAGCACCATGACTTTTTGGCTGATCTGAAAGCTCCGGTGCCTAGCCCGTCGGTCATACCATACCCTCTGACGCTGCTGGGCCGCCTGGAGGTTTCCCTGCACCGCCTGGGCTAGTTCCTCCATGCGGTCCCGCAGTTCCAGCACATAAGGTACAACCGGGGTCCCCTCAATCTCCGTCTGCCTCTCCCAGTGGTCCTTGATAAGATCTAAAGGCCCCCTCACCCGCCTCCCATATAGGAGTTCGAAGGGTGAGAATCCGGTTGATTCCTGCGGCACCTCTCGGTAGGCAAAGAGAAGGTGTGGCAGGAACCGCTCCCAATCCTTGTACGCCCCCGTGAACGACTTCAACATTTGCTTTAGCGTCCCGTTGAAGCGTTCACACAGGCCATTAGTCTGGGGGTGGTATGGGGAACTAGTCAGGGATTTAACTCCACAGACTTTCCATATCTGCTGGGTTACCTCGGCCGTGAACTGTGTACCTTGGTCGGACAGTACCTCCTTGGGAAAGCCCACTTGGGAGAATATCCGGACTAGTGCATCTGCCACCGTCTCAGCCTGTATGTTAGAAAGGGCCACCGCTTCAGGGTAACGGGTGGCGTAATCTACCACTGTGAGGATATAACGTTTGCCGGAGCGGCTAGGTTGGGCCAAGGGTCCTATGATGTCCACGGCTACCCTCGTGAACGGTTCTTCAATTATGGGCATGGAGACCAGTTTAGCCTTTGGGTGGTCTCCCTTCTTACCTATGCGTTGACATATCTCGCACGTCTGGCAATACGCCCGGACGTCATCGGATACCCCAGGCCAGAAAAAGTTCTGGGTTACCCGATATTCCGTCCTGCATATTCCCAAGTGTCCTGCCAGAGGAACGTCGTGCCCAATTCTCAATAACTCCCGCCGGTATTTCCGTGGAACTACCAGCTGGCGTTTTTGCCTAGGCCCAGGTGCGTTAACCCGTGTCTCGGTGAGCCTGTACAAGCGGCCTTTTTCCCAGATAAACTGTTCCTTCTCTAACCCCCCCGTTCCCTGCCTGGCCTTCTCTCGATACTTTCTGAGGGAAGGGTCTCCGGTCACCTCCCGCCCAAAGTCTTCTGGGGTGTCCCAGGGAAGGGGTTCTATAGTCAGGGGTAGGTCGGGTTGGCTTACCTGGGTCTCAGTAGGAAGCGGATGGCTCTCGGCAGCACGACTTTGTGCTCTGGTGGTTACTGCGTGGGCCTCCTGAGCGGTGGTTGAGGCGAACGCCGAAGTCAGGGGCCCAATGTCATTGCCCAACACGACTTCAGAGGGTAAGTCTTTCATTACGCCCACTTGAACATTGCCAGCTCCCGCACCCCAGTCCAGGTGTACTTGTGCGGTAGGAATGCGATACACTGCCCCCCCTGCCACTCTCACAGCAATTGATTTCCCCGGCTTCTCCGATGCGTTAATGAGATGTCGTTGTACTAGCGTGATGGTTGCACCACTGTCTCTTAATCCCCGTGCTGTCTTGCCGTTAACCATGACCAGTTGGCAATGGTGTTTCCGATTGTCTGTGACGGTGGATTGCACCATGAGGGCTTCGTAAAGGGTGCCCAATGGTTCTTCCTGACCCAGCTCCTTGGGATCCCAAGTTGAATCTACACAATGGGCTGCTGCTGGTGGTTGCTGGTACCCAGGTCGGGAAAGTCCAGCTAGGCGAACAACTGGGACCACAAGAGAGGGCTCAAGCTGTCCGCTTGCTAGAAACCAAACAGGCCACATTCTCTCAGGAGCCTGGGTACACACTCCTAGCCGTCCACAAGGTGGAAACTCCAGGGCAAGCACCCCTGAAGCAGCCCCCTTACCGTATTCCGGAAGCAGTCCGAGAAGGGATGCGGAAGGAAATCGATGAGATGCTTCGGCTAGGGGTAATAGAACACTCAGAAAGTCCTTGGGCCTCGCCGGTAGTCCTAGTACCAAAGAAGGACGGGACAACCCGCTTCTGTGTGGATTACCGACGACTCAACGACAAAACAGTTTCTGACGCCTATCCAATGCCACGGATGGACGAACTGCTTGACCGTATCTCTGCAGGGAAGTATCTGACCACAATTGACCTATGTAAGGGATATTGGCAGATTCCCCTAGCAGAAGATGCCATACCCAAGTCTGCCTTCATCACCCCGTTCGGCCTATACCAATTCCGGGTTATGCCATTCGGGATGAAGAACGCCCCGGCCACCTTCCAACGGATGGTGGACCAATTACTGGGAGGTCTCCAGGACTACGCATGCGCCTACCTGGATGACATCGCCATCTATAGCGATACCTGGGAAGCGCACCTAGAACACGTAGGGGTAGTATTAGATAGGATAAAGGGGGCCGGGCTGACCCTGAAACCAGACAAATGTCATTTGGGTATGGCGGAGGTACAATATTTGGGACACCGAGTAGGATGTGGTAAGCAACGGCCGGAGCCGGCTAAGATCGAGGCCGTTGCCAATTGGCCCACTCCCCAAACCAAGACACAAGTCATGGCTTTCTTGGGCACAGCCGGCTATTACAGACGCTTTGTACCCGACTATAGCGCCCTAGCCAAACCCCTGACCGACCTGACCAAAAAGAAGTTACCCCGACAAGTCCTGTGGTCCCCGGAATGCGAGGTGGCTTTCCAAGCACTAAAGAATGCTCTCGTTAATGCTCCAGTGTTGGTTACCCCAGATCCTAACAAAAGGTTTATTGTCCACACAGACGCTTCAATGTTTGGACTGGGGGCAGTACTAAGCCAGATCGGAGAGGATGGGGGAGAGCACCCGGTGGCATACCTGAGTCGGAAGTTGTTGCCAAGGGAGGTCAGTTATGCCACCATTGAGAAGGAGTGTTTGGCCTTGGTATGGGCACTCAAAAAGCTCACACCCTATCTCTATGGCCAGGCCTTCACCCTCATTACGGATCACAATCCCCTAGTTTGGCTCAACCGGGTCTCAGGGGATAACGCCCGTTTGCTGCGCTGGAGCCTGGCGTTACAGCCCTATGACTTTACTATTCATTATCGCCCAGGCAAGCAAAACGAGAATGCTAATGGACTGTCGCGCCAATGGACTTGGCCTCAGATTAAAAACTTTGGAAAGTCCCGTCAACCCTATTGGACCAGGAAAGGTCCAACCGAGTTGCCGGAGCAGGGAGAAAAAGGGGGGCCATTGTGAAGGATTTTTCATGTATTTGCCTGTGGGCCCTGAGTTAAACCTTCTCCCTGCTGTTTAAATGCTTGTATCCGTTCGGTTCAATATGCATGTACCACTTTAAGAACCAAGGGTATGTGTGTGTAATGCATTGCAGAACATTTTTAAAAAGTTGACAGTTGGCAGTTAATTCCTGGAGCCGTGAATAAAGTTCAGTTGACTCCCTGAACGGTGTTTCGTGTGGTTACTGGGGGATTTGGGATATTACCTTCTATACCAGCGGAGATCTGGGGACTTAATATTGCAGTCCCGTTACACCAACTTAGTGAGTCCAAGCTAGAACCAGCTCAGTGAGTCCCGGCTGATGCCAGCTCAGTGAGTACAAGCTAGAACCAGCTTAGTGAGTCCAAGCTAGAACCAGCTCAGTGAGTCCCGGCTGATGCCAGCTCAGTGAGTACAAGCTAGAACCAGCTTAGTGAGTCCAAGCTAGAACCAGCTCAGTGAGTCCCGGCTGATGCCAGCTCAGTGATTACAAGCTAGAACCAGCTCAGTGAGTCCAAGCTAGAACCAACTAAGTGAGTCCAAGCTAGAACCAGCTCAGTGAGTCCCGGCTGATGCCAGCTCAGTGATTACAAACTAGAACCAGCTCAGTGAGTCCAAGCTCAGTGAGTACAAGCTAGAACCAGCTCAGTGAGTCCCGGCTGATGCCAACTCAGTGAGTACAAGCTAGAACCAGCTCAGTGAGTCCCGGCTAATGCCAGCTCAGTGAGTACAAGCTAGAACCAGCTCAGTGAGTCCCGGCTCATGCCAGCTCAGTGAGTACAAGCTAGAACCAGCTTAGTGAGTCCAAGCTAGAACCAGCTCAGTGAGTCCCGGCTGATGCCAGCTCAGTGATTACAAGCTAGAACCAGCTCAGTGAGTCCAAGCTAGAACCAACTAAGTGAGTCCAAGCTAGAACCAGCTCAGTGAGTCCCGGCTGATGCCAGCTCAGTGATTACAAACTAGAACCAGCTCAGTGAGTCCAAGCTCAGTGAGTACAAGCTAGAACCAGCTCAGTGAGTCCCGGCTGATGCCAACTCAGTGAGTACAAGCTAGAACCAGCTCAGTGAGTCCCGGCTAATGCCAGCTCAGTGAGTACAAGCTAGAACCAGCTCAGTGAGTCCAAGCTAGAACCAACTGTGACGAAGTGCCCTTTGTCACATGTGCCTGGAGAGGACTAATTGCCAGCCTCCTGCCCTGCGACTATGGCCCCTGAAAGATTTTGCCCTTTAAATACGTTATTTGAGCATAGTGGATTTTATTAGACTGGTTCTGGCCCTTTAAATGCTCTGACAAAGGATCTGCAGTTTTGCTATGCACTTCGGATGCAGAGTGTGAAGAAAAAAAAAACTGTTTTATGGACTTAGTTTGACTGTTTTATTTCCCCCTCCCCTTAGAGCACCAGTTTAAAAACCCTTAATAACTGTCATATTTTCAAACACTGTCTGTCTTTAACTGTCAGTTTGTTTTTCCTCTGAGGAGGAGTTGTTTTGCTGCATGAGTGCTGTTGCTTTGTGTGCTCATTAAACAGACCTGCTTGACCCTTTCTTGAAGCCTTGGCTCATGCTTGGGGGAGGGGATAAGTCTGCAGTGCTGATGGTGTCGGTTGGAGTGCTTGAAGTCCTCGGCAAGCACTAGGACCATCGATTGGCGGAGGTACTCGGTCGGAGTGCCAGTGGGTCCGTCTCAATTGGCTAAATCAAGGAAAAGAAGCCTTCAAGGAAAGGAGGTTAGCCTCTCTCCCCAGAGGCAGCCACAGGTACCCGAAGTAGGGAAGTACTCCCTTCGTTGCTGCCCAATAGGTCGGGAAGAGGTAGTGTCTCTGTGTCTTCCCCTGCTGGTGCACAGATAGCGGTCACTTCCTCTGCCCGTTCCTGATAGGCCTTAAGCATGTTGATGTGAAAGGCTCGCTTCACATCCTCATCCTCGCAGCTAGCTATGGTGTAGGTGGTGTCGCATATCTGCCCTATAACTTTGTAGGGGCCCTGCCAGGCGGCCTGGAGCTTGTCTTTTCGGACCGGTCTTAGCACCATGACTTTTTGGCTGATCTGAAAGCTCCGGTGCCTAGCCCGTCGGTCATACCATACCCTCTGACGCTGCTGGGCCGCCTGGAGGTTTCCCTGCACCGCCTGGGCTAGTTCCTCCATGCGGTCCCGCAGTTCCAGCACATAAGGTACAACCGGTGTCCCCTCAATCTCCGTCTGCCCCTCCCAGTGGTCCTTGATAAGATCTAAAGGCCCCCTCACCCGCCTCCCATATAGGAGTTCGAAGGGTGAGAATCCGGTTGATTCCTGCGGCACCTCTCGGTAGGCAAAGAGAAGGTGTGGCAGGAACCGCTCCCAATCCTTGTACGCCCCCGTGAACGACTTCAACATTTGCTTTAGCGTCCCGTTGAAGCGTTCACACAGGCCATTAGTCTGGGGGTGGTATGGGGAACTAGTCAGGGATTTAACTCCACAGACTTTCCATATCTGCTGGGTTACATCGGCCGTGAACTGTGTACCTTGGTCGGACAGTACCTCCTTGGGAAAGCCCACTCGGGAGAATATCGGGACTAGTGCATCTGCCACCGTCTCAGCCTGTATGTTAGAAAGGGCCACCGCTTCAGGGTAACGGGTGGCGTAATCTACCACTGTGAGGATTGGACTGTGTTCCTTCTCTAACCCCCCCGTTCCCCGCCTGGCCTTCTCTCGATACTTTCTGAGGGAAGAGTCTCCGATCACCTCCCGCCCAAAGTCTTCTGGGGTGTCCCAGGGAAGGGGTTCTATAGTCAGGGGTAGGTTGGGTTGGCTTACCTGGGTCTCAGTAGGAAGCGGATGGCTCTCGGCAGCGCGACTTTGTGCTCTGGTGGTTACTGCGTGGGCCTCCTGAGCGGTGGTTGAGGCGAACGCCGAAGTCAGGGGCCCAATGTCATTGCCCAACACGACTTCAGAGGGTAAGTCTTTCATTACGCCCACTTGAACATTGCCAGCTCCCGCACCCCAGTCCAGGTGTACTTGAGCGGTAGGAATGCGATACACTGCCCCCCCTGCCACTCTCACAGCAATTGATTTCCCCGGCTTCTCCGATGCGTTAATGAGATGTCGTTGTACTAGCGTGATGGTTGCACCACTGTCTCTTAATCCCCGTGCTGTCTTGCCGTTAACCATGACCAGTTGGCAATGGTGTTTCCGATTGTCTGTGACGGTGGATTGCACCATGAGGGCTTCGTAAAGGGTGCCCAATGGTTCTTCCTGACCCAGCTCCTTGGGATCCCAAGTTGAATCTACACAATGGGCTGCTGCTGGTGGTTGCTGGTACCCAGGTCGGGAAAGTCCAGCTAGGCGAACAACTGGGACCACAAGAGAGGGCTCAAGCTGTCCGCTTGCTAGAAACCAAACAGGCCACATTCTCTCAGGAGCCTGGGTACACACTCCTAGCCGTCCACAAGGTGGAAACTCCAGGGCAAGCACCCCTGAGGCAGCCCCCTTACCGTATTCCGGAAGCAGTCCGAGAAGGGATGCGGAAGGAAATCGATGAGATGCTTCGGCTAGGGGTAATAGAACACTCAGAAAGTCCTTGGGCCTCGCCGGTAGTCCTAGTACCAAAGAAGGACGGGACAACCCGCTTCTGTGTGGATTACCGGCGACTCAACGACAAAACAGTTTCTGACGCCTATCCAATGCCACGGACGAACTGCTTGACCGTATCTCTGCAGGGAAGTATCTGACCACAATTGACCTATGTAAGGGATATTGGCAGATTCCCCTAGCAGAAGATGCCATACCCAAGTCTGCCTTCATCACCCCGTTTGGCCTATACCAATTCCGGGTTATGCCATTCGGGATGAAGAACGCCCCGGCCACCTTCCAACGGATGGTGGACCAATTACTGGGAGGTCTCCAGGACTACGCATGCGCCTACCTGGATGACATCGCCATCTATAGCGATACTTGGGAAGCGCACCTAGAACACGTAGGGGTAGTATTAGATAGGATAAAGGGGGCCGGGCTGACCCTGAAACCAGACAAATGTCATTTGGGTATGGCGGAGGTACAATATTTGGGACACCGAGTAGGATGTGGTAAGCAACGGCCGGAGCCGGCTAAGATCGAGGCCATTGCCAATTGGCCCACTCCCCAAACCAAGACACAAGTCATGGCTTTCTTGGGCACAGCCAGCTATTACAGACGCTTTGTACCCGACTATAGCGCCCTAGCCAAACCCCTGACCGACCTGACCAAAAAGAAGTTACCCCGACAAGTCCTGTGGTCCCCGGAATGCGAGGTGGCTTTCCAAGCACTAAAGAATGCTCTCGTTAATGCTCCAGTGTTGGACAAAGGTTTATTGTCCACACAGACGCTTCAATGTTTGGACTGGGGGCAGTACTAAGCCAGATCGGAGAGGATGGGGGAGAGCACCCGGTGGCATACCTGAGTCGGAAGTTGTTGCCAAGGGAGGTCAGTTATGCCACCATTGAGAAGGAGTGTTTGGCCTTGGTATGGGCACTCAAAAAGCTCACACCCTATCTCTATGGCCGGGCCTTCACCCTCATTACGGATCACAATCCCCTAGTTTGGCTCAACCGGGTCTCAGGGGATAACGCCCGTTTGCTGCGCTGGAGCCTGGCATTACAGCCCTATGACTTTACTATTCATTATCGCCCAGGCAAGCAAAACGAGAATGCTGATGGACTGTCGCGCCAAACGGACTTGGCCTCAGATTAAAAACTTTGGAAAGTCCCGTCAACCCTATTGGACCAGGAAAGGTCCAACCGAGTTGCCGGAGCAGGGAGAAAAAGGGGGGCCATTGTGAAGGATTTTTCATGTATTTGCCTGTGGGCCCTGAGTTAAACCTTCTCCCTGCTGTTTAAATGCTTGTATCCGTTCGGTTCAATATGCATGTACCACTTTAAGAACCAAGGGTATGTGTGTGTAATGCATTGCAGAACATTTTTAAAAAGTTGACAGTTGGCAGTTAATTCCTGGAGCCGTGAATAAAGTTCAGTTGACTCCCTGAACGGTGTTTCGTGTGGTTACTGGGGGATTTGGGATATTACCTTCTATACCAGCGGAGATCTGGGGACTTAATATTGCAGTCCCGTTACACCAACTTAGTGAGTCCAAGCTAGAACCAGCTCAGTGAGTCCCGGCTGATGCCAGCTCAGTGAGTACAAGCTAGAACCAGCTTAGTGAGTCCAAGCTAGAACCAGCTCAGTGAGTCCCGGCTGATGCCAGCTCAGTGAGTACAAGCTAGAACCAGCTTAGTGAGTCCAAGCTAGAACCAGCTCAGTGAGTCCCGGCTGATGCCAGCTCAGTGATTACAAGCTAGAACCAGCTCAGTGAGTCCAAGCTAGAACCAACTAAGTGAGTCCAAGCTAGAACCAGCTCAGTGAGTCCCGGCTGATGCCAGCTCAGTGATTACAAGCTAGAACCAGCTCAGTGAGTCCAAGCTCAGTGAGTACAAGCTAGAACCAGCTCAGTGAGTCCCGGCTGATGCCAACTCAGTGAGTACAAGCTAGAACCAGCTCAGTGAGTCCCGGCTAATGCCAGCTCAGTGAGTACAAGCTAGAACCAGCTCAGTGAGTCCCGGCTCATGCCAGCACAGTGAGTACAAGCTAGAACCATCTCAGTGAGTCCAAGCTAGAACCAACTGTGACGAAGTGCCCTTTGTCACATGTGCCTGGAGAGGACTAATTGCCAGCCTCCTGCCCTGTGACTATGGCCCCTGAAAGATTTTGCCCTTTAAATACGTTATTTGAGCATAGTGGATTTTATTAGACTGGTTCTGGCCCTTTAAATGCTCTGACAAAGGATCTGCAGTTTTGCTATGCACTTCGGATGCAGAGTGTGAAGAAAAAAAAAACTGTTTTATGGACTTAGTTTGACTGTTTTATTTCCCCCTCCCCTTAGAGCACCAGTTTAAAAACCCTTAATAACTGTCATATTTTCAAACACTGTCTGTCTTTAACTGTCAGTTTGTTTTTCCTCTGAGGTGGAGTTGTTTTGCTGCATGAGTGCTGTTGCTTTGTGTGCTCATTAAACAGACCTGCTTGACCCTTTCTTGAAGCCTTGGCTCATGCTTGGGGGAGGGGATAAGTCTGCAGTGCTGATGGTGTCGGTTGGAGTGCTTGAAGTCCTCGGCAAGCACTAGGACCATCGATTGGCGGAGGTACTCGGTCGGAGTGCCAGCGGGTCCGTCTCAATTGGTGGCAGCGGTGGGATGGCGTCCTGGTGTGAGGAGAAGCAGCTCAGAGACACTGATAACGTAGTGATTAAAGTGAGGGCAACGCTAGCATTCGTGCAGCTCCCCCTGGAAGCAGAGGTGTCCATTGACTTGGAGCAAGCAAGTATGGCATACTCTGACTCTTGCGAAGATTTTCTGGCCGAGGTGAGGCAACGAGTGGCCTGGTATGGCCCTGATGTGTCCATGGATACCTTCCAGGCGATCTGGAACCAGGTAACCGTTGAAAGAGAAGCAAAGAGGGACCAAGAATTCCTGCTGGCTAAAGCAAGGAAAAGAAGCCTTCAAGGAAAGGAGGTTAGCCTCTCTCCCCAGAGGCAGCCACAGGTACCCGAAGTAGGGGACCTCATGGACTGGTCCTGTGAGGAACCCCAACAGGCACTTGGAGATGGGACAGAGGTCTCTCTACCGGCCCCACAGGGATGCTGGGGAGTGAGCCCAGATCCCAAACTGCACCTGGAGCTACCGGCAGAGGAGGCAGGTGGTCCTTATTCCCAAGTCTTGGGGGATCTCATAGATTTGCAGTGGGAGGAATCTCAAATGGCAGGTGGAGATGGGGCCGAGGTCTCTCTACCGACAGTACAGGAATGCTGGGCAGCCGGCCCAGATCCCCAGTTGCAGCCAGAGCTACAGAGAGAGGAGACAGGTGGTCCTTATTCCGAAGTCCTGGGTGATCTCATAGACTGGCACTGTGAGGAACCTCAAATGGCAGGTGGAGATGGGACCAACGTCTCTCTACCGGCCCTACAGGGATGCTGGGCAGCTGGCCCAGATCCCCAACTGCAGTTGGAGCCCCAGGGAGAGGCGGCAACCTGGCTCGCTCCCCAGCGGCAGCAGGAGTACCAGGAGGAGGAGGTAGGCGACCCTTCCCCTCCACAGCCAACCCCTAACCCGGTACTGGGTTTAGTGAAGAAGATGTTAGCCTCCACTGACCCCCTTCCAGCAGAAGAGCTGGCAACCGGTCAGAGCGTGTTCGGCTTCTGCCCTCCCTTGCCCTCTTGTTCAGAACCTGAATACCCACTGGCCAACCCAGCAGAAGCGCTGGCATCCGGGCAGAGCGCCGCTGGTCTCTGTCCACTGGTTCCCCTCAGCAACCTGGGACATACAGGCCAGAGCCGGACACCAGGAATCACCAGGTGCAGTAATGGTGTATTGTGGGTGGGCTAGTCTGTTAAATGTTTATTGTGGGTGGGCTATTCGACTAACTCAGGTACTGACCGACAGAAGGTCAGGTACCTGGTTAGTCTCCCCCCCAGAGGGAAGATGTGTGACAAAGTGCCCTTTGTCACATGTGCCTGGAGAGGACTAATTGCCAGCCTCCTGCCCTGCGACTATGGCCCCTGAAAGATTTTGCCCTTTAAATACGTTATTTGAACATAGTGGATTTTATTAGACTGGTTCTGGCCCTTTAAATGCTCTGACAAAGGATCTGCAGTTTTGCTATGCACTTCGGATGCAGAGTGTGAAGAAAAAAAAAACTGTTTTATGGACTTAGTTTGACTGTTTTATTTCCCCCTCCCCTTAGAGCACCAGTTTAAAAACCCTTAATAACTGTCATATTTTCAAACACTGTCTGTCTTTAACTGTCAGTTTGTTTTTCCTCTGAGGAGGAGTTGTTTTGCTGCATGAGTGCTGTTGCTTTGTGTGCTCATTAAACAGACCTGCTTGACCCTTTCTTGAAGCCTTGGCTCATGCTTGGGGGAGGGGATAAGTCTGCAGTGCTGATGGTGTCGGTTGGAGTGCTTGAAGTCCTCGGCAAGCACTAGGACCATCGATTGGCGGAGGTACTCGGTCGGAGTGCCAGCGGGTCCGTCTCAATTGGCTAAAGCAAGGAAAAGAAGCCTCCAAGGAAAGGAGGTTAGCCTCTCTCCCCAGAGGCAGCCACAGGTACCCGAAGTAGGGAAGTACTCCCTTCGTTGCTGCCCAATAGGTCGGGAAGAGGTAGTGTCTCTGTGTCTTCCCCTGCTGGTGCACAGATAGCGGTCACTTCCTCTGCCCGTTCCTGATAGGCCTTAAGCATGCTGATGTGAAAGGTTCGCTTCACATCCTCATCCTCGCAGCTAGCTATGGTGTAGGTGGTGTCGCATATCTGCCCTATAACTTTGTAGGGGCCCTGCCAGGCGGCCTGGAGCTTGTCTGTTCGGACCGGTCTTAGCACCATGACTTTTTGGCCGATCTGAAAGCTCCGGTGCCAAGCCCGTCGGTCATACCATACCCTCTGACGCTGCTGGGCCGCCTGGAGGTTTCCCTGCACCGCCTGAGCTAGTTCCTCCATGCGGTCCCGCAGTTCCAGCACATAAGGTACAACCGGGGTCCCCTCAATCTCCGTCTGCCCCTCCCAGTGGTCCTTGATAAGATCTAAAGGCCCCCTCACCCGCCTCCCATATAGGAGTTCGAAGGGTGAGAATCCGGTTGATTCCTGCGGCACCTCTCGGTAGGCAAAGAGAAGGTGTGGCAGGAACCGCTCCCAATCCTTGTACGCCCCCGTGAACGACTTCAACATTTGCTTTAGCGTCCCGTTGAAGCGTTCACACAGGCCATTAGTCTGGGGGTGGTATGGGGAACTAGTCAGGGATTTAACTCCACAGACTTTCCATATCTGCTGGGTTACCTCGGCCGTGAACTGTGTACCTTGGTCGGACAGTACCTCCTTGGGAAAGCCCACTCGGGAGAATATCCGGACTAGTGCATCTGCCACCGTCTCAGCCTGTATGTTAGAAAGGGCCACCGCTTCAGGGTAACGGGTGGCGTAATCTACCACTGTGAGGATATAACGTTTGCCGGAGCGGCTAGGTTGGGCCAAGGGTCCTATGATGTCCACGGCTACCCTCGTGAACGGTTCTTCAATTATGGGCATGGAGACCAGTTTAGCCTTTGGGTGGTCTCCCTTCTTACCTATGCGTTGACATATCTCGCACGTCTGGCAATACGCCCGGACGTCATCGGATACCCCAGGCCAGAAAAAGTTCTGGGTTACCCGATATCCCGTCCTGCGTATTCCCAAGTGTCCTGCCAGAGGAACGTTGTGCCCAATTCTCAATAACTCCCGCCGGTATTTCCGTGGAACTACCAGCTGGCGTTTTTGCCTAGGCCCAGGTGCGTTAACCCGTGTCTCGGTGAGCCTGTACAAGCGGCCTTTTTCCCAGATAAACTGTTCCTTCTCTAACCCCCCCCCCATTCCCCGCCTGGCCTTCTCTCGATACTTTCTGAGGGAAGGGTCTCCGGTCACCTCCCGCCCAAAGTCTTCTGGGTGTCCCAGGGAAGGGGTTCTATAGTCAGGGGTAGATCGGGTTGTCTTACCTGGGTCTCAGTAGGAAGCGGATGGCTCTCGGCAGAGCGACTTTGTGCTCTGGTGGTTACTGCGTGGGCCTCCTGAGCGGTGGTTGAGGTGAACGCCGAAGTCAGGGGCCCAATGTCATTGCCCAACACGACTTCAGAGGGTAAGTCTTTCATTACGCCCACTTGAACATTGCCAGCTCCCGCACCCCAGTCCAGGTGTACTTGTGCGGTAGGAATGCGATACACTGCCCCCCCTGCCACTCTCACAGCAATTGATTTCCCCGGCTTCTCCGATGCGTTAATGAGATGTCGTTGGACTAGCGTAATGGTTGCACCACTGTCTCTTAATCCCCGTGCTGTCTTGCCGTTAACCATGACCAGTTGGCAATGGTGTTTCCGATTGTCTGTGACGGTGGATTGCACCATGAGGGCTTCGTAAAGGGTGCCCAATGGTTCTTCCTGACCCAGCTCCTTGGGATCCCAAGTCGAATCTACACAATGGGCTGCTGCTGGTGGTTGCTGGTACCCAGGTCGAGAAAGTCCAGCTAGGCGAACAACTGGGACCACAAGAGAGGGCTCAAGCTGTCCGCTTGCTAGAAACCAAACAGGCCACATTCTCTCAGGAGCCTGGGTACACACTCCTAGCCGTCCACAAGGTGGAAACTCCAGGGCAAGCACCCCTGAGGCAGCCCCCTTACCGTATTCCGGAAGCAGTCCGAGAAGGGATGCGGAAGGAAATCGATGAGATGCTTCGGCTAGGGGTAATAGAACACTCAGAAAGTCCTTGGGCCTCGCCGGTAGTCCTAGTACCAAAGAAGGACGGGACAACCCGCTTCTGTGTGGATTACCGGCGACTCAACGACAAAACAGTTTCTGACGCCTATCCAATGCCACGGACGAACTGCTTGACCGTATCTCTGCAGGGAAGTATCTGACCACAATTGACCTATGTAAGGGATATTGGCAGATTCCCCTAGCAGAAGATGCCATACCCAAGTCTGCCTTCATCACCCCGTTCGGCCTATACCAATTCCGGGTTATGCCATTCGGGATGAAGAACGCCCCGGCCACCTTCCAACGGATGGTGGACCAATTACTGGGAGGTCTCCAGGACTACGCATGCGCCTACCTGGATGACATCGCCATCTATAGCGATACCTGGGAAGCGCACCTAGAACACGTAGGGGTAGTATTAGATAGGATAAAGGGGGCCGGGCTGACCCTGAAACCAGACATATGTCATTTGGGTATGGCGGAGGTACAATATTTGGGACACCGAGTAGGATGTGGTAAGCAACGGCCGGAGCCGGCTAAGATCGAGGCCGTTGCCAATTGGCCCACTCCCCAAACCAAGACACAAGTCATGGCTTTCTTGGGCACAGCCGGCTATTACAGATGCTTTGTACCCGACTATAGCGTCCTAGCCAAACCCCTGACCGACCTGACCAAAAAGAAGTTACCCCGACAAGTCCTGTGGTCCCCGGAATGCGAGGTGGCTTTCCAAGCACTAAAGAATGCTCTCGTTAATGCTCCAGTGTTGGTTACCCCAGATCCTAACAAAAGGTTTATTGTCCACACAGACGCTTCAATGTTTGGACTGGGGGCAGTACTAAGCCAGATCGGAGAGGATGGGGGAGAGCACCCGGTGGCATACCTGAGTCGGAAGTTGTTGCCAAGGGAGGTCAGTTATGCCACCATTGAGAAGGAGTGTTTGGCCTTGGTATGGGCACTCAAAAAGCTCACACCCTATCTCTATGGCCAGGCCTTCACCCTCATTACGGATCACAATCCCCTAGTTTGGCTCAACCGGGTCTCAGGGGATAACGCCCGTTTGCTGCGCTGGAGCCTGGCGTTACAGCCCTATGACTTTACTATTCATTATCGCCCAGGCAAGCAAAACGAGAATGCTGATGGACTGTCGCGCCAAACGGACTTGGCCTCAGATTAAAAACTTTGGAAAGTCCCGTCAACCCTATTGGACCAGGAAAGGTCCAACCGAGTTGCCGGAGCAGGGAGAAAAAGGGGGGCCATTGTGAAGGATTTTTCATGTATTTGCCTGTGGGCCCTGAGTTAAACCTTCTCCCTGCTGTTTAAATGCTTGTATCCGTTCGGTTCAATATGCATGTACCACTTTAAGAACCAAGGGTATGTGTGTGTAATGCATTGCAGAACATTTTTAAAAAGTTGACAGTTGGCAGTTAATTCCTGGAGCCGTGAATAAAGTTCAGTTGACTCCCTGAACGGTGTTTCATCTGGTTACTGGGGGATTTGGGATATTACCTTCTATACCAGCGGAGATCTGGGGACTTAATATTGCAGTCCCGTTACACCAACTTAGTGAGTCCAAGCTAAAACCAGCTCAGTGAGTCCCGGCTGATGCCAGCTCAGTGAGTACAAGCTAGAACCAGCTTAGTGAGTCCAAGCTAGAACCAGCTCAGTGAGTCCCGGCTGATGCCAGCTCAGTGATTACAAGCTAGAACCTGCTCAGTGAGTCCAAGCTAGAACCAACTAAGTGAGTCCAAGCTAGAACCAGCTCAGTGAGTCCCGGCTGATGCCAGCTCAGTGATTACAAACTAGAACCAGCTCAGTGAGTCCAAGCTAGGACCAGCTCAGTGAGTCCCGGCTGATGCCAGCTCAGTGAGTCCAAGCTAGAACCAGCTTAGTGAGTCCCGGCTAGAACCAGCTCAGTGAGTCCCGGCTGATACCAGAACAGTGAGTACAAGCTAGAACCATCTCAGTGAGTCTAAGCTAGAACCAGCTTAGTGAGTCCAAGCTAGAACCAGCTCAGTGAGTCCCGGCTGATGTCAGCTCAGTGATTACAAGCTAGAACCAGCTCAATGAGTCCAAGCTAGAAGCAGCTTAGTGAGTCCAAGCTAGAACCAGCTCAGTGAGTCCCGGCTCATGCCAGCTCAGTGAGTACAAGCTAGAACCAGCTTAGTGAGTCCAAGCTAGAACCAGCTTAGTGAGTCCCGGCTAGAACCAGCTCCGTGAGTCCCGGCTGATGCCAGCACAGTGAGTACAAGCTAGAACCAGCTCAGTGAGTCCCGGTGTAACAGAACTATGCTGTATGCCTGGGCCAGTGAACTAACCAAAATCAGCAGGAATTCGTCACATTTAGTGCATTGCAACCATTCGAATGGATTCGCATGAATTCCCTGTGTAAAGTATAGGTGGCCGCCATTTCGGGACTTTACACGTGGCCGCGGCCATCTTACGTGTGAACAGCGGTGTTTGCCTGTCGACGCGTGGAACTAAAATCGGATACGCAAACAGGCGAACACCGCTGAGTCCTCCATACTTCCAGAAGTTCGCACGGAAACTACCGAATCACCAGACGTTCGGTAGTTATGTTCAATCATCTATGGGGATTGCGGCGAACCCCGAGATTCGAATGGATGGCAAGAATTTCATACCTTTTTACCAGACGAACGGAGACCGACCGCAAGGCCAAAACTCATGGAACTATTTTCGGCTAGTTGGTCTGTGCGGTCGGTCAAAACTTTGGAACTCTGTATCTCCCGAACCATTCATCCGAATGGGCTGATTTTTGGACATGTTGGTCCCCTGAATGAGAGCTATCAAGCGACCCAGGATTTAAAGCTGTACCCCCTGTTTTTGGGGAACATCCAGAACTGGGGTAAAATGTTGTACGTTTTAATTATGTTATATGTTATCTGAGGGGAGGAGACGTGGGGGTGTTACCAGGTATATGATTGGGTGTTTTTATCCTCCCCCTGGGAGTATCCTGTGTGTACCTGATCCCAATAAAAAGCAGGCTGGGTGTTCCAGTCCTCAGATCTTCTTGACCCTTCAAAACGTAGCCTTGTCTCGTTCTTGGAAGGGGATTATTTGGGAATGTTATTCTGCTCCTGTTACAGCTGAACCTGACTCTTACTCTGGATATCGTGGATGGGATTATACCAGCTTACTTCTCCACAGCAGCTTAAAGGGGAAAAAGGACGTCTCCAACGGCAGATACCCTCACTCTACCCGGGTAGCCGTTACATTGGTGGCAGCAGTGGGATGGTCCTTTTATCCAGAGAACAAGTGCTGAATGGAGGCTCAGTACGCCAAGCTGAAAAGACCCACATTAAAGGATTTATTGGAGAGTCGTGGTAGGAGTGCCAGCAACAGACCACGGAGGGAGCTGATAGCTGACCTACTAGAACTGGACGAAATGGATAGGTCCATGGAGGTAACAGAACCTCTTGCACCTGTCAGCGAGGACGATGAAATTTCTGCCATTGTACAGCGGAGATTAGCTTGGTATCCAGAAAGATCCACGGAGCTAATAAACCAGCTGCTCCGGGAAACAAGGGAGGAGATACAAACTAAGAGGGGACAAGAAGCGGAACTGGTAAGAGCTAGACAGCCCATTACACAGGCAGTTCCTACCCCCCCACCCGCTGCTACAGGGAGGAAAATACCGTTCACTGCATTTAAAGCGTTTATAGAGAATGAAGAAGAAATTGACGGATATTTAGCGGACTTTGAGAGACAATGCTCGCTACACCAAGTACCACCAGACCAATGGGTTACTATTCTGGCTGGAAAGCTCTCAGGAAAAGCAAATGAGGCTTTTAGGGCACTTACTACGGAAGATATAACGCAGTATCAACGGGTGAAAGCTGCACTACTCACCCGATATGCGGTCACCCCAGAAGCATATCGCCGTCGCTTCCGGGAGTCCAAAAAGAAGGCAGTGGACTCCCACATGGAATGGGCAAACAAGATACAACGGGTGGCAACACACTGGGTGCGAGGGTGCAACGCTAACACCGGAGAAGAAATATTACAGTTGTTCTTGATGGAACATTTCTTTCAAGATCTGGCTGCAGATATACAGGACTGGGTAAGAGATCGGCGCCCTGCCAATTTAACTGAGGCAGCGCGACTAGCAGATGAGTATGCAGAAACAAGGAAGGTGAGCCAAAGTAACACACGACCAGCCCCTAGAGCAGAGGCCCGCACTACAACCTACCCTGCACGCACAGAATTTCGGGCCCCAGTACCCCCAGGGCCTCCACATCCCCAGGGGCATAACAACCATCCCCGGGAATCTTACAAAGTAACGTGCCATCGCTGCGGCAACACAGGACATATTGCCCGGTATTGCCCGTTGGGATCAGCCAATAATAACTGGAGGCGCCCACCTAACACCGAGAGCACACCGCCACGTCCAGCGGCTGCTCACTGCCTAGAAATTGAAGGAAGCCCTGAAGAGTGCCTGGGAATATTATATGAGGCCAACCCCATACAAGCAGCTTCCCCAGATAATCGTCAGCATCACCGTCAGGAGGTGCGTGTGAACGGACAGATAGCACAAGGCCTAAGAGACACTGGCGCTACCATTACCCTAATACAGAAACACCTTGTAAAACCAGAACATGTGTCGAATCGTACCGTGGCTGTTCGTGTCGCAGGGGGAGCTGTTTTTCGCTTACCCACCGCCAGGATACACTTAGATTGGGGAGCCGGGTCAGGAAAGACCACAGTGGGCATCATGGACAATCTACCCGCCGAGGTCGTATTGGGCAACGATATTGGCCCTCTAGCTTCAGCATTTTTACCCACTACTGCTGGTGCTTGCCCCGTGATCACCCGCTCACAGACCCGTATCGAGGACGATCCTACAACAGGTCGGGAGACCCAGGTAAGCCACAAGCAGACACCCCACACTAACATGACAGAGAGACCCATAGCTTGGGACACCCCAGAAGAATTTGGGAGGGAAACTAGGCAGGACCCCACCCTCCAAAAGTACAGGGAACTAGCTGACAGTAGGGGGGACGAGCGAGAACGTTTTGTATGGGAGGGGGACAGGCTATACAGATTGACCGAAGGCAGGAAGAGAGGCTGTGCCCCCTCGCAGAAGCGCCAATTAGTGGTACCCAGAAAGTACCGGTGGGAGCTTCTCCGAATTGGCCACGACATTCCGTTGGCAGGGCATCTAGGGGGTAACCGCACAACCTTCCGGATCACCCAGACCTTCTTTTGGCCAGGGATCTCGAAAGATGTGCGCCGCTACTGCAGCACCTGTGATGTATGCCAGAGGGTGGGAAAGAGAGGGGATCACCCCAAAGCCCGACTGTTACCCATGCCAGTGATCGAGGAACCATTTAGCAGGGTGGCAGTCGACCTAGTGGGACCCCTACCTAACCCCAGTCCCTCTGGTAAGAAATATATTCTTACTGTAGTAGACTATGCTACCCGCTACCCAGAAGCCGTCGCTCTGACGAATATCCAGGCTGACACTGTCGCCAGTGCTCTAGTTGGGATCTTCACCAGAGTAGGATTTCCCCGGGAAATCCTGTCGGATCGAGGGACCCAGTTCACCGCAGACCTAACTCAGCAGTTATGGAAGGCCTGCGGTGTCCAATCCCTCCTTAGTTCCCCGTACCACCCTCAAACTAACGGTCTCTGTGAACGCTTTAATGGTACCCTAAAGCAACTACTGCGTACCTTTACAGCGGAATACAGGGACTGGGAGCGATTCTTGCCACACCTCTTGTTTGCATATCGAGAGGTGCCGCAAGAATCCACAGGGTTCTCCCCATTCGAATTGCTCTACGGACGGCGGGTACGAGGCCCCCTCGACCTGATCCGAGAGCACTGGGAGGGAGAGACAGAACATGAGGGGGTCCCCATCGTCCCATATGTACTGGAGATGCGGGACCGCATGGGGCACCTAGCCAGGATGGCCCGAGAGCATCTCCAAGCGGCCCAAGGCCGACAGAAACATTGGTACGATCGGGGCGCGAGATTGAGAACCTTCCAGGTGGGACAGAAAGTCCTAGTACTTAGACCCGTTAAAGGGAACAAATTACAAACCTCCTGGCAAGGCCCTTACAAGGTGGTCGCACAGATCTGTGACACCACCTATGTAATTGCCAGTAGCAAGGACGAGAGGATACAGAAGTCCTTCCATATAAACTTACTGAAAGAGTACCAGGAAAGGCCCGAAGACATAGCAGCCATATGTATCCCAGCCACTGAGGACCCGGACAGTCTCCCCATCCCGGATCTACTAGCTAACCCCGAGTCTAAAACTTTGCTTAACACTGTACAGCTAGGGGAGCGACTAACGCCCACCGAAAGAGAGCAACTCCAGCAGATGCTAGCGGCAAAAAGATTGACGTTTTCCCAGGAACCCGGTTACACACCCTTAGCGACACATTACGTAGAGACCCCAGGACAAAACCCTCTCCGACAGACTCCCTATAGAATTCCCGAAGCCGTGAAAGAGGAGATGAGAAAGGAGATTCAGGAAATGTTAAAGCTAGGAGTTATAGAACCCTCCGACAGCCTCTGGGCATCCCCAGTCGTCCTAGTCCCCAAAAAGGACGGAACGACCCGATTTTGTGTCGACTACCGACGCCTTAACGACAGAACTGTGACAGACGCATACCCCATGCCCCGAGTAGACGAACTATTAGATTGTATTGCTAGGGGACGCTATCTGACCACCATCGATTTGTGCAAAGGGTACTGGCAGATCCCCCTGGCCAAGGACGCTATCCCTAAGTCGGCGTTTGTCACCCCGTTTGGCTTGTACCAGTTCAAGGTCATGCCTTTCGGGATGAAAAATGCCCCAGCTACCTTTCAGCGCTTAGTGGACCGCCTCCTTGATGGCTTCCAGGAATTCGCTTGCGCGTACCTGGATGACATTGCGATCTATAGTGAGACGTGGGAAGAACACCTACGACACGTAGAGGCTGTGCTGGATCAGATTAGGGTCGCCGGCCTAACCCTGAAACCAGAGAAATGTAACTTTGGTATGGCCGAAGTTCAGTACTTGGGACACAGAGTAGGGTGTGGGAAACAACGACCAGAACCCGCCAAGGTAGAGGCCGTAGCGAATTGGCCCATCCCCCACACTAAGACCCAGGTATTAGCCTTCTTGGGAACGGCAGGGTACTACAGAAAATTTGTCCCTGACTACAGCGCCATCGCCAAACCTCTGACCAATTTAACGAAGAAAAATTTACCTAGAGTAGTCCTGTGGTCTCCCGCCTGTGAAGCAGCATTCCAAACCCTGAAACAAGCTCTGATCAACGCACCTGTTTTGTCTGCCCCCGTCCCTAATAAAAGATTTGTCGTCCACACAGATGCGCCCATGTACGGACTGGGGGCAGTGCTAAGCCAGGTCGGAGAAGATGGGGGAGAACACCCTGTCGCATACCTGAGTAGAAAGCTATTGCCCAGGGAAGTGAGTTATGCGGCAGTGGAAAAAGAATGTCTAGCCCTGGTCTGGGCCCTAAAGAAGCTCACCCCCTACCTTTATGGTCAGGAATTTACCCTGATCACAGACCATAACCCTCTAGTATGGCTGAACCGAGTGGCTGGGGACAATGGACGACTACTGAGGTGGAGCCTAGCCCTACAACCGTATAATTGTCCAGGCCGGTTCAATGGGAATGCAGACGGACTGTCCAGGCAAACAGAACTTTTACCTTAGAGGCAGACCGGACAGCCCCAAGTTGACCCGAAAAAGGTCAATCCGGGTCTGCCGGAGTGTTCCACAAAAGGGGAGCAGTGTAACAGAACTATGCTGTATGCCTGGGCCAGTGAACTAACCAAAATCAGCAGGAATTCGTCACATTTAGTGCATTTAGTGCATTGCAACCATTCGAATGGATTCGCATGAATTCCCTGTGTAAAGTATAGGTGGCCGCCATTTCGGGACTTTACACGTGGCCGCGGCCATCTTACGTGCGAACAGCGGTGTTTGCCTGTCGACGCGTGGAACTAAAATCGGATACGCAAACAGGCGAACACCGCTGAGTCCTCCATACTTCCAGAAGTTCGCATGGAAACTACCGAATCACCGGACGTTCGGTAGTTATGTTCAATCATCTATGGGGATTGCGGCGAACCCCGAGATTCGAATGGATGGCAAGAATTTCATACCTTTTTACCAGACGAACGGAGACCGACCGCAATGCCAAAACTCATGGAACTATTTTCGGCTAGTTGGTCTGTGCGGTCGGTCAAAACTTTGGAACTCTGTATCTCCCGAACCATTCATCCGAATGGGCTGATTTTTGGACATGTTGGTCCCCTGAATGAGAGCTATCAAGCGACCCATTTAAAGCTGTACCCCCTGTTTTTGGGGAACATC
>OW240919.1:14456140-14472276 GCA_933207985.1 Pelobates cultripes | reverse complement strand
ACAGCAAGAATAGGATCGGAGTTTCATTCATTCGAATGAAATTCCGATCCGAATAAAGTGCCAAATTGCGTTCTAAAAGAAACAAACATACTGTTCTCATTCAGTTAGAATGCAATTCGGCAGTTTTGTGTAAAGCGACAGGAAGCATCGTGGGAACACAGAGGGAAGGTGAGAATCATGGGAAAATTGCTCTGACCAGTGGAAATGAAGCACACTTTGCTCCTCCGCTGGTCAGAGCTGGTCAAGCGGAGGAATCCTCCATAAGGCAAAGACTCCCTACTTTGTCTTATGATTTTAAAGAAAACTAAAGAAGACAGGAAGAAAAGAATAACAGATCCTGAGAGAGGTGGAGAAGAGGAAGAGATCGAGGAAAGGTAAGTTCGGCATGACAGTGCCGCTTTAAAACTAAGCAGAGAATTGTGTTCCTTGATTGAAACAGACCATACAAGTAAAAGGAGATTCATTTTGGACAGGTGATTGAGAACTCACACAGGTTCATGTAACAGCTCACTTTACACAAAGCAGACATAACAATACTTAAAACCAAGAGGGGAATCATGTTCCCTGATTGAAACTGAAAATACTAGTAAAAGGAGATTCATTTTGGACAAGTAATAGAGAACTCACCCAGGCTCATGTAACAGCTCACGTTACACAAAACAGAAATAACAATATTAAAACTAAGCAGAGCTACATGTTCTCTGATTGAAACTGAACAAGGAGATTCAATTTGGACAAGTAATAGAGAACACACACAGGCTCATGTAACAGCTCACTTTACACAAAGTAGACATAACATTACTTAAAACTAAGCAGAGAGGGGCGTGGTTTGCAGCCGGAGCAAGATGGACGTCTCCAAGTGAAGCTCTGCTGGGACCACAAAGCCAAAAGCTAACATCAGCATTTAAAACGCTATTTTTGCCTGTGTGGCTGATAGAGTCGCCGACATGGACAAACGTCCGCCGAAAAAACAGCCCAAAGATCAAGTGGAACAGGGCACCACGGTGTCCGATCTGTTCGCGGCATCACGCGCCATGAGATCCACTCCTCAAGATGGCGGATGGGAGAGCCCTAGAGGGCTGGGCTCATCTTCTAGCCCTGGCGTGGCGGCTTCAACTGAGGCATCGGAGACTAACACAGCACAGATCTTGGCTAAGTTGGCAGAGGTACGCTGCTACCTCGCCACCGAGATCGCGAGAAACACGAGGGAGGTGAAGGCAGAGATCTTGGGAGCGAGGACATTGGAGCTTGAACAGCGTGTGGAGTCCACGGTCGTCCACGGTAGTGGCCCACAACACTGCCACAACTTATTTCAACAAGCTGTCCTTGAGGATAATGATGGTGGAGACCACCCTAGATGATATAGGGAATAGATCCCGAAGGAATAACATTCGGCTATGGGGCCTACCTGAGAGGGAAGGAGAGGGTTCCCTGACGGAGGTGGTTACCGCAATTCTACAGCCACTCATACCGGAGGTGCCAGAACATCAATGGCAGAAAGGGCCCATAGAGCACTTCGCCAAAAGCGGGCAGAGGATAAACGCCCGAGAGATATCAAAATTAAATTTCTCTACTTTCAGACAAAAGAGGCCCTGATGAAACGCAGCCGGGAGGGCCCGATTAAATATGGAGATGTGGAACTCACCTTATTCCAGGATTTGACGCCGGCGACCCTCCAGAAGCGGCGATCATGGCGTCCGGTGACGGAGATCCTCCAGAAGCATAGGGTGAGGTACACTTTGGGTTTCCCCTTTAGACTCTTGGTGTTTCATGAAGGGCGTACCAAGACCCTGCACACTGATGGCGATCCCGGAGAATTTCTGCGGAGCCTGGGGATCCAGGACCCTGTCAACATGGCGGCGTTCCCCCCGGGGGATGTGCTACAGCCCCTCACACGTAAATGGTATGCGGCGGGAGAGTGAGGCTCCCGGTCCTCGACGGACTCAGAGGTACCGGCGATTGGCTGCCGGGATCCCCAGGTTAGCCTTGCAGTGGGGGTGGGTAAGAGTTTAGATGTTGTGGAGGTTGAAGTGGGAACCCGGTTCAGACACGGGAGCCTCCAGGCCGGTCAGATTTTCCACTTTATCTTTTGTGGGGGGGCTTCATGTTTTTCATGTTTTTTGTCTAGATCGCCATGAGGGAGATGCTCATGACGATCTAGACTCATTTTTGGGACTCTGTGATTATGATTATGTTTTTCCATCGTTATGATTGCATGCCCGATAGGGAGCTGTGTGTATCTACGCAAATAGAAATGCATGGGTGGGGAAGGGGATTTAATTGTTTTTTTTCTAGCCTGGGGGGGGGACTTGGGCCATTGCCAGCGGGCTGGCTGGGGCCCAACGTCCTCCACTTCTGGCGGGACCCCGGGTCAAGTAGCGATACTGCTGGCTGTCGGGAGGGGGTGCCGTGGAGGTCTGTTAGGGGGAGGGAATGGCACTCGGGCGGAGGCGCCTGACCCGTCACTATTGTATACCGACTAGGGTAACGGAAGGAGGAGGGACAACAGATTTGGCACATGTCACAGGTAGGCCTACGGGGGGGGGGGCGATAGATCCGGTCGGTTTTGAGGGGCAGGGATACGCGGACCCTACGGGAGGGTCGCAGTCAGGGATGCCAAGCTTCCTCGACTGCTAAGGAAGAGCCCACATATGTGTCCAACGATCCAATACTACACCATACATAAGATCCATTACCGCACCTCTAGCTTTCTGCGGAACCTTCCAACCTGGTCCCCCCAGTGAGTGGCTGATTGGCGGCTCTCCATATTAGAAACTGCGAGTTTTGTCCATCGGCAAGAGAAAGAGGGGAGGGAGACAAAGGAGAAGAAGAAGGGGGGGAAGGAGAGGGGAAGAACAGAGAAAGAGGGGGAAAAAAAAGAAAGAAAAAGAAGGGGGGAGATGCCTACATCCCATATAATAAATAACGGGATATAGAATATGGGTCGAGAATTCTAGGTGAATAATTACGCCCATTGAGGCGGCTTCTAATGTTCTAATGTTTTAATATATTCGTTATAAGCCACACAGGTGGTGGTGTTTACTTTTGAGGTTTTGGTTGGCACTGACACAGTGCCCACATTGGCTGGTCCATGCCCCGTAAACCCCAGGGTTCTTTGAAGCACTGGGGGTGGCGGGACATTCACCCCAATCGTGCCTGGCTACAGGTAAACCCAGGCGATTTATGTACAAAGTTTACTTTTTACTTTTTCTTACTCTTTTCCTACTCTGCTTCTATCCTATCTCTCCTTCCCCCCACCCCCTCCTTTTCTCTACACTCCCCGGGGGGACGGATGGGGGAGACCTAGGGTCTCAATCTAGTAATCGGGGCGCCAGGATATTTGGTCATAGCGGCACACCACGGATTTAACCATGCCTATTAAGCTAATATCTCTAAAGGTTAAGGGCTTGAATGCACCTAAGAAAAGACGGCTCATGTTTAGGGAAGTGAAGCGTCTGAATCCAGATATAGCCTTCCTACAGGAGATACATTTACCTAAAACGGCCAATTTCGCTCTTAAAGATTCTACATACAATACCACGTATGAAGCGAGAGCCCTCAATAAAAGGAATGGCGAAGCCATCCTAATACATCGGAGGTGCCCAATCAGAGTTAGCGGAGTTGTAATTGACCCAGGGGGTCGCTTTGTATTAGTGTCAGGGTTCTTGTATTCCCACGCGATTCATATCCTTAATTTATACGCCCCCAACGAACAGTCCAAGGAGTTTTGGGAGGAACTCATCCGCACTGTCAACTCGCTCCTGAAGGGAATGGTGATCGTGGGGGGTGATTTCAATGCAGTGGACAGGGGACCCTGTAAAGGAATCCCCCAGTCCCACAGAAGGGGTGGACAGGACAGACTATTGCACACATTCATACAACAATCAGGGCTTATAGATATTTGGAGAGCTCAACACCCAGATGAGAAGGACTATACATTTTACTCACAGCCACATGACACTTATTCCAGAATTAATTTATTTTTGGTAAATTCCCAAGTAGTTTCTAGGGTCTCAGGGTCCTCCATAGGATCCATCACTTGGTCGGATCATGCGGACATCTCTGTCACTCTGGATAAGTTAAGCGCAACGACCCCATGGTCATGGCGGCTGAACAATTCGTTGCTGCGGGACGTGGAAATAGTTGAGATAGTCCGCAGGGAACTAAGTGATTACTTCCTTAGGGAAGCAGTGTCGGGGGTGTCCAAAGCTATAATATGGGCGGCACATAAGTCCGTCATTAGAGGTATATTGATTAGAGAAGCGACACTCAGGAAACGGAGAAAAGCTCAATTAGTGGCATCTCAGCTAGATGCTTTGAGAATGGCGGAGCAACGGCACAAATCGGACCCCTCACACGTTAATTTAAAGACAGTACAAGATGCCAGATATGCTATACGAGCAACGCTCCTTGACGACACTATGAGAGCCATAGTTTGTGTGACGAGACCAATCTCGCCACATTGCATTGGAGAAGCCTGGTTGCTCGCCTGTTGCCTTTGGATTATGGCCCCATGTTAAAAGGCTTGATTTTCCCCTGCAAAGAGGTGAAAGCTGGGTCATTTGGTGCTTGCCCTGTTTGAGCGGTGATACCCCAGATAGCTATGCCATGGAGCCCATTCGAATAATGAAAGACTATGGGAAAGACTTTGGCTCCATGGCAATTGAACTGTATGTGTGTGCTCTGAGCGCCATTCAGTAATAATGTGCGCTTAGATCTGAGCTATCTGGGGATATGTTGAATGTACCTGTTTTGTGCAATGGCTGCACAGTTATATGTTTTTATGTGTTTTATTGTCTTTTGCTGCTGTGACAGAACCATCTGTCTGTTTATTGCTGGTGGATTCGTCTATTTTGCCCCGTTCGTGTAAATGGCTGGTTCCTATAGCCCAGCCATACGAATGACCATTTTTCACGAACAAAACTACCGAACGGATGGCCACCCAGAAGAGAAATGTGCTGCTGGTTAACCTATTGATCCCAATTAGAACGTTGTGGTTAACCGCAGACACTTCTCAATTAAACCGAATTCAGGGTGGTCGTCATTCGTATGTCGACCACAAGGCAGCGGCCATTTTAAAACACGCGAAAGCCCAGCGGTGTTCGGCTCTATTTTCATGGAACTAAAAACTGACACTTTTTCTGCCAAACACCGCTGAAACAACGGAACGCCTTGCTGCCTCCACAAAAGCATACGAATACCGGTCGTTCTGGAGTTTTGAAGCATATGAAAGGACTTGTGACGAGACCAATCTCGCCACATTGCATTGGAGGAGCCTGGTTGCCTGCCTGCTGCCTTTGGATTATGGACCGGCAGTTAAACGGTTAATTTTACTGTGCAGAAAGATTTATTCCTTCCTTTCTGCACAGCCGTTCGGTAGATTTTATCTACCGAACAAACAGACTTTTATCAGCCTCCCCAGAGCCGTGGGAAGTCGGCCGGCGCCGTTAATTGGCCACCCAGAAGCTGGCGTGTGCCCTCCATTTACCTCCCTGAAGCCGCGGTTATCCGCGGCTTAACGAGCGTATGCTGGTTAACCGCAGCTTAATTGACTGTTACTGGGTGGTCGCGGTTACACCTAGCCGCCACACGATGGCAATGTTCTGGAGCTGCCCGGGCAGCCAGCGCTTTTCTGCCCGGCTTTCCTACGCCAAATCTGGACACTGTGTCAGCTAAGCACCGCTGAGCCTCCAGCCCCTGGTTCTAATTTGTACCAATTTAACGAATGTATTTAAATTCGGTATTTTGTGTTGGGGGAATGTTTTAACCCAGATAGCTATGCCATGGAGCCTATTCGTGTAATTAAAGACTTTGGCTCCATGGCAATTAAACTGTATTCGTGTGGTCTGAGTGCCATTCACCTAATAATGTGCACTCAGACCTGAGCTATCTGGGGATATGTTACATGTCTGTGTTTTATGTAATAAATGTTACTTTATGTATTTTAAAGTATAATACTGGTTTTGTGTCCCCACATGTGTAATGGAGTTTTGCCTTTGTCTTGGGAGATAATTGAATTACTTCTCAATTGTCTCCCAGGGTAGAGGGGAGGAAGCCAGGATGCATTGTGGGAATATACTGTGACTGTGTGTCCTATTTGTCTACTTGTCTGTCTCTTGTCACAGTCTCCCATTTGGTCCTCTAGGGGAGTGTCCACCAGGTGGGAGACCTGCATAAATACTGGGCAGGTAGCCCTCATTAACAGACCACTGCTTGACCCTCAACACGGAGCTCTGTCTCGTCTTTGGGGGGATTTACTGTATTCTGATAGAGACTGATTGCTAGGAGTGTAAGCCGCTTGGGTTCTTTTCCTGTTCGTCTGCTAGCAGCTATTCGTGAGGTTCCAGTTCGGGTGTTTGGAGCATTCCCTTGTATGCAGTTCGAGTGTTTGGAGCATTCCCTTGTATGCAGTTCGAATGTTTGGAGCATTCCCTTGTATGCAGTTCGGGTGTTTGGAGCATTTACTTATTGGCGGTTCGTGTGTTTGGTATTCTGCAGTAGCTGTCCCTGCATCTCTGGAAAAGGGGCCGATCGCCTAAACGTTTTTTTTCCCCTGTTGTGCAAAACGGTCCGTTACAGGACTTAACCCAGATAGCCTTCCCATGGAGTCTTTCGTATACCGAAAGACTGTAAGAACTTTGACTCCATGGCGATTGAACTATGTGTGTGGGATCTGAGTGCTATTCGCTAATAATATGCACTCAGATTCAGGCTATCTGGGGATATGTGATACGAATGGGAAATGTTCGGTTTTTGTGAAGTTATGTATTTTTATGTCTTTTATGATTTTATATTTAAAATGGCGACTGGCTTTGTCCTGGAGATAATTGAGTTACTCCTTAATTATCTCCAGGGCAGAGGGGAGGAAACCATAGTGCATTGTGGGTAAAATCTGTGACTGTGTGTCTGGAATGTCCCCATATCTGTCTGTCATTTAAGTCTCCCATTTGGTCCCCTATGGGAGTGTCTACCAAGTGGGAGACCTGCATAAATACGGGCAGGTAGCCCACAGTAAAGCCAGATCCTGTTTGACCCTCAATGCGGAGCTTCTGTCTCGTTATTGGGGGGATTTCTTCTTTACGCTTAGAGACTGCTGGATGGAACCGAAAGCCGCTTGGTGGATTGGTGGATTGGTGTTCGGCGGCTGGCAGCAGTTCGTGGATTGCCGTTCGGGAGTTTGGAGCCGTTCACGGATCCCGGTCGGGAGATTGCCGCTTCCCCTGAGTTTGGTTCGTGCACTACAGTTTATGCGAACAGGGATTATTTGTATTGCAGAAGGGGAAGGTCGTCTAAATGGTGGTTTCGTTTAAGGACACTAGGGGTGTCTTAACAGCTGCCATGTGTTCAATGGAGTTTTGCCTCTGTCTTTGGAGATAATTGGATTACTTCCCAATTATCTCCAGGATAGAAGACTCTGTGGAACTGGTTTTGGGCAGAAAAGCCATACTTCCTTTGGTCACAAAGGACTACGATCTATCTTTTGAACCACTGGACCAATTTGGATGATTTTGACATATGTCTGTATTTGGAGTATGCTGATTCTGAAAATTTATGTTTATGTGAATGTGATGCATACTTTTCAAGTTATGAATAATGTGGAAAAATTGTATTTCTCTGCTTGTGATAATTACATTACCCATTGTGTAAGGTAATTGAATCACAGGCAGAGGGGAGGATTTTGTGTGGGAGTGTCTGAGTGTATTGTATGTGTTTATTGGTTGTGTTCCAAAACCCTGTGGGTGGTACTAATGTGTATATAAGAACAATAAACCCACAGCTCTGTCTGTTCCTGCTTAACCCTAAAAATGGAGCCTTGTCTCGTTCTTGGGGGGATTTATTGTGTGCTGTTCCAGTTTGACTGCTAGGAGTGTAAACCTATTTGTATGTTTTTTCCTATTCAGCTGTTTACAGCATTCATGAGCTTGAGAGCATTCATATGCTTCTCCGGTTCGATGGATTGGTGTCTACAGTAGCTGCCTGTGTCTCTGGAAGGGGAAAATCTTCTAAACGGCGGTTTAACCCTTTTATGCTGAGGGTGCCGTTACAGTTTGGTCTAGGCGGACCTTCTATGAAAAGGCCAATAAAATGGATACTTTATTGGCAAGAGCACTGAGGCCGCGACAGCGGAACACGCATATCACAAAGATTAAGAATGCAGCAGGAATCTACCAAACGAATCCTACAGAAATTGCCAAAGTGTTTCCGGGGTTCTACACCACATTATATAACCATTCACAAGGGGCGGATGCACATCCGCAGGGGGAAATGGAGGGAGTACGAGAGTTCCTCTCAGAAATTCCTCTTCCAAAGCTGGGCGAGGTGGCTGTGGGGACACTTGAAACCCAGATCATGGCAGAGGAAATAGGTGCAGCGATCTCGGCCTTAAAAAGCAATAAGGCACCTGGCCCGGACGGCTTCGATGGAAGCTACTATAAGATTTTTAGGGAGGAGCTACTACCTTACCTCGAAGCATGGTCCAACGACCTGCAGGAAGGGGGGATTCCAGATCAGGAAATGTCGTTTGCGAACATAGTCTTGCTACTCAATACCGGAGAATTTTCGACCAATCTCATTGATTAACCATGATGCTAAAATCTTAGCTAAAGTGCTGGCGATTAGACTAAACCCAATTCTTACTCGCCTGGTCCACCCATACCAAGTAGGCTTTGTGCCGGGTAGGCAACTGTTCGAAAATACGAGACGCAACATTGATCTCATAGGAAGACAAGCTAGGCTGCGAACCCCGACATTGATGCTGTCCTTGGACGCCGAAAAAGTGTTCGATAGAGTCAAATGGCCATATCTATTTGAGATGTTGCGCCATTTGGGCATGCCGGCCCGGCTTATCACACCCATTCAAGCCTTGTACACCAACGTCAGGGTGCAGGTGAGGATAACGGAAGCGCAATCTATCCCTTTCCCACTGAGCAACGGTACGAGGCAGGTCTGCCCTCTGTCACCGCTACTATTCGTATTGTCATTAGAACCCCTCATGCAAATGATAAGGACGACCCCGGAGATTAAGGGAATCACAGTAGGGGGGCAGAAATACGTTATATCGGGATTTGCAGACGACATACTGTTGTCACTGACAGATCCGCTAGAGTCTATGGTTGCTTTGACGAGGATATTGACGGATTATGGCATGGTGGTTGCATATAGAGTCAACCTACATAAATCGAGTGCACTCCCCATTGGGACGAGCGACGCGGACGCGGCGCACATAGGAAGGACATACCAGATATGTATTGCGAAAGATTATATTAAATATCTGGGAATCTGCTTAATGGCGGACCCCTCTCTTTTACATCAACAAAATTACACACCTCTTATCAGGACATTAATACGGGATATGGAGAAGTAAAATTTTTACATTCTGTAAAAATGAATATAATGCCCCAGATATTATTCCTATTCCAAGCACTCCCGATATACCTGACTAAGTCTAGCTTGTGAGCACTACAGCAGCAATAGGTAAGTTTATTTGGCAGAATAAAAAACATAGGGTCTCACGAAATGTGCTGTATAGAGCTAAGAATAGGGGGGGACTGGGGCTGCCGAACCTGTACTATTACTATGTGGCTGCCCAGTTACACCCCCTGAAGAGAGGAGATGGGTGGATTTGGAGTCCTCTTTCATGGGCCCGGACCTCCCCCAGTTCCTCATGTGGATCCCTAAGGAACTCAGATCACTGGACAGAGCACCTTGCCAAGCGGTACAGGCCTCTCTCAGAATATGGGACACAGTGGCCATCAAATATGGCCTGACATCTATCTTATCTTCCTGAGAAATAGAGATTTTAGCCCGGGCATGCAAGCTAGGAACTTTTGGGGTCTCGAAGCCGCAGGGTTGCAGAGACTATTGCACTTATTTGAAAACGACTCCTTTGTCACATTTAAGACACTAAAGAGCAGGACCCCATTAAAACCTTTCGATTACTTTCGCTACCTTCAGCTCAGAGATTATGCCCGAGATACCAGGATAAAAAAAGCAACACAGACGCCACTGACGTTTTTTGAAAGGATGTGTTCCAAGGAACAATTCCCAAGCGGCCTAATCTCCTGTCTGTATGCCCACCTAAGTACGCACACCCTGGAATGGGGTGACATTACATACATTGAGAAATGGGAAGCAGATCTGAATGAAGTACTAGAGGGGATATATGGGAGGTAGCTGCAACATCGTCGGTATGCGTGTCTGTGCAAGAACAATCATATAAAACTTTGTTTAGATGGTATACCACTCCAAAAGCGCTGTGCTGCATGTGTAAGAACCCGATGGATATGTGCTGGAGGGGGTGCGGACAGAAAGGCACGTATATCCAAATGTGGTGGGAATGCCCAGCGGTGCGGGCATACTGGAAGCAGATCGCAGCATTGCTGCGAGATGTGTTCGGCAGGGAGGTAAAATTGGATCCGTGGGTGTTCTTATTATCCAGATCCATAGATGATTGGACAAGGACGGAACAAAATCTTATACACAAAATAAACCTAGCCGCAAGGCGAGCCCTAACGCAGGGATGGCTACAGAAAAACACTCCTACGATAGCTACAGTAAAACATAAAATAAAGGATACTTTTTTAATGGACAAACTGAAAGCTCAGGTCAGAGGGACTACGAAGAAATTTGAAAAGATTTGGGACCCTTGGATCAATAGTACACTTAATGATTAAGACTGTGGGCTGGACCAAGCATACATACCTGAAATAGCACCACTCAGGGCAATATAACGATGAGTTAGAGACTGCCTCTTCCAAACTCACCCCTCTTTGAGAATGGGCGACTATGAGTCAGGTGGGATAAATGGTAGCAATGATGGTGACACTTCTGGTCGTGTGCTTCTCACCGGTCAGGCCTCCCTGGAGTTTTTTCCTCCCCCCCTCATTCTCTCTTTTCCATATTCATGCATACCTGTATCTTTCTTTTCCCTCGGGCCTTCGAGGGAACTGTCCTTTTCTTTTCTGGGGATAGTTTTGATCATGGAACAATTCTCTAAGTGCTTTACATTAAAAAGACCATACACATAAGAATTTCCAGGGGTAAATGACGTAGCTGGAAAAGCAAACGCAAACATTCATATGTGCCCCTGGCGGCTCTTAGAGCATGATATAGCACGATAGTTATATTTTTTCCTCTATTTTATTTTATTTTATCTTAACATGGAAAAAAAAAAACACCAAACGGGATAACTTACGAGGAGTGTAAAGAAGGGGAAGTGACCACAAATTGTCAGCTATGTATACAACCGCTAGACATGTTCACGAAGTTTGTGATTGTTCACAGTTTCGCGGTCTTGTGGATAATGCTGTATTGTGAAGTTTGACAATCAAAGTATTTTATATGTATTTTGTGAATGTATGCCAATGGTTATGTACGCAATGTATAAGATATCCTGTTTTGGAATAAATAAAGAATTAATTTTTTTTAAACTAAGCAGAGAATCATGTTCCTTGAAGGAAACTGAACAAACAAGTAAAAGGAGATTCATTTTGGACTAGTAATAGAGAACTCACACAAGCTCATGTAACATCTCACCTTACACAAAGCAGACATAACATTACTTAAAACTAAGCAGAGAATCATGTTCCTTGAATGAAACAGACCATACAAGTAAAAGGAGATTCATTTTGGACAATAGAGAACTCACATAGGCTCATGTAACAGCTCACTTTCCACAAAGCAGACATAACAATACTTAAAACTAAGCAGAGAATCATGTTCCCTGATTGAAACTGAACATACAAGTAAAAGGAGATTCATTTTGGACAAGTATGTAGCGAATGGCATTGGGCTGTCTCCAGAATTATGTATCTTCGCATGTTTTCGGTTTAATTTTGCATGTGTATGTCAAGTGTATGCAGCATTCGCCTGATTGTTCGTAAAATCACTCCAGTTATTATGCGAGTGAAACTACCGAACAATCAGACCACCCCAGGAGTAAGTGTGCCTCCAATTACCGTTCGCAACAATGTTGCAAACGGGTATTTGGCAATTCGTGCAGTATGTACTTTGTACTCTGGGTGGCCATCTTAAACTCCCGAACAGCGGTGTTTTGCCATTGAGTGTCTGGAACCCAAATCGGACACTCGGTTAGGCAAACACCGCTGAGACCTCCACACTGCCGCCAATTCGTGTAAAGACTACCAAACGGATTCCCGACTACCAGGGGATGTAATATTTAAAGGGGTACTCCGAGGTTTAGGGGTACATCCAGAAAACAAGAGGAACTGTGTCCTGCATAATGGGATTATGTGTCATCCTAAGGGGAGGAGATGTGTGGGTGGCAACTCGTGTATGATTGGAGTATTATGTAATTACTGTAATTTCCTCCCTTGCATGGGAGAATGCTATAAAAGGTGTGTAACGGATCGCCTGGCACCCCGACTGGGTACCTCCGTTGAAAGATGCTCCTAGCGCTTCCTGAGGACTCCAAGCACTGCAGCAGACACCACAATCACCGAACCAGAGAAGCGTATACCTTCTCTCAAGCATATGAATGCTGCAGACAGTTGAATAGGAACCATACGAATAGGTTTACTCTCCTAGCAGTCAAACTGGAACAGCATACAATAAATCCTTCCCCCAATAATGAGACGACACTTCACTTTGAGGGTTAAACAGGAACTCAGGTGCTGGCACACCCAGCCTGGTTTTTATTACAGTCTTGCAAATACAGGACCGCCCACAGGGAGGTATAAAACAACCAATCACATCACAGTTACATCCCACATATTCCCTCCCCTTATCCTGAGAGGAAACTCAATTATACATACAGTTAAAACATACTTTCTACCCAACTTTCATAACTCCAAAACCATACATCACATTCGCATAAAATTACATATTCACAATCAATCCATTCAGGGGAACAACATATTCAAAAATGGCACAAATCAGACAAGGGGTTCAAAAGTTAGTAAAAAGTCCTTGTGACTAAATGAAGCATGGCTTTCTGGCCCAAACCAGTTTCAGAGTCTTCTATCCTGGAGAGTAATTCAATTATCTCCCAGGATAGACACAAGACTCCATTAAGCACATGGTTGCAAAAAGACACAAAACACTTAAAAATACATAAAGTCACATTTACACATAACACACAGACATTTCACATATCCCCAGATAGCTGGGATCTGAGTGCACATTATTAGATGAATGGCACTCAGATCACACAAATAAGCCTTTCTGCAGGGGAAATAAACAGTTTAACTTGCAGGGCCATAGTCCAAAGGGAGCAGGCGAGCAACCAGGCTTCTCCAGTTCACAGTGGCGAGGTTGGTTTCGCCACACTTCTCCCCTTTACCAACTAGACTAACAGGGTATCTGACCTCCTGCCGGTCAGTGCCCTGGTTAGCCCAGCAACCCACCCACAAAACAGAAACAGCAGTACAGCCCACCCACAATAACTGGTTACTACACCTGGGTAGAGGAGAACTTTGTCCATGTCCAGGTGCCTCACCACGACTGTGTGGGCAACTGTTAGGCTGCCTTGGTGGGTTGCTGAGTGGGCAGAGACCAGCGGTACTCTGACCTGATGCCAGTGCTACCACGGAAGTAGCCTGGTGGGAGCCTGGTTGTGGGAGGGAGAGACCGACTGTCTCCCCTCTGGATACACCGCTCTGTGGCTGGGGAACAGGACCGACTGTCCCTACCCCTTGTGCTGTAAGTGCAGAGACTACAGTCCCATCTGCACCGTTGGGGGGTGTAACATCTCCCCTTGCTGGGTTAGGCTGCCGCTGGAGAGAGGGTGTAACAAGCTCCTCTCTCTGAACTGTAAACTGCCGCTGGGGAGAGGGGGTATCAGGCTCCTCTCCCTGACACACTCTCTGCTGGTGGAGAGGGGGACCAGCTGTCTCCCCTTTCATTATTTTGTCCTGTGGTTGGGGTGCGGGACTGACGGTCTCTGCTCCCTGCAGGACACTCTGCCGCTGGGGAGGAAGGACGGCACCTTCAGCTCCCTGGGGTACACACTGCCGCTGGGTAGGAAGGACGGCACCTTCAGCTCCCTGGGGTACACACTGCCGCTGGGGAGGAAGGACGGCACCTTCAGCTCCCTGGGGTACACACTGCCGCTGGGGAGGAAGGACGCCACCTTCTGCTCCCTGGGATACACACTGCCGCTGGGGAGGAAGGATGACCCCTTCGGCTCCCTGGGACTCACACTGCCGCTGGAGATCTGGGCCGACAGCCCAGCATCCCTGTAGGGCCGGTAGAGAGACCGCCGTCCCATCTCCACCTGCCATCTGTGGGTCTTCCCAGGACCAGTCTGTGAGGTCCCTCAACATTTGCGAGTAAGGACCACCTGCTTCCGCACCTGGCAACTCCGGCTGCTGCTGGGCATCTGGGCCGGTCCCATCTCCACCTGCCTGTTGTGGTTCCTCACAGGACCAGTCTATGAGGACCCCTACTTCGGGTTCCTGCGGCCGCCTCAGGGGGAGACGGCTAGCCTCCTCGGATGCAGCCTCTACTCGGCTGCTGTAACACTCCTTCCTCTGAGCATACTCTCTCTCTTTCGCCAGCCGGAATTCTCGGGCCAGCCTTGTGTTTTAAACAAACCCGTGACCACAGTTCCAGATCACCCGTACCTCCATGGGTAAATCATCCCATACTGGGCCGCTGCTGCCTCCCCTGCGGCCATCCAATCATGTAAGAGCATTCCATACTTGTCTGCTCCAAGGTAAGCTGGATACCCCTCTGCTCCCAGGGGCTGCCGCGTGTGCTAAGCGTTGCCCTCAATTTTCACAACTCAAAGCGAACTGTGTCTCACAGGCTGCTGTAGCACTAGGGCGCCATCCAGCTTGCCACCAATGTAGCGGATGCGCCTGGCACCCCGACTGGGTACCTCGTTAAAAAGATGCTCTAAGCTTCACAAGGGACTCAAGCACTGCGGCGGGCCACCACAATCCTGAACCAGAGGAAAGTACATTATACCTTCTCTCAAGCATATGAATGCTGTAGACAGTTGAATAGGAACCATACGAGGAATAGGTTTTTACTCTCCTAGCAGTCAAACTGGAACAGCATACAATAAATCCTTCCCCCAATAATGAGACGACACTCCACTTTGAGGGTTAAAACAGGAACTCCCTGTACTGTCACATACAGTCTCTTTTATTCCCAATCCACAAACATAGTACAGCCCACGGGGCGTTACAAAACAACCAATCACATCACAGTTACATCCCACATATTCCCTCCCCTTATCCTGAGAGGAAACTCAATTATACATACAGTTAAAACATACTTTCTACCCAACTTTCATAACTCCAAAACCATACATCACATTTGCATAAAATTACATATTCACAATCAATCCATTCAAGGGAACAACATATTCAAAAATGGCACAAATCAGACAAGGGGTTCAAAAGTTAGTAAAAAGTCCTTTGTGACTAAATGAAGCATGGCTTTCTGGCCCAAACCAGTTTCGGAGTCTTCTATCCTGGAGAGTAATTCAATTATCTCCCAGGATAGACAAAAGACTCCATTAAGCACATGGTTGCAAAAAGACACAAAACACTTTAAAATACATAAAGTCACATTTACACATAACACACAGACATTTCACATATCCCCAGATGGCTGGGATCTGAGTGCACATTATTAGATGAATGGCACTCAGATCACACAAATAAGCCTTTCTGCAGGGGAAATAAACGGTTTAACCTGCAGGGCCATAGTCCAAAGGGAGCAGGCGAGCAACCAGGCTTCTCCAGTTCACAGTGGCGAGGTTGGTTTCGCCACAAGGTGGTTGTGTGATTAAAAGTTCAGTTCTGCTCCTGATGCTGTGTGTCGTCCAGTCATTGGGATTGATGTTGGGATATTATTGGATTGTCTTCCCTGCTGGAATTAT
The DNA here is from genome assembly GCA_933207985.1 of Pelobates cultripes. Classification (NCBI taxonomy): domain Eukaryota; kingdom Metazoa; phylum Chordata; class Amphibia; order Anura; family Pelobatidae; genus Pelobates; species Pelobates cultripes. The sequence continues at coordinate 14,456,426 of OW240919.1, read as the reverse complement.
TGCCTTATGGAATTTTAATACTTGTTCCTGAGCCTCACTAGGATCTTGAGTAGAGATAACCTGTGGAATATCAGCTCTCCGCTACAAAGTAATAGAGAACTCACACAGGCTCATGTAACAGCTCACTTTACACAAAGCAGACATAACATTACTTAAAACTAAGCAGAGAATCATGTTCCCTAATTGAAACTGAACATACAAGTAAAAGGAGATTAATTTTGGAAAAGTAATAGAGAACTCACACAGGCTCATGTAACAGCTCACTGTACACAAAGCAGATATAACA
>OW240919.1:14410412-14456040 GCA_933207985.1 Pelobates cultripes | reverse complement strand
GCCTGAGGAAACCTGATCTATAGAACTGACTGACAGGGGGCGGGGCCTGAGGAAACCTGATCTATAGAACTGATTAAAGGGGCAGGGCCTGAGGAAACCTGATCTATAGAACTGACTGACAGGGGGCGGGGCCTGAGGAAACCTGATCTATAGAACTGATTAAAGGGGCGGGGCCTGAGGAAACCTGATCTATAGAACTGACTGACAGGGGCGGGGCCTGAGGGAACCTGATCTATAGAACTGACTGACAGGGGCGGGGCCTGAGGGAACCTGATCTATAGAACTGACTGACAGGGGCGGGGCCTGAGGAAACCTGATCTATAGAACTGACTGACAGGGGCGGGGCCTGAGGGAGCCTGATCTATAGAACTGACTGACAGGGGCGGGGCCTGAGGGAACCTGATATCTAGGAGTGACTGAGCTGGGAGGAGGGCTGTGGACACAGTGTTTGTGCAATGGAATACAGTGTCTATGTGTAGTGGATGCATTGTTTGTGCAGTGGAATGCAGTGTCTATTTGTAGTGGATGCAGTGTTTGTGCAGTGAAATGCAGTGTCTGTGTGTAGTGGATGCAGTGTTTGAGTTAGTGTGTAGTGTTGGATAATGCTGTGGAAGCAGTGTTTGTGCAGTGGAATGCAGTGTCTGTGTGTAGTGGATGCAGTTTTTGAGTTAGTTTGTAGTGTTGGATAAGGGCTGTGGAAGCAGTGTTTGTGCAGTGGAATGCAGTGTCTGTGTGTAGTGGGTGCAGTGTTTGAGTTAGTGTGTAGTGTTGGATAATGCTGTGGAAGCAGTGTTTGTGCAGTGGAATACAGTGTCTGTGTGTAGTGGATGCAGTGTTTGAGTTAGTTTGTACTGTTGGGTAAGGGCTGTGGAAGCAGTGTTTGTGCAGTGGAATGCAGTGTTTGTGTGCAGTGGTTGCAGTGTTTGATAGTGTTGGATAAGGGCTGTGGAAGCAGTGTTCGTGCAGTGGATGTGTGTAGTGGATGCAGTGTTTGTGCAGTGGAATGCAGTGTATGTGTGTAGTGGATGCAGTGTTTGAGTTAGTTTGTAGTAAATTTTATGATAGAACGGATGTGTGTGTTAAAGTGCTCTAGCGATTACTGGCTGTTCCGGCAAACGATAGCAGCTAATGGTACACCACAGGCACTTCCAGAGGGGACAAACAATCCACCACTTTTAAGTTGGAATCAGGGGAAAAACAGCACAAACAGAAAAGAGAAAGATTAATGTAATGAATGGGAATGAAAAGAATGGGAAAGCGGGTGGACAGTTAACAAACCAGTCACCTGCTTAGACCAAAGCCTTTGCACCCCTAGCTGGAAATGGACATCCAGAGTGCAAGTACAGTGAATTTCCAGTTGCACCTAATCAGATATTGAATTTTTCAGACAAATGGACGAATGAGACGAATTTCATCTGAATTTAGATTGTTCCGAAAACAAAAGTGTGGGATAGAGCACAGGTAACTTTCTTTGGTATTATTCTAATTGTTCTGTGTATGATGAATATTATAACCCTCTGTGTACACCGGAACTTTGAGCCGACAGGATCAGCAGTCGGTGAACTGGCTTGCCACTCCACTGCTTAGACTTGTAGATCGGGTAGTCGCTCACGCTTCTCCCACAGCCGGCAATTGCTCGCATACTGCTCAAAGAAGCCGCCAGTTTTAAAGCATCAATTTTATGCCTGCAGGATGCCTGAAGAAACCTTCATGCCTTCATATACAAATGAGAAAAGAAGTCCCAACAACTATTCCCATTCCAGCCTTGGAGAAAGCACTGTCCTCAGTGAAAGGGATGCCAATATGCATATCCCATTGGGAGACCAGCTGGAAAGTGAGGTTCAGATGGTATCTGATCCCTCGGTGACTAAAACACATTTATCAACCACATCAGACAACTGCTTGCATTGCAAATTAAAAAAAGCCTCTATGATTCACAATCCTTGTGAAGTGCCAAAAGCTTCACAGCTCACCGCAGCTAAAAATATAATTGCAAAAACTGGAACTCTACAGAGGCACCTATAATCACCCTCATGACGCAACCAATCCAGTACATGAGACCTCACACTCCCTGCCTCTCCCTTTGATCTTTTGACCTTCACGTTTACGCTTTCGGTTGTTGTTTTTTGGTGAGGCTGCCAAAGTGTATGTACAAACTGTCCACCAGTATTGACCTATACGCACTGTTTCTGTACCCAAGTACTGGATTTCAAAACATTGCCTCACTGCACTTTGATTTGTGTACACAAAAATAAGCCCTACGCGCAGACTTCCACTACTCGTGGGCAGCAGCAATGACCATACTATACATCAGCCCCAACACATACAATAAAAACCAAAGAAAAAAGTTACTTGCGCACTATTCCAATATCGTATGCATGTTTAGATGAATGGAGGTTTTTAGTTCCACTTCAATGGCCATTAGATGAAAGCCCACCTGCCACGTCAAGTCAAACCTCTTAGCTGAGTTCTTCACTAACAATTCACCTTGCTTGCTTCAGCTTTAGGCAAAAAAAATCTCTAATAAGATAGAGAGGGGTATTGCTCTAATCCGAACATTTTAGCGTCATGACGCCAGCGCGCACGCGCCTTGTCATAACAAGGGGCTATCGTGGCTGGCACGAGAACTGCTGGAAAGAAGAGGGATCTCTGGGAAGGTCCCCTTCCACCTGCAGGATGTCTCCAGTGTGTTGCACATAAGGTACTCTGACAGGACCCCCCTTCAAAAACAGAAGGGACCGGGATAGGAATGGAAAGAGCAAAGAAGATGAGGAGCACGGATGTCAGAACTGTCAACCCAAGACCTGTCCTCTGGACTGTAAAACCTTCCAATCCACTAGATGTTGAAGTTTACCCCAAGACACCCGGGAATCAAGAATAGAATGGATCTCATTTTCCTCCTGGCCCTCAACCTGTCAGGATTACTACTTGATCCAGCACGTAGAATTGTGTCGCACTAACGTACCAAAGAATAGTCAGGATACTAGCCGAGGTCAGGGCACACAGAAAGGCACACAACGATAAAGGAATATCACAAAGTCAAAAACCAGAATATAACTGTTCAGCAACACACTCTCAGACAACCACTAGGGAAACCACGACAGGGCATTGAGGAAAGGTAATTTTGAGTTTAAATACATGCTTTACCTTTCTGATTGGCCGAGATCGGTCTTTGACCCCAAAACGTGTGCAGGTGGTGCTCGCGTGACATCACGTGCACGCCGACGTCATCAATCACATGGGCGGACGTGGGGGTATAATTATCCGTGGATCCGCAGCGGCCCACGTTCATTAATATGCCGCAAGTGTTAGACATGCAGACGCACGGCTGCTGGCTGCAGAGACCGCAAGGTGAGATAAAGTATGTTACAAAAATTGAACAAAAGACGGGTACAACTAGACAGGTGAGTCTGTTACATGTGAAGGGTTTGAACAAGGACACATGGAACACATTGGATATACATAAAGCAGTAGGTAAGTCAAGTCGATTGGCCACAAGATTCACACGCCTGATCACCTTATATAGACCTTTGAATCTAGCTGCAAACTTCATAGACGATACTTTCAAACTAATATGTTTTGTACTTAGCCAGACCTTATTACCTATTAGAAGTAGCTGAGCTTATTCCTAGATCTTATTTAGGTTCTCTGTATGTTCATCAAACATCGGCATTCCCTGTGAAGGAAATTCCGATGGGAGAACAACAGGATGAAAACCATAATTCATGAAGAAAGGGCTATGTTGAGTGGCATCAGAAACCATGCTGTTAAGTGCTAACTCAGCCCAAGAAAGCAAGCCAACCCAATCATCTTGATAAGCAGACACAAAACATCTTAAGTATTGTTCTACTTTTTGATTAGTCCTGCTCCGTTGGATTGTGGATGACAAGTCGACAAGAAATTAAGCTTACTCCCCATCTGGGAACAAAAGGCCCTTCAGAATCGGAATACAAATTGGGAGCCTCTTTCTGAGATTTCCTTGGGTATACCATGTATACAAAATACCTCTTTGGTGAAGATAGTAGCCAATTCTGGTGAAAAGGGTAATTTGGGCAAAGAAATAAAATGTGCTATTTTGGTAAACCTGTCTACTACAGTCAAGATCACTGTTTTCTTTTCAGATATATGTAAATCAACAATGAAGTCTATAGCTATGCTTACCCATGGTTTGTTGGGTATGTCAAGGGGTTGAAGCAGACCACAAGGAAGGGTATGAGAAAGTTTGGTTTCAGCACAGACACAACAGGCAAAAACATAGTCCCTAATGTCCTTTCGTAATGATGGCCACCAAAACTCTTTAGAAATCAAATTGTAGGATTTGTGTATACCAGGATGACCCGCGATCTTGCTGTCCTGAGGGCAAAGGAGTATTTCCCTCTGGTGTTCAGGAGGCACATACAGTTTGCCATTAGGGGTATTTTCAGGAGCCAGGGTTTGTTTGACTATGATGACAGAAACAAGGGGAGACTATATACTGATTCGGATATTGGCAATGATGTCGGGATAAAGCATCTGCTTTTGAGTTTTTTTGATCCAGTTCTATACTTTAATACGTAATTGAACCTAGCCCGGAAAAGGCACCAATGGGCTTGTCTATCTGAAAAACGTTTGGCTTCTCCAATATAGGAGAGGTTCTTATGGTCTGTAAAGATGGTCACTGGATGTATGGTACCTTCTAAGAGGTGACGCCACTCTTTTAAGGCCAATATAATAGCAAGAAGTGCCCTATCCCATATTTCACATCTTCTGTCTGTGTCATCTAGTTTTTTTCGAGTAGAAGCCACAAGGATGAAGGGTTTGGTCATGGTTTTTGCGTTGAGACAAAACAGCTCCTAAACCAGTCTCAGATGCATCAACCTCTAGTAAGAAAGGAAGGTTAGGATCAGGATGCACTAGTATAGGAGCAGATGCAAAATATTTTTTCAAGGTTTCAAACGCCTTCAAAGCATCAGAAGACCATCTTTTGGGATTAACACCTTTCTTCAAATTCATTATGGGAGCAACAATAGACGAAAAACCTTTGATAAAATGTCTATAATAGTTCAAGAAGCCTATAAATCTCTGGATAGCTTTAAGTCCATTATGTAAAGGCCACTTGAGCATGGAATACAATTTCTTGGGATCCATTGCAAACCCATCTCCTGATATCACGTAACCCAGAAAACCTATTTGGGACTGGTCAAAAATACATTTAACTAGTTTACAATACTACCACCAGGTGACAGGGAACGCTATGGGGACGACTTGTGCCCCTTCATATGCCAAGCTCCACCTGGGTTGGTGGGAACAAAATATAGTGTTAGGTACACATCTGGAGCCATACACAAAATACGTAAAAATGTGGAAAAGATATATAGATGGCATATTGGTCATCTGGACTGGCACTACAGAAAAATTCCAGGAATTTGTAGATAAGCTAAACATCAACAAAATCAACTTAATACTGACTTTTGAAGTCGATGATAAAATACTTAACTTCTTGGATGTTACTATTGAAATGACAGATGACAAACATCTGGCTACTACCCTAAATTGCAAATCCACTGCTACAAACAACCGATAAGGCAATATCTGCGACTGAGTCATAATTGCTCCTCGATAGAAGATTTCAAAACAAAGGCTAAAACCCTTCTTGTTAAAAAAGACAAAAACAAAGATGATCAAAATCAAATTAGATGTATTGGTACATATGATTCTGGGTGGTACCATGTCAAAAATACACTAGACAGATATTGGCCACTACTATATCAAGATCATCATGTAAAAGAGATCATCACACCTCATGTCACCATGACAGCCAGACGTGGACGCAACCTTAAAGACATCTTGGTTCCTAGCCATCTCTCTATTTCTTCAAAAAAATCCAACTGGCTTACAGTGCCCACGTGTGGAACATACCAGTGTGGGTGTTGCAAAGCCTGCAAATATATCCGCAGACACTCAAAGGCATTTTCAGATTCAGGCGAAACAGAAATATTTAATACCAAAACTTTCTTTAACTGCCTAACTTCAGGTATACTGTATCTACTAACCTGTAGCTGCAATTTGAAATATGTGGGTAAAACCAGCAGAGCGTTTAAGAAGCATATCTTGGAGCATGTCAACTCAGTTAATCCATCTAGACAAGTTGATACCCCGATTTCTAAACACAACCCCTTAAGGACACAACTTCTGGAATAACAGAATCATGACGGAATATTTCCGTCATGTGTCCTTAAGGGGTTAAAGTTACATCATGGGGGACCTTCTCAAGGATTACGCTTCAGCGGAATAGAAATAAATCTGGGCCCCAGGAAAGGAGACCTAGATAAAAAAACTATTACCGAGAGAGAGCTATTGGAAATCCAAACTAAAAACGCTCTCCCCGTTTGGTTTGGATGAAAGATTTTTATATACCCCATTCATATCTGATTGATAACTGTAACCTGTATTGGCTTAAAAGCACTTTATATATAATTTTTTAAACAATGTCCATGATCACTCTTGTCAAACCAAATATTCCTTTTTTGCCCATAATTGTACTCATACAATGATTAAACCGACTGCTAAACACTAATATTGCAAATTTATATTGAGACACCTTAACTTGCATGTACCTTTAATACATTGAAAAAACCTGTGATCAGGTTCATAAATTGTACCTAAAACCCTAACCAACATGTAAAAAAATCTGTAAATATCTAATGATGACAGTATAAACAATTCGCACAGTAATAACTATAATGATTTATATCCCTATTTAAATCATGTACCCTATGAGTCATATCCAAGATGCACAAAGATAAACTTAATAAGTTATGAATTAACAAAACACTGGATATCTGTTATTATGAATCTTTATCTTGACATACTAAAAAACAATAGAGATAGGGAAAGATAAGTTTTTGGTATAACTTGGATGAACATAAAGGGTTAAAAGTATGTTTGCCCTGTAAATGATATTAATATTTAGATACTCATGAATCTAAATAGTCTACAATTTGTTGTAGTGAATGCCATATCCATCTGCATTTACAGTCTAATATATGATAACATTAGTAAGCCTTAATACATCATATATACTCAGAGCAAGAGTTAATTTAATCTACACGTTGGGCACACCATACTATGAGCATAAATGGGCGATAGTAGCAATACAAATAGACTTAAGGTTTTTCTATATATATATGTTACGGGAATTTCCTAACCTTCAAATATCACTAAAAATTATGGTTTTTATAAAGATCTTCCTTCATGACTATAAAGAAAGTATTTATTTATTAAGTAGTCTGAACTGGGATGGATTGCCCTATCAGCACTGAAGGAGTTAAAGTCAGTCCTGAGTTGTGCACCGAAATGCACGTCGGGCATCTTCTTTTCTCTTTGGCAAAGGTCACTATACACCTATTCACAATGGTGTTACATATCATGCAGACTTAAAGGACCACTGTAGAGGATCCTTCTATTCGTGCAGTGCTGATCCTTGTAGCTTCTCCCGAAATCCAGCTGGAACAAAGTGATTATAGCTTCCAATCCCCCAAACATGAGTCGAGACTTCATGAAGGGGTAAAATGATCTGATATAATGGGGGGCTACCTGCCCGGTATTTATGCAGGTCTCCCACCTGGTGGACACTCCCCTAGGGGGCCAGATGGAAGACTGGGACAAAAGAATTACAGTAGCCAATCGCAGTGGCTATAACATAAGCACTCCCCTTTTACATAGGTCTTTCCATCCTGGAGATAATTAACTTAAGGTAGTAAAGAGAGCCTTAATTATCTCCAGGTAGAAAGAAACATGGCTTTTCCCATATTCACAAAACAGCATAAAAATCTATAACTTATATTTTACTGAACATAAACTTTAAGTCCCACATACCCCCAGATAGCTTGGATCTGAGTGCATATTCTAGGCGAATAGCGCTCAGATCCCACGAACACAGTTCTCAATAATGTTGAATGAAGTTTGGACTTCACCGGCCGTTCGCGTGTTTGTATCCAACAAAGAGTTCCACACTGTAGCTATCTGGGGTCAGTCTCTTTCGCATAAATCCAAGTCCCGAACAGTGCAATGTCTCCGGTTTTCCACCGTACGAACGAGGACCTTGGTAAGTATCAGCGGTGTTCGGCAGAATAAGTATCCGAAAAAGAGTTCCAGGGAATCGCCCCCATTTACCGTTGGGCGTTCGACGATTTAAAATGGCGACTGCCACGTGTTCGGCAGACGAACGTGGACCACCAAGCTGTTCCCCAATTACTCTATGGTTAACCGCAAAGTCTGGGTGGTTAATGGGCGCCACACAACCTCAGTAGGAGGTCGGGTGATTCGGCAGTTTATTCGTTTTATTGCTATTTGCACGAAATCACCCCACACATGTCTAAATAACCAAACAGGCTGGTTCGCATAGTCTGTTTAACAAGGGATTTTGTTACAACCACTATAGTGCCAGGAAAACAAACTGGTTTTCCTGGCATTATAGTGTTAATAGGTCCCCCCAACCCTCAGCGTCCCACTCCCGCTGGGCTCAAGAAGGGTTAAGGGGTTAAACACTTACCTTTCTCCAGCGCCAGGCTCCCTCTGCGCTGGGGACTCTCCTCCCTCTTCCAATGTCATCCGCTGAATGTGCATGCGCGGCAAGAGCCGTGCGCACATTCATTCGGTCCATAGGAAAACATTTCACAATGCTTTCCTATGGACGGCAGCGTCTTCTTACTGGGAAAATCACATAGAAGCACGGAACCATGTCGGGAGGCAGGGGGAGGGCTCTAGGAAGCGGCTCTCCTGTCCTCCCGCGAGCAATCTGTGTGGAGCGTTGCCGCGCGTTAACATGGCAACGCTACACACAGCATCACGCAGGCGGGAGGGAAGATAGGAGAGCTGCTCCCTACTGTACTTACCACCACAGGACCACCAGGGAGGGTTGTGTCCTTCATCAAAGGTAAGAATGAGGGAGGGAGGAGGGGGGGATACAGACTTAATATACCTTTTTTTTTTTTTTACCTCCACCTCCCCCCACACAGCACCCCTTTCCCCCCACACACAGTACCGCTACCCTCCACACACACAGTACCCCTACCTCCCACACACAGTACCTCCAACCCCCCCACACACACTGTACCCCTACCCCCCCACACACACAGCACCCCTACCACAAAAACACAGCACCCCCCCCCCAGCATCCCCCCCACATGCAGCACAGCACCCCCACCCCAACACACACAGCACCCCCAACCAACACACACAGAACCCCCACCCCACACACAGCACCCCACCCCTTACCCCTGCAGCCCCTACCCCACATGCAGCACAGCACCCCTACCCCCACACAGCACAGCACCCTTACCTCCCCACACACACACAGCACCACTACCCCACCACACACACACACACCACCCCTACCCAACACACAGACAGCACCCCTACCCCCCACAGCACAGCACCCCTTCCCCCACACAGCACAGCACCCCTACCCCCGCCCAGCACCCCTTCCCTCCACGCAGCACAGCACCCCTACCTCCCCACACATCACAGCACCCCTCACACAAACACACAGACACAGCACACCTCAAACACACACACAGCACCCCTCAGACACACAGGACCCCTCACACACACAGCACCCCACACACAAACACATACACTGCACCCCTCAAGGCAGTATGTGTATTCAGCAGTCTGTGTGTGTGTGTGTATTCAGCAACCTGTGTGTGTGTGTATTCAGCAGTCTGTGTGTATGTATTCAGCAGTCTGTGTGTACTCAGCAGTGTGTGTATTCAGTGGACTGTGTGTGTATTCAGTGGACTGTGTGTGTGTATTCAGCGGACTGTGTGTGTGTGTATTCAGCAGTGTGTATTCAGTGGACTGTGTGTGTGTATTCAGCAGACTGTGTGTATGTATTCAGCAGTCTGTGTGTGTATTCAGCAGACTGTGTGGGTGTGTATTCAGCAGTCTATGTATTCAGCAGTCTGTGTGTGTATATATTGCATTTGTTGGAGATACTAATAAATATAAGTTTAATTGTATCCATTATTTAAAATTTGTATCAGTGAACTCCCTGTTGTTGTGTTCTTTTAAAAGCAAAGTTGTTAATTAGTTATTTTTTCTAAACTTAAATCTCAGTATTCAGGTTTAATTGACGTGTTGGCACTTTGAGGAAAAAAAAGTTGGCATGTATTGCTGTTTGGGCACTCGGGCTCAAAAAGGTTCGCCATCACTGCACTAGAGGCTTGATTAACCCTAATATAAACATAGCCGTTTCTCTGAAACGGCTATATTTACAGCTGCAGGGTTAACCCTAGATGGACCTGGCACCCAGATCACTTCATTGAGCTGAAGTGGTCTGGGTGCCTATAGTGGTCCTTTAAACATGATATAATTTTATAGCACTTCACTTTTCTTTTTCTTACTCCTCTGACTATTGAGCAAGTTTAACAGAGAGAGAGGCTTGTCTTTTACCTATACTACTCGGTCTACCATAGCAACAACAATTAACAACAATTAAGTCAATATGCTGCAGCGTTTTGCAACTATATATTTGCTGCAATTGATACATTTGGCAACACATATATAGAGACTAACAAGGAACATTTTAACTGCCGTGTGGAAAATTACCCTATCTATTTTCTAAGTAATAGAGTGCCCTACCACCACAACCTGTCTAGCCTTCCTTACATTATCATACCAATCCCTACTAGAGGGGCTGTTCCCTTGGCTGTTAGAAGGAACTGCTTCCTCTAGTACAGCTACTCCTGAGTTGATGCTCCCAACATCTTCACTCAAACGGGCAAATCTGCTAGGTTGCTCAATGCCTCACAGTAATGCCGGGAGCCAGAGTGACGTCATAATCAGTTCTCCCTCACCGCCCGCCTGGAGCTCAACTAGCCGTCTGCCCGGGGGTGCCAAAGATGGCAAGCCAGCCAGCTCTTGGGCCCCCTTAAAAGGAGGCTAACAAGGCTTTAGCCTGGGCATTTGGGGGCAGCGTTACTTGCCACACCCTGGAAAGTGCAGCCCAAGGCAAATGCCTTGTTAGTCGCGTGGAAGATACATTGTTGACTCAGTCAGTGAGCCCTGGACTATCAAGTAGAGCAACCTATGGATCGTGACTGATTGATTTGCCCAATACATAGCAAATTAGTTCAAACACGTCGTGCTAGAATTCTTGGGTTACACTGCACTTCCACCAGACATGGATATAAGTTGGATGGATATATCTACATGTATAGGTACCCAGGTTTGTTTTGTAGACATTTTTTTTATTAGGAGTATATACATATATTTATGTTAAAAGCATTTCTGAAATCGTCTCCCGTTCCTCCATAGAAACCCGACGTCCCAGATCTGTCTCTCAAGTTGTCTGAAAACTACATTATGATTTGTACTTTGCTGGTAACAGTGCTGGGTAAATAATAGATATTTAGCCTTCGTATCATAGACCTGTGGCACACATATGTTCAAATCTCAAGAAGCCATGTAAAAGGTGTCACAGTTGTACATAACAAGAAATATTCAGAGTATGGGATATTCTCAGCTTCTTGATGTGAGGCAAAAGTAGGAGCATTGTTTTTTTTTTTTTGTTAAATTCTTTATTTTTGTTCAGCTCATTCACATTAGAAGCACAGGATTGTAAATCACTTAATGACATAAAGATTGAAGCATAGTATTAAACAGAATAGCATATAAGCCAAGCTAATAAGCTGAGGTTTTTGTGGTTATATTGAGTAGGAACATTAGGCAAATATAGCCTAGCAACCGCAGGCCCTCATAAAGAATGTGGCGTTCGTGCGCCCATTTAAGATAACCACAAGCCGCTTGTTTATGCGAGTGCGGTCTGTAGTTGGGTAGCCTGGAGATATGAAAAATAAAACGGAGGAAAATATAGAGTATAATAAATATACAGAGCCATTTGCAGTGCTTATGCCTACTGTCCAGTTGTGACTTGTGCTACTCGGTTCGTTATATCTGGACTGATGGCAGATGGCTACATTAGTTTTACACCTCTGGGCCATGTTGTGCTCTGTCACGCAGTCGGACTCTAGTGAAGAGGTGGGGGGGGGGTATAAGGTGGTTTGCCATGCTGCCAAATTTTCTTATACACATGGTGCGCCATATCTAATACATTATTACATTGTATAACTGTAAAAACAAAAAAGAATAAAAAGACATCAGATGAAAAGTAATATTTCAGTTCTAGTCAGCAGATAATGCCCTGTACTCTGTGGGTAGGATAGAGCCTCAGGTTGTGGTGACTGTGTAGGGCTCTAAGAAGGCCTTCTGAGGGACAAAAGGGGTAACTTTCTCTGGGTCCCATCTATGCGCAAGTTTAGGTGTTGCTTGTTAACCTGTTTTGTTCAGGGAGTCCCATGGGAGGCCCAACTTCTCCGACAGTACAGCCACACTTTGTAGGTCTTGAATGGAGTGTGTGGAGTTAGCATGTCCACTGGTCAGGGTCCACGAGAAGCGCCATCTGTACGGGATGCCATGTTCCCTGAGGAGGGAGATGAAAGGCTGCATGGATCTTCGCCACTGCAAGGTATCTCCAGACAGGTCTGGGTAGAAAGTTAATTCTAAGTTACTACAGACAAGCTGACACACACACATGTTCACTACAGACAAGCTCACTGTCACACACACAAGCTCACTACAGACAAGCTCACTGACACACACATGCTCATTACAGACAAGCTCACTGACACACACACAAACTCACTACAGACAAGCTCACTAACATACACATGCTCATTACAGACACGCTCACTGTCACACACACACACAAGCTCACTACAGACAAGCTCACTGACACACACATGCTCAATACAGACAAGCTCACTGACACACGCATGCTCACTACAGACAAGCTCACTGTCACACACACAAGCTCACTGCAGACAAGCTCATTGACACACACATGCTCATTACAGACAAGCTCACTAACACACACACATGCTCACTACAGACAACCTAACTCTTTCACACACACCTACTCACTATAGCTGTACAAGCTCACTGACACACAAACATACAAGCTCACTCACTAGCAGGCACATACACACAAAATCACTGTTGTTACCTGAAGCTTACCTGAACTGAAGACTGTGGGAACCATTTTAAGGCCCCTTGGGTGAAGGAGGCAGGGCTTGTGTGCGGGAGGCAGGGCTTACATGCAGGGGATGGGAGGTGGATCATTTGTTAAATATATTTTATACATTGCAATATTGCACTATTTCTCTTTTTCATTTACAATATTAGAACTTTGCATCTACTATACAACTACTGAAACAGGACTTTACATTTTAGAGATACCCTTTGGGGAGATATGCCTATAACTGAATACAATCTTGTAAGTGGTCTAGCTCCCCCTGCCCCCTTTCTTGATTATTTGTAGCTGTATTACACTATTTTGTGTATATTTTTCTTTTTTAGGTTTTATTATTTATTACCAGGTGGTATTTCACACATATTGATATATAAAATTTAATGTTATTATTTTCTTTTTTATATACATTTGGGTGTGTGTGTTTTAATTTAGAGAGTTTCTCCTTTTTGTTATACATTTTTGTATACTTTTGTGTATTTATATGTGTATTATATTTGTTTGTGTGTCAAGCTGGTGGGGACATGTGACCCATTGTGACTGCTCACTGTGACATCATCGTGACATCATGTAACATCACCCTTTATGCTCACAGTTTGCAGCAGTCACTAGACACGGCTTGGACAGTAGACACTGCTTAGCTGTTGTGGTGAGCAAATTGCTAGAGATGGCAAATAGAAATGTTTTCTCGTGGATTCGGCGTTTGCCCTTTCGAAAGGTCAGTAAATGACTTGTTTTCTTTAAGGTTCCAATTAACCAAACCATTAACTGGGGTTTGTAACATGTTAACTCCAAGTTTGTGGGTGGGTAAATATTTAAATTAATAATATGTATCACTAGAGGGGTAGAAGCAAATCATTATTGTATTCTTATCTCAATGGAGTTAAACGCTTAACTCATTTTTCTATATTCAAATCCCCATGACAGTCTATGGTCTCCCCATTCCTGTATCACTTTAATTTGTTCTTTATAGTTACAGCAATTTGCAATAATGTTGCAGCTACAAGCCTATCGTTACACTCACATCCAATTCTGGGAGTAGTTTGTCCTTGTTCATACAACTAGTTGTATATGTGATCAGAATTAGAACAAACTCAATAAGTGTATTATATGGTTTACATACACTAAGGTTTAGACATATATTAATTATCGAGGAAACTCAATAAATTAAAATTCCACAAGACAGTGGCAGCCCAAGATACTAAACAGGAAATGGTAAATGGAAAACTAAATCCGAAAGTCAATTAAAATTGATGATTTCAAAATTCTCCAACTGGACTGTAACGACAGCTTCACTATTTTACCTTCAATTTTGCCATTTGGGTTTCAATGTACTAGAATCAGTGTTCAGTGGATGAAGCCAAGTTACTCAATAGATTGGAAATCTATATAAAACATTTCCCATACTAGTTACATACAGGGTCAATGCAAGATTTTTTTACTACTTTAGGCAAAACAACATTTTGCTGACCTCCCTTCCCCCCCCCGCCAATATGCTCCGTCCATGGTATGACATCACACTGACCATAGCGCAATATGCTCCGCCTGTGGTGTATTTAAAAGAAACACTTTTATAAACGGTCACAAATGTAACAGGCTTCATACAGCAAGCAGAGGTGCTTTAAGTTTTCTGGAGTTTTCCTTTAAAGGGCCACTCCAATCACCATAACCACTACTGCTAACTACCATTAATGAATTGTCAGCTGCTACTCTCAGCCAATCTCTGCCGTCTCCTTACTGGCTGTACCAATACTACTGCATTAGCCAAAGAGAAGAGAAGAGGGAGAGAACGGTTACTGATGGCACATATTTAGTGTTAAATTATTCACAAACAATTTAATACTTAAATATAAGGCTGTTCCAGGGACTCCAGGCACTATAACAACT
Organism: Pelobates cultripes; assembly: GCA_933207985.1. Lineage (NCBI taxonomy): Eukaryota > Metazoa > Chordata > Amphibia > Anura > Pelobatidae > Pelobates > Pelobates cultripes. The sequence goes on along the minus strand of OW240919.1, from coordinate 14,441,084 downwards.
TCAATGCGATTTAAATAAACCCATACCTTTAGGTTGTTTGTAGTAGTTTATTGCTGGGCCCTGTGGCAGCAACGAGATGGACTGTAAAAACTTTGGTTAGTCAGAGCATTTCTATTTGAATTTATTTGGATTTCTGATTGTTTTTGCAATTTCAGGGCGCCAGACGCAAGAAATGTGATGACGCTGAGCAGAAAGGAGAGGACCCTTCGGGTATGTTAAAACATTGTGTGTGTGGCTGTTATATCTATCTTTGGGAAGCCTGGTAACAATTCTCCTAGCAGGACATTCCTTCTATAACTTTAATAATAGGTTTCTGTGCATTTTTTACCAGGAAGGACACATTCAGATTTCTCTGGTTTGATTGCTTCCTGCAGAGTTTGTACAAAATATACAATGTTGACATTTCTGGGACATTAGATTGCAGAGTTAATATTTTGGGGAAGGTAGATCCATTTTTATATATTCAGACGCCGTTTCCGTCTTGTGAGTCTCTTCTAACCCCCTTACCCCTTGTATCCCCTCACCCATAATGCACTACTGTCTTAATCCAGAAAAGATCTGGAATGTTCCCATTCTTTTTAATGACAATGCTAAGCATATCCCATAAACTCAGCAGGTGTATGTAGTTCAGCACTTGGCAGTAGTTTCATTCACTAATAGTCATGAAGAAACTGTTTATTGAGCTGCGTAATCCATTAATGTTTATAACTCAATGGAACCAGTGGTTGCCTCTCATGTGTAAACATAACAAATGCTCCCCCCAAGAAATGTAATGTAAGTGCATTTCGATATCAATATTTATATATTGCTATCAAAATTTATGGAAAATTAAATGACATATATATAAAGTATATATTTACGTATTATTTTTACATAATGATGTGATTTTATTGATTATAAATTGGGGGACATGCCTGACAACCCAGGCAGAAAGTCCAATGAATTCAATTTACAAGTCCTATATTTAACCTTGTAACTTTCCAAAACACCGTAAAACCTGGACATGGGGGCTACTGTTGTACTTGTGATACTTGGCTGAAAACAAATACGTATGTTTTAAAAGAGTAAATCATTTAATGACGATGATATCATCAGTGAAAGTGCAGCTTTTCTGTGAAAAATGCAAATGTTTGGACAGGGTTTGTGACTAAGTGGCTCCTAAAAGATTGGATATACCCCATTTGCAAAACCCTGGGTTGTCTACGTTTGCAAATGGTTTGCCATGATGGGGGTAATTCTCATTCCTGGCCTGCCATACTGCCTTAAAGGCAACTAAACTAACAAATTTCAAGGTGCAAAAAGGGGGAAGTACTATATGTAACCCTGTAACTTTCCAAAAATCCATAAATCCTGTATATGGCTGAACATAAATATGTGCATTTTATTGCACTAAAAGTTAACAGTATTATGACATTTAAAGGTAAAATGCCACAGAGAACTTTTTAATTTCTAAAACTTCTTTTTAGATTTTATTCATATTAAATTATGTTTCATACATAAATTGTTTATTTTTTGGGAAATGAAAACCCTCTTTCTCTTGAACAAAATTGTATATAATACGTGTGGGTGCACTTAATATGAAAGAGATTAAGCTGTGGTTGAACAATATATATCTCAAATTCAAGGTTTTGTTTTGAACAGAACTTGGATAATTTCCTCCATCCTTAAGGGCTTAAAAGATATAGATAATAAACTGAAGAATAGTGTACCTAGAGAATGGGAGAGAGTAACATGTGCCTAAACTTCTTAATAAAAAGTTAAAGATGTAAGGCACACCTAAAAAAGACCAGAAGGTCCAAAAATAAAAAAGAATTTATTAAGTATCAATGGCATCAAAAAGATTAATTTGTGATAATGGATACAACAAGAAAATTGTAACACTAAAAGAAAAGATACAAAGTGATTGGCTAAAATCAATACTGATGTCTTGAATGATGTAAACAAAATCAGCTGCAGCACACGTCTGTGCTGTTTGAGAAAGGCAAATGGGTGCTACTGGTATATTGATGGAGGAGTGATAGAAGATGTTACATTACAGGACATAAATAATAATGGAATCTTGGAGATCGAACTTTATAACAAGCGTGCTAACTAGCTAGGATAGTAGTAGCTGAGAATGTATCCCTAAAGGTTGTTGGATCAGAAACTCTAATTTCGATTGTTAGAATAGTTGTTCATGACTAGGTGGATGGTAAATAGGAATAGCTGTAAAAGTAGATACAAACAGATTGATTGTTATGACTGATCGATGAGTATTAGGTAATCGACTATAAAGGCTGATTAGCAGTTGAATGTTATAAGTAAAGGGAATGATTATATATATAAGAATCTGTAAGAACTACTTTACAATTAATTGGTACAGATGAATAATATGGATAGGTAAATAAGAATACAACTGGTGGATAGATAGTGCAAAGAGATGAGAGGATATAGTTGCTATGCTATAAGCACGCTATTAGATCTACACTAATAATTACAAAAATGAAAGCGTCCTAAAGTGTCTCCCCGATAGACAAAGACAAATTTGTAAAGAGAGCACTCCAACTATCCATCCACCCTCGTGCCTTCGAGGGCACCTATGTCTAACCCAAGCTGAGAGAGAAAATCGTGAAAAGACTATCAGAATAGAAATCTATTATGATAACAAAAACGGCATGAATAAAGCCCTAAAGCCCCTGACGCCAGCGTTTCGCCCACTTAGCTCGTCTTAAAAGATATAGGACAAGGCAGGGAATAATATTATGTTGTAGTTATAATTATCAGAAGACAAAAGCAGGGATAGGGAAACTTCGGGCACCAAAACATTTAAGAGCAAATAACATATTATGGTACATGAAGTGTCTGAATAAAAGTGTATGTATTAAAAGATCCTATAATTTGTCATGTTGCCTTACTTGTATTGTGTAATATTTCAAACCAGTGAATGCACAATATTGTCTGTCTACATTGTGATTTGACTACTGTCTTTTTTATTATTATTATTTATAGAGTGTCCAATTACTCCAAACTCTCCTAAAATTGCCAAGGGCTCAGCTGTAAATGGTAGTTTTATCTCAATCGATCTGAACTCTCCAAAACGTATCGTATTGGCAGCTAATAGCGGGTCATCAAAGGACATCCCTAAACATGTAGCTCAACCGGATATTGATAAAGTTAGGGAGCAGATCAAACAAGAAATTAGAAAAGAACTTAAAATTACAGCAGGAGCCAGAAACATGGTAAAGGCTACAACCAAGAAAAAACATCTTGCAAAAGTCAACAAGTTTCTCAAAACATCACAAAAAAAACTGGATGATCTTTACATTAAACTTCAGGAGCGCAATGCGCATATTGTTGTGCCAGACGCAGAAGGTACATTCCAAGACTTTGTGTTTCCTTGTAATGAGTGTGTGTATGTGCTTGTTTATTGAAAATATATTTCAATCATTTCCTGGAGAACATGGATAAATACTATGTTACGCATCCAACATGTAAATGTAACCTACAGATATATAGAGGAACGTTAGCAGTACTGTTTTTCTTTTTCTTTTTCATTTTATAATCAGGTGGATGTTTTAGAGACTTCAAACAGCAAATCGTAACTTTGGATCAGTTACTGCACTCGTGATGTGCTGTATGAGATCGTAGACTGACTTATAGAAAAGATCACTTACTGAGCATCAGATCAGCCACATTATACAGCGTGAAAACATGCAGAATAAAATAAATACTGGCTGAGGAAAGCTTAGCCTTGTTAGTTTTACAGAAACATAAAACAAAAATGTGCAGCTTCTCCAGTGAGCTCTGTTTAGATGGGAAATCTCTCACCCAATCCTGGTAATTGCATTATTCCCTATGAGAGCCTATATGGGGATGGGGGTGGGGGGTTGTGAAAACACACAGAGTTGCAATGTGGCTTATAGAATGACCCCATTTATGTCGTGACTGGCTATAATAATGGCAATCTCACTGACCTATGTAGAAGCTGGAATAGTTAGTGGATGAGTTTATGACGTGACACCTCAAAGAGAATACTGTTCATACCGTCCCGCTGTGATGTCATCAAGCACGGGGGACGTTTAGCTGCAGTGATTTTTGTTGATTTTCTGCTGCTCTCAGGTTTTGTGTAGATTACAATATCTTTACTTACAGATGTTACTGTTATTGCCTTTTTTTATCTATTAAGTGAAACTGTCTGCCGACATTTCTAAATTCTGTACTTTTTTTTCTTGTTACTAATTTCCGTGATGTCCAGAGATCTCAGCTGCTCCTAAAGATGACACCAGCTCCCAGGCAGATAACGCGAAGCTGACTGCTTTGCAGAAACAGCTGAGCATTGAGCTGAAGGTGAAACATGGAGCAGAGATTATGGTCGGTGCATATTCAAATGGAAATTCCAAAGTAAGTTGGTTATATTTAAATAAGAGACAGAAAAAATTCTTTAAACTTTTTTTTTTTGGTGTGGGAGTGGTGGAAACACACTGTACAATGCATAAGTTTTTTCAGCCCAACAGCATTTTATCTGATTTAGGCTAATAGTATGTTGGTGATATTTGTTCCTGGAATCAAGAGATGCGATAGAAACTAAATTTCCATGAGTTTGCCGACACCATCTCAACTATTTAGTTGAAGGCACAAGCTTTTCTTGATCAGCCATTCATTATTTTTAATATTTCTAATTGCAAAGCATGCAGCCAATGTGTATTTATTTCTCTTTGTAAAGATTATAATGTTTATCTTTTTCCATAATGCATGTGTCTATAATTTAGTTTGCCTGCATAGAAGCACTGTGGTGTTTGACATCTGGGTGAAAATCATTGTTTAAGGGGTAATAATTAGATCAAAACATAGTCCAGTCAGGGGTGTGAGCAGTCAGGGCTTATTTCCTAGAATAGGGTAATTGAGGCTACACTTCTTCATACATCTCACTCAATTATCTGACTATTCTTATTGCTGTTACAGAATGTCAAACATCTTACTGCTGTCCAGAAAATACTACAAGACAGCGAGAACAAAATAGACAGTTTACGCAACTTAATTCTGGAAGAAACATCTTTCATTAAAGGTAAAGGTTCAGTAACCTAATATGTAGTTTAAAAGAAGATTTATGGGTAACAATGAAAACTGTTCAAAAACGGTTTGACTACTTATAATGGGATCCAGGGCACTCCTGGCACCATAACCACTACTGCAAGATATAACTCTCTTACAGGAAGGTATGAGAGAGCAGTGTATATCCCGTAGACCTCTATACTCCAAGGGTTTGTGAGGAAATGTACAGATTATTATTAATGTTATTATATATATAGCGCCAGCAAATTCTGCAGCGCTTTACAGTGGGTGGACTAACAAACATGTAATTGTAACCAGACAAGTTGGACACACAGCTACAGAGGGGTTGAGGGCTCTGTACGATGAGCTTACATGCTAGAGGGAGTGGGGTAAAGTGACACAAAAGCTAAAGGAAGTATAGGGAAGTAATGACAGTTGCAGGAGAGGAATCATTCGGGAGCTACTAACAGTTTAACTGATGCTTTTGTGAAGAAGTGGGCTTTTAATGATTTTTTTGAAGGAGTGGAGACTGGGTGTGCGTCTAATAGAGAAGGGAAGGGAGTTCCACAGGAACAGTGTAGCCCTAGAGCATCAGAGGTGGGAGTACGGACAGAAGATAGACGTCCTCTTAGAACTGGGAGCAAAGGGAGTTATACCAACACGCAAATACATTTTATATTATTTACAAAACATATATCTTAGACATCTGTACATGAGCCGGTTAAAGCACTGGGAATGTTACTGCCTTAGAACTGGGAGACCAAGGTTTGAATCCTGGTTTAGACCTTGCCAGTAAGTGTCTGTGGGTAGGATTAATTACTCAATGGATGTACGTTGAGCAGAAACTTCATCAAACCTAAATATCCCCTTTCTATAAATGTAAACCACTGCAGAATATGTTGGCGCTATATAAGGGATAATAGTAATATCCTGAAATAATTTGCAAAACATTTTACAAGATAAATTCTTGTTAGTCAGTCCCTTTAAAAAATAGCTTTTATATCAAATAGTTCACTGAGAGATATTAAAACTTACATATTAAGGTGGCGATCAAAGCCTGACTTAGTGTAAATCAAACATACATTCTGTTGGGTGCTTTAAGCCATTTAAATCAAATCAAGATCAGTGACCAGAATATTGTCAGAGAAACTAATGACAGACACCTACCTGCGTCTAGAAAAATGCAGAAAACCTAGAAACAAACAGATGGAAAACACACTTCCTGAGTCTCATGCCAACACACCAGTCGGGATGGTCATCAATGCTGACATGAGAGGAACTTGCAGGTGCTCCTCCAAGGGAACAAATGTGTGAAATTCCAAATAGTGACCTTTGGGTTGATAGGTTCCGGGAGCATAATGTCTTCTTTAAGGACGATCAAAGCTTCTGAATATAAAGAGCATTAAAATATATAGAGATATAATGAACATTCTAAAAACAAGGCAGCTCTATGATTAACATGACGTTCATATGAAAGAAAACCACCTATGGTCCTTTAAATGGACAATTCTTAATTGTTCTCCGATGAGAGCTGAATTACTGCAATAGTCTCCTTCGAGAAAGGCAACTTCAAATATGCCCAGCACTGTGAATCTATTCGCTAAGCATTGTGGAATATCATATTCCAAATGTTGACAGGCAGGTGATGCATGCGCATCAATTCTAACAGCCATCATGCAGGAGGTGCATGCTTCATATCAGCTATACGGTATATAAACAGGATATATATCTATTGAACATTTATTGTGTCCCCTCCAATACTACTGACATTATTAGTTTATACATATATGAGTTATAGATGATATTATGGGTTTACATATAAGCATTATTAGTGTTTGAAAAACTAATTGATTCTTCTATAAAATGAAATATCATAAAGATCTATGATTGGAGATTGTGGTTCTTGTTTTATTCTCTTTAGCATTGAGGTGAAAATAATTGGAGTATTATTGATCACTGTGAATGATATACAATACTTACATTATGTTATGTCTAAACCTTTACAGAAGAAACATCGTTACCAGTTCCGGAGACGGACATTAATATTCTTGCCCCTTCGTTATTGGTGACAGACGTACAGGAGCCAGAGCCGGCTGGGTATTCACTTTATATCTTTCTAATCAATGTTGTTAGAACCTGAATCCCTCCCAGTTCACAGTACTATACATGTTGAATTATCTATAAGTCTGACATATGTTTGCCTACTGCTGTCTACACATTTCTTAGCATGTGTATCAGTCACAGATTCATTTTATAATGCTGTCTACATGTTGCATGCTTGTGACAAGTCGCCAGATCTCCTTCTCTTTGCAGGACTCTGTGAATTCTGCATTCTGATAGGCAGGGTGTGAAAGTACTTTGGATGTCACACAGGAATGCAGAATTCTATACGGTGCAAAAACATAGAAATCTGCAACCCTAGTTATATGTATTATTGGGGTCTCCTTTAAATAATGCACTGTATATAGCAGCATCAATGTCTAAAATATAATGATTATATAGATCTGATAATCTGCCATAATATTTTAACGATTAAACCAGATAAACTATTATTGTCTTCCTTCTGATAGCGATATTCCAAACTTTGATATGAAACCAATTATCCCACCGGATGTGGAGTTTGACTCAGAGCCACCTCCTGCTCCAAGTCAATCATTTCTACACAGTGATCAGAGTTGGTTTTCATTCCATATTGAGATCCCGGACATACTGGCTCAGGTAAAGATGTGCTGAATTTATTTTGGTTGTTTTTAATCCTTAAACTTAAGTGTATACTCTGCGTAGAATAACCATTACAGCTTAGTGCAGTAGTTCTAGTGCAGAGAGTCTGTGGCTACTAACCCACTTTTTTGTCAAACCATTTGGGAGCATTTTGACACTGGACTTTGGCTAGCATCCAGTGACTGCACCCCTCGCCACAGGGATAATGTGGAATTTAAATTTTTGCGCTATAAATGTTATGTCCAACCGGGACAGCTGTGGGGTTATCCTGAAATTGTCAGCCAATCAATGCTATCCAGGTTGCATAAAATTGGTATTGATACAAAAATGTTAATTGATCACTATCAGTATGGCTGAGGAGGGGGGAAGTATCCAGGTATTTGGGAGAATCTAATTGGTTTGACATTAAACCATGGATAGAACCAGGACACTCTAATTAATGTAACTACTACAGTGAGCTAGAATGGTTATGGTGCTTACAATTTCCTTTTAATCATTATTTTCCCACATTCACTGCTTCTCTCTCCACTCCCAGCAAACCTAGCTTCCTTTAGTTTTCTTTACCATTTTATTGCGTCTTACTTTCTTTTCTAGAATTCTGGAGATATCTATGAATGTAGCATTGATAACAGATTCATCATGACACCAGATGAAATGAGTCAGCCTAATTGTTCCAGTCTGGATAATATTGTTCCTGAAAATTCTGAGAACTTACCACATGACCACTTACCTGCTTTGTGGACTCAAGATCAACTTCTTCTCAAATTGCAGGACATCCAGCATTGCTCTATGCTGGAGGAGGGACAATCTGTAAAAGTAAGTTTAAGGTGGAATTCTAGTTCTAGTTCGATTTAACAGATATCTTAACAAATGTAGGAGAGCACAACACAATCAATGCCATCAGGTTGTATAAAATTGGTATTGAAGAGAAATGGTAATTCCTCACTATTTTACAACAAACTAGAAAAGAAAATGGCAGTCATATCTCCTAAGATCAGGGAGCTATTTCCTTATCCGTATATTTAACATGTGATTGTGAGATGTGAACAATAAAATTAAACATAGAATTTCAGTCTTTTATTCAGTGGTGCCAGTTCTGAGAAATGACAATAAAACCCAACATTAATGTGTCTGGCTTTCTTTTCTAGGATTCTGGAGATTGCTATGAATGTAGCAGTGATAACAGATTCATCGTGACACCAGATGAAATGAGTCACCCTAATTGTTCCAGTCTGGATAATAGCGTTCCTGAACATTCTGAGGACCTACCACAAGACCACTTACCTGCTATGTTGATCCAGGATCAGCTTCTTCTCAAATTGCAGGACATCCAGCAACGCTCTGTGCAATCTGTGAAAGTAAGTTTAAGGTGGAATTTCAGTTCTAGTTCGATATAACAGATGTCTTAACAAATGCAGGACAGCACAACACAATCAATGATATCAGGTTGTATAAAATTGGTATTGATACAGAAATGTTACTTCCTCACTATCAGTATGACTGAGGGGGGGGGAGGTATCCGGGAACTTGGAAGAATGGAATTGGTTTGACATTAAACCAGGGATAGCACCAGGACACTCTAATAGTAATTAATGTAACTACTACAACAAACTAGACTGGTTATGGTGCTTACAGTTCCCTTTTAATCATTATTTTCCCAAATTCACTACTTCTCTCTCCAGTGGCGTACACACAATCCATGGGGCCCTGGTGCAAAACTGACCCTGCCCCCACCACCACCCCACCCACCACCACCCCATTCCCCCCACTGCCACCCCATACAGACACGCACAGAGATACACACATACGTACTGACACATACATTCACATACATAGACATACATGCACACACAGACACATACGTAGATACACACACACACACATACAGACACACAGAAACACACACACAGACACATACATAGACACACACAGACACATACATACAGACACATGCATAGACACACACAGACACATACATACAGAGACACACATACACACACACACAGACTCACAGACACATACATACAGTCACAAACACATATAGACACATACAGAGACACACATACAAACATACATACAGACACATACACAGAGACACACACACACGTGCAAAATATTTTAGTCACCCTCCTATTATCTACCATTTAGGTGCAGGAGGGTGACTTCCCTGGGGTCCAGTGGTCAGATTGATGGGAGTCAGAGTTCCCACTCTGACTCCCTCTGCTTCCTCCAGCGCGGCTCCTGGTGGTTGCTGGGAGGAGTGACCGCGGAAGTCACTTCCTCCCACCGTCTGACATCATCAAAGTGGGCCCGGTTGCGCTGTTTCCAGGCCCACTCTGATGATGATATTCATTTCCATCGAGTTGCCTTAACAGCATGGACCACCCAATGGGCCCCTTCACCTGCGGCCCGGGTAACTATACTGCGCGGCCGGGGCCACAACACATGGCGGCAGGCACGCGGTATGTACGCCGCTGTCTCTCTCCACTCCCAGTAAACCTAGCTTCCTTTAGTTTTCTCTACAATTTTATTGTGTCTGACTTTCTTTTCTAGGATTCTGGAGATAGCTGTGACTGTAGCATTGATAACAGATTCATCATGACACCAGATGAAATGAGTCACCCTAATTGTTCCAGTCTGGATAATAGCGTTCCTGAAAATCCTGACAACCTACCACATGACCACTTACCTGCTATGTGGATTGAAGATCAGCTTCCTCTCAAATTGCAGGACATCCAGCATTGCTCTATGCTGGAGGAGGGACAATCTGGGAAAGTAAGTGTATGATGGTATTCCAGTTCTAGTTCGTAATACCAGGTGTCTTAATAAATGTAGGACAGCACAACACAATCAATGCTATACAGGTTGTATAAAATTGGTATTATTACAGAAATGGTAATTACTTATTATTTTGCAACAAACAATAAAAAAAATCCCAAAATGGCAGTCAGATATCTCATTGGATCAAGAAGCTTTTTACTTATCCATTTATTTAACTTGTGTTCGTGAGATGTGAACAATAAAATTAAATGTAGAAATTCACACCTCTTTATCCTGTAACCGGACATCTCCATCTTAGCTCCCTGTCAATCATTGTTAAAAGCTTCACCCTTTGCATCTGCAGTCAGCACAGAGAGAGCATCCGGAGAGGAGGAGAAAGGAAACAATGTTTCTATATCTCCTCTTCATTTGCATTGTGTGCCCTGGCTGTGACAGAACAAAAAAAAAAAGAAAACAGAGCATCTCATGAAAAATGTTAACATATAGGTGATTTTCAGTAGTTATTTTAAATGACGCACTTTAGAGAGAAGTGACAATAAAACCCACCGTTAATTGTGTCTGACTTTCTTTTCTAGGATTCTGGAGATAGCTATGAATGTAGCATTGATAACAGATTCATCGTGACACCAGATGAAATGAGTCACCCTAATTGTTCCAGTCTGGATAATAGTGTTCCTGAAAATCCTGAGGACCTACCACATGACCACTTACCTGCTATGTGGATTCAAGATCAGCTTTTTCTCAAATTCCAGGACTTCCAGTATCGCTCTGTGCAATCTGTGAAAGTAAGTTTAAGGTGGAATCCCAGTTCTAGTTCGATATAACAGATGTCTTAACAAATGCAGGACAGCACAACACAATCAATGCCATCAGGTTGTATAAAATTGGTATGGATACAGAAATGGTAATTCCTCATTATCAGTATGGCAGAGGAGGGAGGAGGCATCCAGGTACTTGGAAGAATCTAATTGGTTTGACATTAAACCATGGATAGAACCAGGACACTCTAATATTAATTAATGTAACTACTACAGTGAGCTAGAATGGTTATGGTGCTTACAGTTCCCTTTTAATCATTATTTTCCCAAATTCACTACTTCTCTCTCCACTCCCAGTAAACCTAGCTTCCTTTAGTTTTCTCTACAATTTTATTGTGTCTGATTTTCTTTTCTAGAATTCTGGAGATATCTATGAATGTAGCAGTGATAACAGATACATCATGACACCAGATGAAATGAGTCACCCTAACTGTTCCAGTCTGAATAATAGCGTTCCTGAAAATTTTGAGGACCTACCACATGACCACTTACCTGCTATGTGGATTCAGGATCAGCTTCTCAGAATGCAGGACTTCCAGTATCGCTCTGTGCAATCTGTGAAAGTAAGTTTAAGGTGGAATCCCAGTTCTAGTTCGATATAACAGATGTCTTAACAAATGTAGGACAGCACAACACAATCAATGATATCAGGTTGTATAAAATTGATATTGATACAGAAATGGTAATTCCTCATTATCAGTATGGCAGAGGAGGGAGGAGGCATCCAGGTACTTGGAAGAATCTAATTGGTTTGACATTAAACCATGGATAGAACCAGGACACTCTAATATTAATTAATGTAACTACTACAGTGAGCTAGAATGGTTATGGTGCTTACAGTTCCCTTTTAATCATTATTTTCCCAAATTCACTACTTCTCTCTCCACTCCCAGTAAACCTAGCTTCCTTTAGTTTTCTCTACAATTTTATTGTGTCTGATTTTCTTTTCTAGAATTCTGGAGATATCTATGAATGTAGCAGTGATAACAGATACATCATGACACCAGATGAAATGAGTCAGCCTAATTGTTCCAGTCTGAATAATAGCGTTCCTGAACATTTTGAGGACCTACCACATGACCACTTACCTGCTATGTGGATTCAGGATCAGCTTCTCAGAATGCAGGACTTCCAGTATCGCTCTGTGCAATCTGTGAAAGTAAGTTTAAGGTGGAATCCCAGTTCTAGTTCGATATAACAGATATCTTAACAAATGTAGGACAGCACAACACAATCAATGCCATCAGGTTGTATAAAATTGATATTGATACAGAAATGGTAATTCCTCACTATCAGTATGGCAGAGGAGGGGGAAGAAATCCAGGTATTTTTTTTTTATTTTGGATGGTGGTTGTGGGGGGGGGGGGTGTGATTCTAACCTCTGCGACTGCTTAAGACGTTCCACGTCTATTATCTCTTTCCACTTCTTACGGGGTTGGTGAACCTCTGATTGCTATGTCCTGGTTTCCCCCATTCTGGAAAGACCTCGCAGCGGTCCCCTGTGGTGCTACTGGGCTCCGGGTCCCCTCTGATCCCTCCCTGTATTCCCTCCATCTCTCCCCTGCTTTTTTAATGTTTCCCTGTGGTGTCAGGTGTTTGAAGGCCATTAATTCATACTTCCAATTGGTGTCTGCTTGGTTTAGTAAAGCTTCCCTGCTTGGCACCTGGGTTGATTTCCATGCTCTGGCTAATAGTGTTACTGCAGAAATTAGCATGTGGAAGATTAGTCGTTCCTCAATTTTGTTCAGTGTTGTGGGGATCATAAAGAGTACGCATTGTTCAAGGTTAAGTGGCCAGCGTCTACCTATCAGCTTCCCTATTTCCTGCTCCATTGTCACCCAGAGTGGTGCTAGTCTCTCGCATGACCACCATGTGTGTCCCATTGACCCTCCCTGGGCCCCACATCTCCAGCATCTATTGGGGGAGTCTGGGTACATTTTGGATAGCCTCTCTGGTACCATATACCACCTATATTGTAGCTTCCTTATAATTTCTAAATGTGTGGAGCATTGTGTGTTCCCCTTGTGAATTTTAAAGGCCCTCTCCCATTTCTCCTGTGATAGGACGTATCCCAGTTCTCCGTTCCACGCTTCTTGGAATGGCATAATAGTGTCCCGTGGCTCATTATGTAGCTCCTTATACAGCGTGGATAGTGTACGCTTGACTGGTTTTGGTGAGAGGCATAGGTGCTCTAACTTACACTCTTGTTGCTGTGGTGTGTTTTGTACTTCTATCCCCTTGAGAAAGGACTTCAGTTGTAGAAATGGGAATATGGCTCTATTTGGGAGGTGATATAGTTCTTGGAGGTCTGGAAAGTTCATTAACTTCCCCTCCTTGTATAGATGTGTGACTGTTGTGCACCCTCCATCTCTCCATTGTTTGTGTTCAAATGTTGGGATTCCTACCGCGATCACGGAGATCGGGGCATTCCCTGGTATACTGTCCCGGGCCCTATCCCCGCCCTTTGTCTCGTCCCAGATTGCCATAGTGGTCAAGGTGGTCGGTAGGGGGTCGATGTGTGCGGGGCGTAGGTGACTTGGTAGCCAGAATATGTTGTGTAAGCCATACCCTCCCGCCCAGTGGGCTTCTATTTTGGACCATTGTGGGGTTTCCCCTTCTGTCGTGGATGCTTTGATAGCTGCTATGTGTGCGGCCTTGTAGTAGGTGTGGATATTTGGTAGCCCCAGCCCCCCTTTTTCGATCGGTCTTTGTAGGACCCAGGCTGCCACCCTTGGTTTTTTCTTTGCCCATATGAATCGGACCAGGAGACTCTGCAGCGTTTTAAAGTAGGATTTTGGTAGCTTTATGGGTAGTGTGCGTAGAAGATATTGGAGTTTGGGAAGCAGCATCATCTTCAATGCTGCCAGCCTCCCTACCCAAGATAAATATTTGCCCTCCCAACCTTCTAGAGTCGCTGCTAGTTCTTTGTATAGTTTGGTGTAGTTTTTTTCTATTAGCTTATTTAGTTGGGTCGGGATGTTTATGCCTAGGAACGTAATGTGGTCTGTTCTCCAGTCGAATGGAAAGGCCGATTTAAGTCTATCTAGAGCGTCCGTCCCCATCCCTACTCCCATGGCTTGAGTCTTGCTAATGTTTAGTTTATAGTACGAGTGCCGTCCGTATTCTAAAATTGTTTCCACCAGGTTGGGGAGAGATATCTGTGGTTGTGTCAGGGTGAGCAGCACGTCGTCAGCAAATAAGTTTGTTTTGTATTCCTTGTCCCCTATAGTCACCCCATGTATTGAGGCGTGTTGTCTTATGGCTATCGCTAGCGGTTCCAGCGCTAAAACATATAGTAGTGGGGATAGCGGGCACCCCTGGCGTGATCCATTAGTTATGTGGAAGGGATCTGACACGAACCCCGCATTTAGGACTTGGGCCGTTGGCCTGTTGTATAGAGCCCTGACCGCTGAAAGGAAGCCCTCTGGTATCCCGACCTTGGTAAGGACCGCTTCTAGGAACTCCCAGTTCAGTCGGTCGAAGGCCTTTTCTGCGTCCAGTGCTACCACCACGCCTCCCACTCTCATGCGTTGGGCACTGTATATTATGTCAAGCACTTTCCTGGTGTTGTCTCCCCCTTGTCTGCCTTTTATGAACCCCACTTGGTCTGAGTGGATGAGGTGAGGAAGCAGGCTTCCCAACCTGTGTGCGTATATCTTGGCGTATAGTTTGGCGTCAGTGTTGAGGAGGGAGATAGGGCGGAAGTTTTGGGGGCAGGTGGGTGGTTTCCCCGGCTTGGGAAGCGTTATGATGTGGGCTAATAGTGTTTCACGGGGTAAGCTTTGTTGTTGAGTGGCTTCGTTGTAAGCTTTCGTTAAATATGGCACCAGGATGGGTTTGAATGCTTTGTAGTAGCAGTTAGCAAAGCCATCTGGGCCTGGGGCCTTGCCTATTGGGAGCTGTTGGATTGCTGCGTCTACCTCCTCTTCGGTGACGCTGGCTGAGAGTATGTGTTGTTGTTGCACTGTCAGTGAGGGCATTGGTATCTCGTGCAAGTATTGTTGTATGTTCTGTGAATTAGGTTGATGTGTTTTGGCATCATTCACCAGGTTATAAAGGGATGCGTAGTATTTGGCGAACGCATTGCTAATGTCCTTGGGGGCTGTGATTTTGTGACCCTCTTCCGTTTGGATGTGTGCTATCTTTTGTTTACTTTGGATTGTTTTGAGGCGTTGTGCCACTAGTTTGCCTGCCTTGTTTCCTTGAGCGTACTGTGTCGCTTTAAGCCTCTGGAGGTGCTGTCCTGTTCTATCTAATGCTTGTTTGTGCATGTCTTGTGTGAGCTGAACAATGCGTTTCTTTAGGTCTTGTGAGGGGTTCCTTTGGTTTAGGGTCGTGATGTCTAATAGTTCTTTCTGTCTCTCCTGGTATTGTGTGTCTGCCTGTCGTTTGAGGGTTGCTGCTCTTTGGATCAAGAGTCCTCGTGCTACGGCTTTGTGTGCCTGCCAAATCGTATTGTGGGATACCTGAGCTGTCGTATTTTCCGCGAAGTAGTGTCGCAGTGCTCTTTCTAGTGTTTTGCAGAAGTTGGGGTCCCTGAGGAGAGAGGCATTAAGTCTCCAGGGGCTTCTGTGCTTGGAGTCGTATAGGTCGGTCAAAGTCACTACTACCGGTGCATGGTCTGACCATGTGAACTGTTTAATGTCGCATTCTTTTATTTGGTCTAGGTGTTGTCCCTTAACTAGTATGCTGTCTATCCTGGAGTACGTGTTGTGTACCGCGGAGAAGAATGTGTAGCCCCTTTCCCCACTATGTGTCGCCCGCCACACGTCGTAGTAGTGGTGTGTATTGAGTAGTGTTTGTATTGCTTTGCATTGCCGTTTGAGCGGTCGCATTCTGGGTGCTGCTGGCGACGCCGTGGAGTCTACCGTGGGGTCCATCACGTGGTTGAAGTCCCCACATATTATACTAATCCCCTTTTGTGTTGTTTCTAGTTTCTTTATTATTTTATGGAGGAAAAGTTTTTGACCTACGTTTGGGGCATAGACGTTCATGATCGTGTACGTAATGTCATTAAAGTCGCCCACCACCAGGACATATCTCCCTCCCTCGTCCACTTCTAAGTGTGAAAGGGTAAATGCTACATCTTTGCTAATAAGTATGGAGGCTCCCTTTGACTTGTTGGAGTAGGTAGCGTGGAACTGGTGCGGGAATTCTTGTGCGAACAGTGGGGAGTGTGAGTTCGTTCTAAAGTGAGTTTCCTGTAGGCATACTACGTCCGGGTTGTTTTGTTTCAAATCCCGGCGTAGTAAGCTGCGTTTTTCAGGGCTGTTCAAGCCTTTGGTATTGTGGGTGTATATTTTCATGGGGGTTTGAAAGGTGTTATTCGCTTACCCTGATAAGTGTCGGTGTCTATGTGTGGGGTAGCCGCCTTACCCAGCCATTTCGATCCAGGCGACTCTCCCTTGTAAATCTGATGTGTTGTGTCCCCATAGGGGGTTCTTTCCCTAGATAGAGTGTGGGGGATGTGGTCATTGTGTTGTGCATTCTCTGATTGACAACTGGGGTAATAACAGAACCGAACTAAAACTTTACAAACTGCCCTATATCTGGCTTGGCGCCTATCCAAGGTGCCTTGGGGGAAGAAGCGTATTGCTTCCATTCCTGTGTGAAGCCTTTTGCGGCCTAACCGTCTTGTGATAAGCTAGTCACCCGCTCTGTGCGTGGCTTGGGTGGTGCTGTGGGGTCTGTAGCAAACCCTAACTCTAGGGTGTCCTTCTAGTCCCGTAGTGTGACCCATGCTGTTGGGTTCTCAGCCCCCCCCCGCTTATAATAATTAATATTGTCCCATGAGTTGTGCATAGTCCCAAAGTCTCTCAATTTTACTTGCCACGTCCTGCGGTGTTTGCGCCGTCTATCTGCGTCTGGGCACCTTCCGCCACATGGGTGTGACCCCGCTGCGGTCCGGCGCGGCGGCTGGGGCTGGTGGAGGCGGTATTCCCCAGTCCTGGAGAGCTTTCAGGCCCGCTTCAGGGGTGTGGATGGCTGTGATTGTGCCTTCATGGGAGATGAGCAGCTTTACCGGAAATCCCCATCTGTATGGCTTCTTATGTTGCCGCAATTGCTCTGTAATGGCTGCGAAAGTCTTCCTCTTTTTCAGCGTTGCGGCTGAGATGTCTGCATAAATGGTTATTCTCTGGTGCGGCTCCGGAAGGGATTGGCGCTGTCTGCTTGCTCTCATAATGTCTTCCTTAACGTGGAAGTAATGCAAACGTACTAGCACGTCTCTTGGCGCGTCGGAGGTTAAAAATCTGGGCTTCGGAACTCGGTGATATCTGTCCAGCAGGAGTAGGTCTTGGGGTAAATCCGGTGCTAGGATTTTAAACAAGCTCTGCAGGTGGGCATGGAGATCTGCCGTGCTCACCGATTCTGCTATACCCCTGATCCTGAGGTTGTTGCGCCGCGATCTGTCCTCCATGTCTGCTACTTTGTTGCCCAGGGCTTCCAAAGTGTCCTGCATCTCCTCCATGTCTGCCCTCAATTCTTTATGGGTGTCAGCCTGTTCTGCCATTTGGTCTTCCAGCGTTGAGGTCCTGGCACCCAGATCTTGCAGGTCTGCCCTGATTTCTTTTAGGGCTGAGTGTAGTGTGTGTTGCAGTTTGTCATGCATGCTGTCCAGCATACGTTGGAGGATCCCCTGGGTCACTGGTGCTTCAGGCTGGGAAGGCTTTTGCAGCTCGCTGGCGTCGTCCTCGGCGCCATCTTGTGGCTCCTCTAATGCAGCCGCGTGTTTGTGTGGCGCGTTCCGGACCCCGAAAAAGTTATTTTTTTCGGCTTTGTCTGTCTGTCGCCTGCCCTTCTGCTGTGCCATCTTGCCCGGGGGTCTGTGTGCTGGTTTTTGCTGTCGGGTGGTTGTACCGCTAATTAATTAGGCCGCGGGAGCACGGAGCTATGCTGACATGCGGCTGCTCCGGTCGAGCTCCAGGCCACGCCCCCGAAATCCAGGTATTTTGAAGATTCTAAATGGTTAAACATTAAACCAGGGAGAACGGCAGGACACTCTAGTCACTATAACCACTACAGCGAGCTAGAATGGTTATGGTGCTTACAGTTCCCCTTTAATCATTATTTTCCCACATTCACTGCTTCTCTCTTCACTCTCAGCAAACCTAGCTTCCTTTTCACTACCCCGTGCTTCCTTTCCTTTATTGATCAATATGTTTCAGACTCAATCGTACAAACCCCCAACACCGTGGGTGAGCTTTCTAGTGGAGATTATGGCTGCTATCCCTTTATAAAAGGAGAGCGGGTTATGGCCTTCACAGTTTGCTCCATACATAGTCTCTGCTGCCTTGTCAAATTAAAATAAACACACATTTTAAAAAATGAAAAGAATCATATAAAAATTATAGAAAGTATGAAATGTATACGTTAATTTGCATTTCTTGATCAATTGAGTTGCTGAATTCTGGGTTTAATAAATAAATCAGAGCGTTTGATGGTTTATCAAAGGGTAACAATCACTTCCCAGGACGTTTAATATTATATTTACTTATCCCTAAATTCAACGACTATCTGTTTGTGAGATGTGAACGATAAAATTAAACGTAGAAATCCACACCTCTTTATACTGTAACTGGGCGCCTCCATCTTAGCTCCCTGTCAGTCATCGTTAAAAGCTCCGCCCTTTGCACCTGACCGTCAGCACAGAGCGATCATACAGAGAGGAGGAGAAATGAAACAATGTTTCTATATGTCCTCTTCATTTGCATTGTGTGCCCTGGCTGTGCCAGAACTAAACAAAAAGAAAACAGATCATCTCATGAGAAACTGTTAACATGTATGTGATTTTCAATTTTTTATTCAATTGCGCACTTTCCAGAGAAGTGACGATAAAACCCTTTTATTGTGTCTGACTTTCTTTTCTAGGATTCTGGAGGTAGCTATGGATGTAGCATTGATGACAGATTCATCATGACACCAGATGAAATGAGTGAACCTAATTGTTCTAGTCTGGATAATAGTGTTTCTGAAAATTCTGAAGACCTATCACATGACTACTTACCTGCTGTGTGTACTCAGGGTCGGCCTACTCTCAGAATGCAAGACTTCCAGCTTTGCTCTGTGCTGGGGAAAGGGCAATTTGGGAAAGTAAGTTAATGGTGGAATTTGAGTTCTAGTTCGATATAACAGATGTCTTAAATTCAGGATAGCACAACACTTTATTCTTTAATTTCAGGTTCTGCTGGCCGAGCACAAGGAAACAACCAACATGTATGCCCTGAAATTCATAAAAAAAGTAAACTTAGAATTACCACATCAGTTCAACAAGTCAGTGAATGCAGCACTAAATATCTTGTGTTTGTGAAGAGGACCATGTCCTGTTTCTGTGGGGGTTTTTCATTTGATTTTAGAGTCGAAGAAAATTAACTTTTCTTTTCCTTTCCAGCCTTCTGAGTGAAAAGCGGATATTCCAGACAGTGAGTAACAGGCGGCACCCATTCCTTATGAACTTGTTTGGGTGTTTCCACACCCGAGATCACGCCTGCTTTGTTATGGAGTATGCAGCAGGGGGCGACCTTCTTACATGCCTTGATAACAACCATGGCCCATTTCCAGAACCCAGAGCAGTGTGAGTATAAGCAGTGTTGTGTCCATTTATCGATATCTCATCCAATGTTCTTCAGATGGTGGCTTGAGCTGGGCTACACCTTCCATAACGTCTTCTCAGATTATGAATTAATTCTGGGATATCACACTTTGTTTAAATTCTGTGTTTATTTAGTTTAGAATGACTTTAAACTGTATAACTTTATATCCTATGAGCTGCTGTATATATCTTTACCACTATGTGTCAATGTTGGATCAGAGCAGTTACTTCTGGCCACATACACCGCTGTCTGCACCAACTATGTCTAATGACTCTGCAAGTATCGGCATTGGTGAATGGAACCCGCTGTAAGTGATAAACGACCAATCACCATTGTATCAGCTCATACATAACACACTAGCAGTGAAAGACATGAGGAAACCTGGGAATTAATGTAATCTGTCAGAATACAGAGTTAGGATATATGGAATAAAACCATTTAATCGTGCAAACACCGTATCTTCTAAAAAGCCATTCATTTATTTCTTTTTCCCCAGATTTTATTCTGCATGTGTCGTCCTTGGACTTGAGTATTTACACGAACAAAACATCGTCCACAGGTAAGCCTATAAAAAAACAAAACTACACATTATTTAAGTGTTATTTATGGCACACAGTCTGTCTAACCCAGTTTATTTATCTAGATTAAGTTATTAATTTTAACCAATTAAAAATCCTGAACAGTGAGAGCTATTCTAAGTGCTTCTAGTGTTATGTAAAATGAATAAAACTTCCTTTTCTACATTTTAATCTAGAGATCTGAAGCTCGAAAACATTGTTCTGGATGAGAGAGGATTTGCGAAGATAACTGACTATGGTCTCTCTAAAGAAGGTAAATAGAATGCTCTAATATAATTTTAGATACAAAAAGGTCACATTTACTAAGTTCAAATCAGTTATCTTTCATTTAAACAGCCATTTAACATATAATAGGATGTCTATAAAAGGTGTGCTTAATTCCAAAACTGACATAAAGGAACTTTCTAACATTAAAAATAAGAGCATTTATTTTAAATGTAAATTATTCCTAAGTGGGCTATCCATTTCTTTTCCAGGAATTTTTTATGAATGGGCAGTGACTGATTGCTGAGAGTGTCAGCTGACCGCTCCCAGACAATCAGCAGTCCCCCTGCCCAGTGGCACTCCGTGCTTCTTAAAACTGTAATTTCAGAAGCCGGATGCCGCCTGAGGGAAGTAGTAATCGGCGATGGAGGCTCATTTTGAGATTAAACGGTTCAAGAACGGTTTGACCACTTGAGATAGGCGTGCGCTGTGGAGGCCTCCTGGCACCATAACAACTTCAATTACGTTTTTATGGTGCCCGGAGTGTAAGTGTATAAAGTATTTTCCTGATAGTCAGACCCAGCCACGGTGCTGCCACTGCGATAATTGAAATTTTCGGATAGAAATGATATGAGAAGTTGCGGCAGCAACAAACTTAAAGAAAGTCATATCCAAATGTAAATTGCTAAAATTGAACATCTATCCTCAACTTATATACAATTCTATTTTCACTATTTCTGAGGAATTGGATACGGAGACAGAACAAACAGCATTTGTGGAACTCCTAATTATCTGGCTCCTGAAATGGCCAAGCGCAAGACATATACAAGATCTGTGGACTGGTGGAGCTTCGGAGTGGTTATTTATGTAATGTTAACTGGAAACGTAAGAACAATCTTTCATTAAGAATTTACAGTCAGGTTTCTGTTTAGAAAATATAAAGAGATTCTGCCAAGTATTTGCTTTTAACATAACAGCAATCTTTATTAAAAAGTTGCTCTATTTATTTTTGGTTTGGTTTTATTACTTTTTGTTGGCCTCCCCTCTTCCAATAATTCCTCTCTCTCCAACATTCACACCCACATTTGTATACAAACGTATCTCACCCCAAAACAGACACCCCCAATTAATTAACTCCTCCCTTCCAAACACAGACCCCACATTCCCTGACCGTTATTTTTGCACTTGTTTACCTGTCATTTTCCTTCAACTATTATATTCCAACATTTCTTTACAATGAACCCATCCTTATCCAAATCACATCTCAAATTAACCCCTTCCCATAATAGATCCAGACAGCTTCATTCCTAATTGGTATCAATACCCTGTAATTAACCCCTGACCCTTGGTTCGCCCAAATCTAAATCTCTTACCAATGAATTATCTCCATCTTCTGCTCTTCCCCTGGTCCAGTTACTTAGTGCTCCGGTGGCTGACATTGTGTGCGTACATCGTGTGTAACCCTCTGTATACCACTTCTTTGTGAATACCTATACGGTCAGAGGATGTTTAGTAGTTCTGACTCTAATAAACATCCCACCTACTAACTTGCGTAAATGTTTTGTATTTAAATTTTTTTGTCTCCTGACAAAAAGAAAAAAGCCATCGTAACCCAATGTTACTGTACAAAATAAAACAAATAATACTAGATGACAATTTAAAAAGTAAATAAATAAAAACACCAGGAGAAAATTAATTATACAATAGACCATGGGTGCCAAAAAGGTAGATCTTCCATGATGCTTTTTCATTGTAAAGGTATGCAAAGCATCATGGGAGTTGTTGTTAGAGAGCATCTGGGGATCTACCTTCTAGGCACCCCCTGATATAGACCTTCAGTCCTTTGTCTCAGAGCTCAAAAATGGATATTCCCTGCGGTCTTGAAAATCGCTCAGCGTTTTGAAAATTCCAGCCAATCACATTGCATCTCCGGACGCAGTACGCCTGATGATGTATTTCACGACAGCGTTCCGTTATCTTTCACATATTATATAAACTCGCACACACATGGTTGTTGAGTTGTGATATACACATTGTGTCATCTGTACTACGAAGATTATAAAACCCTTACTATTAATTTATTGCTCAGCTTTCAGCTACTACAATTTACAACTTATTCAAACTTTAACTGAGGTTTTTTAAATGTATTTTTTCTCTAGTTACCCTTCGAAGGCCGTGATATTGAGACGCTTTATGCTAAAATTGCCAAATGTAAATTAAAAATTCCAGAGTCATTGTCTAGTGAAGCCACTTCAATACTGAGTAAGGTAAGCTGTCACGCAAATTTAATATATCATACAACCCATGCTGAAAACGTCCATTCGCCATCGATGAGTGGAGATTCAGACCTAGCAAGCTGCCCTGAGATGGGGGAATTCTGTAGAATGGGCAGTAAAGAATGGAGGTCCGGCTGACCTTTGGGAGAGGAAATGTATCAGTTTTTTTATTTGATGTTTATACAATAGTTCTCTTATTGGTCATGCAAATTTCTCAATGCTATATATTCACCTTGAATTGGATGTAGCTAGCTGTGTGTGTTAATGCTGGTAAAGAAACATTCATTATTACAGAGTATTAAAACAAAACCTGGAATATCTGCTCACTTATTCTATGACATCCATAAATGATGCAATATTACATCTAACACTCATTCTCTATAGTTATGTGACTCACAGCGCCCACTAGTGGCTTGTATAAAAACATAGTAGCAGTTACAAACCATGTACAAGCACCACCACGATTTATCCTGGCATAAAACATTGCATTGCCAGCAACCCCCTCAAACAGTGAGATTAATACCCACTATATGTTTATTTATAATTAATAGCGATAATACACATTTTTACCTTACCTTTGTTCTGTCCCTTTGAGTATAACGCTGAAGAAGTAAATACGAAAAGACAAAAATAATGCATTTCACATGAACAGTACTGAGCATTGAACATCTCAAAATACACTCAGGGCTGGTGCAAGGGTTCTTGGCTACACAGGCAAAAATCCATTTAGCACCCCCCTTCACACTGTTCTCCCCCTGTTGTGCAGTTCTCACACAGATATCTCGTACCCAGGACGGAGCCGCACACCCACAGGACCTCCAACAGGGCCCGACTTACTGTTAATGCTCCTGATGTTTAGCATTAAAATTAACAAAACCTATTTTACAAAATTCCTTTTACAGTTACTGACTAAAAAACATGACAAACGTCTAGGATCCAGTGAGAAAGACGCACAGGAAGTGAAGGACCATCCTTATTTTCAAGTACGTACATATGTTTTTTTGTTTTGTGTTGTTTACTGTGGTTTTGTCACTAAATATTTGTGTGATTGAAGAAAAATAAAATCTTTGTAATATACTGAAATTCTAACACAGCCAAAAGAGAACATAAGAAAACTAGAGAATCCTATTGGGATCTAAACAAAATGTGGCTTTTTGGGCATATTAGCTGTTATCTTGTATTTTATATAGTCTTGGTTTGTACGTGATGCTCATTATTTTACAAATTCCTTTCCAGCATATAGATTGGAACGCATTATTATTACAAAATGTGACACCTCCATTTGTGCCAACCATCAACGGAGCCGAAGATGTCAGCAACTTTGATGCGATATTCACCTCGGAAGCAGCTATTATAACTCCGCCAGCAAGACGAAGAGTTCCACCGTTAATGGAGAAAAAGACATTTGAGGATTTTTGTTGGAGGGCAGATTGGAGTTAATCTCGGTTGTGATCCACAATGAGAATTACTGGAGAGAGAATTAGCATTAATATAATCTACCAATGAAATCATTTATTGAAAACTAAAGTGAGAATTCAAACTGAATTTCAAATTTAGGGTTAAAAAAAAGAAAAAGAAAAAAACACCCCCTAAGTCAGCTACGATTCCAGATTGGCTACTTTGGCTTTAAATTTGCAAATCACTTTGATTTCTCATTTTTGGAAATAACCCTGCAAATTGTTGAATTGTGTATACGTGTGTTATTATTGTTGTTAAAATAAAATAAAAAAATTGACATTAAAAAACATGTAAATTTAGACGTGAATCTTTGTGTAGCGGAAGCAGGAGGAATAGTACCAGGCTTCGGACCCAGACCTATTCCATCCAACGTTCGTCCCTTCTCCTAAAGGGAAATATAATAGAGAGTCAGCCTTTCCTTCCAGTAATACCCGATTAGTAATGTCAGTGATCTTCCAGACAGAGAGCCAGCCTCTCCTTCCAGCAATACCCGATTAGTAATGCCAATGATCTTCCAGACAGAGAGCCAGCCTTTCCTTACAGCAATACCCGATTAGTAATGCCAGTGATCTTCCAGACAGAGAGCCAGCCTCTCCTTACAACAATACCCGATTAGTAATAACAGTGATCTTCCAGACAGAGAGCCAACCTCTCCTTCCAGTAATACCCGATTAGTAATAACAGTGATCTTCCAGACAGAGAGCCAGCCTCTCCTTACAGCAATACCCGATTAGTAATGCCAATGATATTCCAGATAGAGAGCCAGCCTTTCCTTCCAGCTATACCCAATTAGTAATGCCAGTGATCTTCCAGACAGAGAGCCAGCCTTTCCTTACAGCAATACCCGATTAGTAATGCCAGTGATCTTCCAGACAGAGAGCCAGCCTCTCCTTACAGCAATACCCGATTAGTAATAACAGTGATCTTTCAGACAGAGAGCCAGCCTCTCCTTACAGCAATACCCGATTAGTAATGCCAGTGATCTTCCAGACAGAGAGCCAGCCTCTCCTTCCAGCAATACCCGATTAGTAATAACAGTGATCTTCCAGACAGAGAGCCAGCCTCTCCTTCCAGCAATACCCGATTAGTAATAACAGTGATCTTCCAGACAGAGAGCCAACCTCTCCTTCCAGCAATACCCGATTAGTAATAACAGTGATCTTCCAGATAGAGAGCCAGCCTTTCCTTCCAGCAATACCCGATTAGCAATGCCAATGATCTTCCAGACAGAGAGCCAGCCTTTCCTTCCAGCAATACCCGATTAGTAATGCCAGTGATCTCCCAGACAGAGAGCCAGCCTTTCCTTCCAGCAATACCCGATTAGTAATAACAGTGATCTTCCAGACAGAGCCAGCCTTTCCTTACAGCAATACCCGATTAGTAATGCCAGTGTTCTTCCAGACAGAGAGCCAACCTCTCCTTACAGCAATACCCGATTAGTAAAGCCAGTGATCTCCCAGACAGAGAGCCAACCTTTCCTTCCAGCATTACCCGATTAGTAATGCCAGTGATCTTCCAGACAGAGAGCCAGCCTCTCCTTCCATCAATACCCGATTAGTAATGCCAGTGATCTTTCAGACAGAGAGCCAGCCTTTCCTTACGGCAATACCCTATTAGTAAAGCCAGTGATCTTCCAGACAGAGAGCCATCATTACCTTCCAGCAATACCAGATTAGTAATGCCAGTGATCTTCCAGACAGAGAGCCAGCCTCTCCTTCCAGCAATACCCGATTAGTAATGCCAGTGTTCTTCCAGACAGATCTTCAGCAGACGTTCCCCCAATTCTCCCACAAATATCAGCCAGACACTCGATAAAGTGGGAATAGTACTGTACACCTCACTCCATTTCATTGTTTGTACAGTGAACACTAGTCAGCAAATGGCAGTGAGGATTTGTGAAAGCATCCGATCACACTACAAATGTTACAGCCAGTACCATGTTTACAAGGAAGGGTGGGGATAGACCATGACAAAGACTGTGGACCACATGGGGGACTTCAAAGAACAGCAGTGTGTCAGGATCCCCTGTTTCCTGCATGTTATAAATATTTATTTGTGTAAGAGTGTACAAACTTAAACTTTGTGTTTTTTAACACTAGTGCTTATAGTGGAGAGTGCTGAAAAGAATTAGCACTTACCTATATCCAGTAAGGGTTATATAGTGCAGCAAATAGCTAGACAAAATGAAAAATATATATGGCAGTATTTTAATTTAAAATAATATAAATTACACACTCACATGGGACAAAGCCAGATAGAGACAGGCTCAGATCACATAAACAGATATTTTCTCTGGGGACACTGACCCTCTTCTTTCTTTCCAATGGTACTCAAAAGGGAGACAAAAGAAATGTAAGGTGACAAAGGATAGTTACTAAGTGCGAGTGTATACCCTGCTCACCTTGTTTAGAGCCCTTACGTCTAGGCTCTGGATGTTACAGCAAATGTGTCTTTATAGGGAGACACTTCCATTCTTTCAGTGATGGAAGCAGATATAGAATTGGAATTAATCGGGCTCATCTATTCACAAAATCTTCAGGTGCTCCAAAATGCGCAAGACGCGTTTTGCCACGTCCTTTGGTTTTCTCAATCGGTATCTGCTGACTTACTGCTTGTCTTAGTAAATCCTTCATGTCCGATATGATTCACAAGGTGTGTCCTTTCCATCTGTGATTCATCATCATCCTGATTGAGAAATTATGCGACTCGCATCCCTACCCTGTCAGTTCCTCCAGGTCTGGGACCGCCATCTTACTTATTGGGGGCATTATTGGCAAATCTTTTGTAAGTATCCCAAAACCGGAACTGACGTGTCAAAAACGTGTCGTGGAACGTTGTGTATCTTGTACGAAAACCGCAAAGGAGTAATAGAATCATTACTAGAATGTTCCACAGGGTGGCCGCCATTTTGTGCATGCCAACGCACGTGGTTGGGAAAATGGATGGCGGTCATTTTGTCTCCTGAATGCTGGCAGTGGGACTTGGTCGTTGAGTGCCTGGAACTCATTTCGGCCAAGCACTCCCGCAAACACTGGTTACCATGGACCTACGGCCCATTCCACTTACAGTTCACCTATACGAACAGCGTTCGGGAGTTACAGACTACCGAACACGGGGAGCATTCTACATGAACTAGTTTTCATCTACCTTATGTGGTTTTCGTACAAAACCCCATGAATGGAGACCGGCTCTTGCCACAATTTCCTTGCAACTATTTTGGGCTTCAACCTCGTGGCAGACCGCTCAGAGCTTCCCCACGATGGCGATCCAAAACTACCAAACGGATTTGGGTATATTGTTTGCCCAGATCCAGGCTATCTGGGGATGTGACTTTTGTAGGGTTTCCACGTATTTTGGGGCACTTTTGGGGTGGTTAAGAAATGTTAGATTTTTCTGTCCTGAGAGTTAATATAATTAGCAATGTGTATTCCAATAATTATCTCTCAGCCACAAAGGATCACGGGAGGAATTTCCTTGCATTTTCTGTATGAGAAATGCTGTGTTGGGGCTTTTTGCATAAAAAAATAAATAAATAAACCAGATTTCTCCCAGCATTAAGCCTTGGCTCATGTGTGGGGGGTTATGCAACACCAGCGACAGTATACCTTGTGGATTATTGGTGTTATTTTATTGGTAAAAGGGCATCCGTGGCAGTGATACTTTGGCAGACCGCCACAGTTGCGTTTTAGCTGCTTGATCTGGAGCCTACAGCATTTTGGCTAGATAGAGGAAGCCCATACATCTCTGGAAGGATGGAGGTTTTGTAATACTGAGCAGGCCCATAGAGCAGACAGTCAACTAATACCCCACACAGGGCTTGCGTCTCATGTAGAAGCATAGTTCTCTGAAGCGAGCGGCACGGATATACCGAAGCGGGAAAACCCTCTAGCCCCGAGTATGTGCGAGATCCGGTACCTTCCTGCCATGAAACTGCTGACTTGCATAGTCCAGGTTCCTCCTGTACAGGGTGATGCGGTGAGCATATTTCCGCCTGGCCAATAGGAAGCCTTTTGTTGAAATGAGTCCTGGAGGAACAGTGAGTACTTACAACTCTATTCTTTGGACTATAGCTGAATAGTGTTACTATTTTCTTAAAGTATTGAACCGTTATTAAATTAAAGTAAATTAAAAAAAAAATGATATAAGTAATAAAGTATATACTTTTAACACACTATCAGCACTTTTTCCTGCTTCCACAAAGAAGGAATGTGGTCCTTAACCACATATATGATTTGAAGTGAGCCTATTAGATGGCTCTGGGTTTGTGAGTATACATTCACACATCTATATTACTCACCTTTTTATCTAAAACAATATTGCACTATATACCTTTCCTTTACACCTACTACCTAGGATCAACCTATAAGGAAGCTTGGACGTAAAGGAGGGAGAGGGTCGCCTTAACGGACCCTAAGGCGCAAGAACTTGAGCTAAGTTTATTAGCTCACAAAATTGTGAGTTGGCACTTAGGACTATCTTTTTGCACTTTATTTATATTGCACAGTTTGCCCAATGATTTGTATTTGTATGCTTTTTATTTAAAGGCACATACCGTAAGAATTGTACCCCTGGGAAAGAATACACTATTTTAAAAAGGTCCAACATAATATTTACATACCTGGGAAAGAGAATATTACCATAAGGTTACACTATTAAACATTTGATCACCAAGTTTCTCACTACTTTTAGATTTTCTACTCAATGTATAAGCGCTTCACCTATACTTCTTTCCATAGAGTCCCTTTGGTTCATTAAAAAATTATGTACTTTTTATTAGTTTCATATGAATGTAGACCAAACTGCTTTTCAAATCTTGTACCCTTTCTGTATACAATAGTGGGTTTCTCAGGAAGTATCTTGTTTAAAATGTCATCATTACTTAAAATGGGCCAATATTTACAAATTATTTTCTTAAATTGGTGACTCTGACAGTTAAAATCACTAATAAACACTAATTGATTATCCTTATCTTTAGTCACTTGATTTTTGTATTACAGAAGCGTGTTCCTATCTTTATTTTTAACTTCTTGGTAAGTTACTTTCAACAGTTCATCTTTATATCCTTTTTCTTTAAAATCATTTATATTTTTCTGTGCTTGTTTATGTAATTCTGTGTAATCCGTACAATTTTTTTTTTTACCCTTAATAATTGTGCTTTTGGGGCTTTTAATAACCAAGGTGAATAATGACAGCTATTTTCCTTCATGTAGCTGTTAACGTCCACCTTTTCGAAAAAAAATGCTTGTCTTTCTAGATTAATTTTCCACATAAATTTCCAAGTCTAAAAAAATTCACTCTGGATTTGCTAAAATCACTGGTAAGTGTAACACTCCAATCATTCCGATTGAGATGTGTTAAAAATTAGGTAAATGAAAGATCGTCACCTTTCCAAATAAAAAATATATCATCTATGTAGCGGCAATAGGTGACCAGGTTCGCATCCCATACATGATCTTTAAAGATAAACTTATGCTCCCATAGGGACATGAAAAAATTAACATGACTTGGTGTGAATCTAGTCACCTTTGTTGTTCCACAGATTTGGAGATAAAAGGTGTCACTAAACCAAAAATAATTATTAGTTAAAATCCATTGAATTCCCTCCATAATAAAATCAATATGTGTCTGAGGAAATTTCTGAGACAATAATCGTATAAAGCGTCCAAAAAGGTATTCTTGGTCCCACTGTATATCTTTCAGAACCTGCAGCATATTTATAGTATCCTTTAGGTAGCTGGGACATTTTGGTACAATTGTCTGCAGACATCAGTCTATTTTGTAAAAGTTTGCTTTGAAATTGAACCTATCCTTGAGACTATAAGTCTCCCACCAGGGTTCTCTCTATTTTTGTACACTTTGGGTAAATTATAATAAAACAGGAATTTTTGGATATAAAACATTTCAAAATTCAAATTCCTTTTTGGTAAGTATTCATAAAACCTTTACTTTTTCTATTAGCTTATTATATTCAACTTTAATTTCATTTGTTGGATCTTTTATTAATACTGTATGTGTTCCTGTCTCCTAGGAATCCTCTCTTTTTCCAGCAGGTTTGATTACGAACAATCATGGGCGTCCACAGGAATTTTTCCAGGGGGGGGGCATGATTGTAATGACATCCATGCTTGGCCCCTTTTTGACAGTGTCATGAAAGGGAAGGAGCATAGTCATTTTCACATAAAGCCAGGGTGAATAGCTTTTTTACAACTATGGT
>OW240919.1:14110652-14400827 GCA_933207985.1 Pelobates cultripes | reverse complement strand
CCCCATCCCTCACTTACCTGTTCTGTAGGTTGCCCCTCCCCCATCCCTCACTTACCTGCTCTGTAGGTTGCCCCTCCCCCATCCCTCACTTACCTGCTCTGTAGGTTGCTCCTCCCCCATCCCTCACTTACCTGTTCTGTAGGTTGCCCCTCCCCCATCCCTAACTTACCTGCTCTGTAGGCTGCCCCCCAATCCCTCACTTACCTGCTCTGTAGGCTGCCCCCCAATCCCTCACTTACCTGCTCTGTAGGCTGCCTCTGTGCTGCTCCCCTGCGGTTTCAGTTATGAGCGAGAGGCAGGGATAAGCTGTAGCTTCCTGCCTTTTAACATTCACAGCGCCACCTACTGGCCAGCGCCGATATTGCAGGGTATTCTCACACATACCAAAAATAGCAGCACAAGCTGAAAAATCCAGGGGGGGGGCAAGTGCATATTAGTGTTGTGTGGTCTGTGTTGATTCTGTTGCTGTCTCCCTTTCATCTTTACAATTATTCGTATCATTTTGTTTATTCCATCGTGAATATGTTCTAATTTGTCCTTTTGCATAATCATTTTTATCTCATATTTTCTTTTTTTAATTTCAATTAAATTAGTTTGTATTTGTCCTGTCATTTGGGTAAAATCGTCTGGAGACGCATTGTGACAAACGCCCTGTGGTCTGGTCGTTTGCCACGAGCTCCTGGAGGAGCCTGCTAGCCAGCCTCCTGACCCAGGATTATGGGCCATACAAAATACCCTGCAAACTACTCTGTGTGATTTAGGATCATGTTGTTCAAGAACCAAATAACCTCACGAAACAGAGACCACCCGGGAGCTTGTTAAGCCCAATTGACACCTTGTTACTAGTTCCATCGCAGTGTTCTAATTGTTCGTCTGGGTGACCACAATTCGTATGACCACCACGAGGTGGGGGCCATCTTGTTCGCATGAATGCAGGCAGTGGTGTTTGGTCGTCGAGTTCATGGAACTAAAATCAGACACAAAACCTCTCGAACACCGCTGGTCTTCCATCAGCGCCTGTGTTTGGTTCTATACGACTTAGAAGAGCACTGTTCGGTGGAAACATTCCCACGAAAAAGGTGAACAAGCGCCAGGGTAGAACTATGGATTCAGTAGTTTGTTCGTTTTTAAACTACCGAACATGACCGACCGTAAGCACTGATTTCATGGAACGGTTTTGGGCATAGGACCATGTACACGGTTGGTCAAAATGATGACTTCCAGGGAAATTCCGAACCCCTGAACCAATCTGGGTGATTTTTGGAAATGTTGGTCACCCAGATCAGTCTATCAGGGGATGTAACTTTTGTGGGTTTTTTATGTGTTTTAAAGGTATTTTGGGGGGTTTGTAATATTGCATGTTTTTCTGTGCCTGAAGATAGAGTTACTTCAGTTCCTGACTCAATTATCTCTCAGGCACAGAAGAGGAGTTTGTAACTTGTTCCCTCTCAGGTCCAGGAGAGGGATTATCCTGTTTGTGTGGGAGTGCCAGGGGCAGATTAAAATGATTCCAGCTTGTACTCCCAAAACTATGTGTCGTCAGGTTACTGGGAAGGGAAATGGCTAATCACTGTTCCAGTATGGAGGATTCAACGGCGTAGTCCTTGTAAGCACTAGATCTTCCAGGACTAAGTGTCATCCAGTGCCTGGGGGTGGATAGAGAGTTCCCCATTCGGCTCCATGAGGGAGCGGTTCCAGGACCCCAGTCAAGTCACGGCGACTGTGGGCAGAAGTGCTGTGGTTTGTCCCCTGTTTCAGCTAGGAAGCGGTCCTTGGCAGAGGTACCCAGCCACGTGTACAGGGAGCTCTATTATGTGTATTTACTATCAAAAAATTCTGTAGTTCATTAATTTCTCCATTGAAGTGTTTTAAAGTGCCAGTGCGCCTTTTGACAATCAAGCCAATTAGACCAAAGGAGAAACTAACATTCTATTCAACAAATTCTTGATCCTCCAGATCGAAGGAAGGATTCTTTGAGAATCTTAGAAATCACAGGGTTATTTTTTTTTTCAATTGAAAATTTTTATTTCCCGAATTTGAGAATTCGAGTTTTTAAATGTTAAACATAAGGGGGTGGAGGGTAGAAGGGTACAGAATAAAGAAGAGGGTGGGGAAGGGGATCGATATAGCCAAGGTAATCAGTTTATACATGCTGGCAACAAAGTTATACAATTATTACAAGGCGACATAACATGGTAATAGAGCATTAGTATTCCTACACATATCCAGCTCGTAGAGAAGTCGGCCTATATCGTCGCTTTATACCAATTAAACCTTGGGGGTCCTAGGTAATTATCGTCCATTATTGTCATAAAGCTAGAGCGTCCTTCTAAATCTTCTAACTTGGGGATGGCCTTGGTCCTCAGTACCTATGGTGTTTGTGAGGTGCTTTCTTTGGTCACGTCATCTGTGGGTGCGGTTTGGTGAGTCATTTCTACAAATGGTTTCCAGATCTTAACAGTCTGTGCTCTGAGCGTGTGGGAGGCGGAAGCTAGAAGCTCATATTTATAATAATGAGTTATCCTATCGAGTAGGTCATTTCGGGAGGGGCATCTGGTGGTTTTCCAGTTTTGGGCTATGAGATGTCGAGCTGCTAGAATTATTAAGGACGCTATCTTTTTATCTGTTTTCTTCCACTGTGTAGGGAAGATCAGTAGGAGTGTTAGTGTCGGCGAGAGGGGTTCTTGAAGATGAATTAGTCGTTGCAGGAGTGAGTGGACCTGCGTCCAGAGCGGTGAAATCTCTTTACACTCCCACCCTATGTGCATCATGTTGCCTATATCTGTCAGGCATCTCCAGCATTTTGGGCTTGTATTGGGGTATATCTGGTGAAGCCTTTGGGGCGTGAGGTAACATCTGTATATCACCTTTTTATGCGCCTCCACGTGTGAGAAGCAGGAGGTGAGGCCTGAAAGAGCAGTCAGCGCCGAAAGCCAGTGTGTGTCTGTAAGTGTAGGTATTCCCTCTTTTTCCCATTTTTGTACGTAGGTGAATGGGGGGTATTATAGTCAAGTGTGGTCCTGTAGCATAACGACAGAGCTTTGGGTTTTTGTGGCGACTTGTGGCATCTAGATAGGATCTCTGTCATGTCTTTTAGCCTATATGGCTGAATCTGGGGGTTCAAGGTTACGTGGGTGGAGATAACACTTTTTACCTGTAGGTACTGAAAAATACAAGAGTTAGGCATGTTGTATTGGGTTTGTAGGACTGGGAATGGCTTGATTCCCTGCTGTGTACATATGCCCTTGATAACTTTCACGCCATACTTGGTCCAGGTCTTCAAGGACAACCAAGGCGTCAATCTGGTCAAAGCTTCGATCGGGGCATGTATGCAGAATTTCCCTTTCTCGGTTATTGTAGCCATCAGCCTGTCCCAGTATTTAAGCATCAATACAGAGGTGGGGTATAGCGACAATTTCGGTGGCCGATGGATCTTAGGAGACCACATGGCGTGGAGTAGGGTGTGCGGTTTGGATCTATCAGATTCCATATCGGCCCATTGAAACGTGTGTTTAGGGGCGTGATATCGAATAGCGAAGTCTAGAATGGCAGCTTCATAGTACGAGGTTAACTTGGGCGCCCCTAGACCACCTCTAGATTGGATCTGCTGCAATATAGATATATGTAAGCGTGGTTTAGCTTTGTTCCAAATGAATCTGGCTATTATAGCTTGGATGTTCTTGAGGGTTTGTGGGGGTACTTGTAGCGGTAGCATTCGAAATACATAGAGGATTTTTGGTAACAGCACCATTTTGATGGTGTTTATCCGTCCTAACCATGATAAGGGTACGTGTTTCCAGTGGTTACATAGCGACTTACAAGTCTGTGAAATCAGCCCATAGTTCAGTGACAGCGTTTTGTGGGGGTGTAGCGCCAGCTTCACTCCTAAATAGGTAATAAAGTCTTGTCTCCAGTCAAACTGAAAAGATTGTCGAAGCAGGTTGACTTGTGTGAGTGATATGTGGAGGGGTAGTGCTTGTGTCTTGGTGTTATTAAGTTTATAGTACGATATTTTACCATAATCGCGGAGGAGGGAGAGGAGGCGAGGTATTGTTGTCGTCGGGTTTCCAACTGTCAATAAAATATCATCTGCAAACATTGATAATTTAAAGGTCGAGGGGCCTATGTCTATTCCTGATATCGATGGGTCGTTTCTAATTTTATATGCTAAAGGTTCTAGGGCGAGGATGAAGAGAAGAGGGGATAGGGGACAACCTTGCCTAGTGCCATTGGAGAGGGCGAAAGGACGTGAGGTAAAGCCTGAGCTAGACACTTGCGCGGTTGGGGATTTATATAACGCCAAGATACCTCGGGTCATTTCTTGTGGGAAACCATATTTGTTTAACACTGATACCATATAAGCCCAGTTAAGCCTATCAAAGGCTTTTTCAGCATCTAAAGCCAATAGTATGCTTTCAGTTTTTTGGTCCGCAATGTGGGAGAGAATGTTTAGGATTTTTCTGGTATTATCGGATCCTTGCTTGCCTTTGACAAAGCCTGCTTGATCGTTGTGTATGATGCGGGTTAATATCGGGCTTATTCTATTAGCTAGCAATTTGGCATATATTTTAGTGTCGCAATTCAGCAGGGATGTAGGTCGGAAATAAGAGCATTGAGTCGGTGGTTTCCCAGGTTTTGGCAAGGTCGAAATGTGGGCTTGTAGCATTGCTGTGGGCATGGAACCTGTTTGAAAACATCGAGTAAAAAATGTCTTCATGTATGGCAAAAGGGTATCTCGAAACGTATAATAATATAGATTTGTAAAGCCATCAGGGCCTGGAGATTTGTGTTTTGGTAATTAGTCGAGGGTATCAATTATTTCCTGATCTGAGAAGGGTTGAATTAGAGCTTGACATTCTTCTGGGGTGAGAGATGCCAATTCAGTATCTTGCAGAAACAGGTCTATTTCAGTTTGCTTAGGGGGGGGACAGTCTTGTGACTGTGCTAGATTATAGAGGCCACTATAATAGTGGCTAAACTCGTCTACTATCTCTTGAGGGTCCATGATTTTTTTTGCCTTGGGTTGAGATAAGGAAGGCGATTTTAGACGATGGGGTTCTCGCTTTGAGTTGCGCGGCCAGGGTTTTCCCTGCTCTGTTTCTGGTATGGAAAAATTTATGTTTCAATTTTGAGGTAGGTAGGTCGTTTTTTCCATCTCTATATTTTTCAGGGTAGATTGTAGCTCACGAATCCGTGTAGTGGTAGTGTGAGATGGGCTTGTCTTGTTTGTGCGTGTGAGTGTGGCTATGTATGTCTATATAGTGTTTGGTTCTCTTTTTATTATTGTGGCTAGCATGTTTAATGAACTGTCCTCTAAGGACGGCTTTGTGCGCTTGCCACAGATTGTCTATGTTCATCCCTCCTGTATCGTTTAATACAAAGTATGAATGGAGTTCTTTTTTGATTTGTGCGACCAATTCCTCGTCCTTTAAGAGGTAATCGTTGAGGCGCCATGTGCGGGTCCCAGAAATGGGATATTGTGTGGCTAGGGATATTGTAATTGGGGCGTGGTCTGACCACGTAATGATGCCTATGTCCGCTTTGACTATTGTCAGAATTAGAGTCGAAGGAATAAGGAAACGGTCGATTCTGGAGTATGTGTCATGAACCTGAGAGTAATGCGTAAAGTCCCTGTCTAGGGGATGAAGGGTTCTCCATGCATCAGTGTAGTCGTGTGTAAGTAGCGCTTTGTCTATAAGGGATATGGAGCGAGTTCTTTGATTCGTTGTTTGTTGCAAAATTTTGGTGGAAGAAGTAGTGTCCAAAGTTTGGTCTAAAATGAAATTTGTGTCTCCCCCTATAATAACCTGCCCAAATTGGTAAGCGGACGCCAGAACTAAGATTTGTTCAATAAAGGTATGGCAGTCGGTGTGTGGTCCATAGAGATTGACTAAGGTATATTGTGCATTATTAATGATGCATTGAATTAAGAGGTAGCGGCCTTTTTTGTCGCATATTTTCTTCACTAGTTGGAATGTCACGTCTTTACTAACTAGGATGGAGACGCCTCGCTTTTTTGTCTTGTATGTGCTGTGGTAATTTGTTGGGAAGTGTCTGGAGAAGAATTTTGGTTGGTTAGATGTTTGGAAATGGGTTTCCTGATAAAATGCTATATGAGCTTTCTGTTTCTTTGCTTCTAGTAAGGCCATAACGTCTTTTATGTGGTGTGTTCAACCCTTTGGCATTCACTGATAGAATGTTAAGCGTCATGGTGTGTTAATGGGGAATCCTAGAATAAATTGCTGGTCTTTCTTGAATGGTAGGAAAGAAGAGATGGTGGGTGACTGGTCATGAAGTTTAGATATCGTTGTATTATACACCCAATGTGTAACTCGTTGGGTCTCTAGATGGAATGAGTGAAATGACTTGTGCCATGTATAGAAGTCCTTGATATTTTTGTTGTGACAGTACGCGATCACCTTGCGGGGAGGTAGGGTTGGGGGGTAAGGGAAATAACTGGGAAAATAAAACCAACTATGTACATTAAAAAGGTCTCTAAAGTGAGACCTGATAATTCTGGTGTTTCTGGGCATTATGGGGGTTGGAGGATCCCCATACGTGGTGAGAGAGATCATCTCCTATGGGTTGATCGAGACATCTCCCAGGCTTCCGTAGGTCTTGGCGGCAGTTTGGTAGTGTGGGAAAGCTAGTAATACATAGCGTGTTAAACCTCAAACATTAGGTATACGTTTACCTCTGGTCCTTGAGATAGTATTACTGTCAATGCCAGTGCGTGTCCAGAGGTGGATACGTATCGTACATGCACAAGATTACACTTTGTGTCTGGTATTATGTATATAGTGGCATGTGCTCACAGTGTAAAACGGGTTACCAACCAAACAATGCATTACTGAACATCAAATGGAAAGAAAAATAAAAAAAATATAAAAATACACCGTGGAACCGTGGGAATTTAACAACATTGTCATCATTTAAACCTGTAGCATGAACCAGTCGAGTATTAGAGGCTCGGGAAGGAATTACGTGTAGCATTAGGGCTATGGAGCGCAGGAGCTCAGCCGGGACCATTTAAAGATCAAGCAGCACTGCGGTGTCACCCCGGGTATGCACTTATCTCGGGACTCTAGTGGGTCATTAAAAGAGCGCAGTAGTCCCCTCACGGGAGACAACCATGTGTGGGGATATAGCCCTGTTCACTCACTTTTAGTTGTCATGCTTGAGTGTGTGGCTAGGGAGGGGGCTCGTGCAAAAGAGTGGCGTAGGGGACCTAAGTCTGTAGGTCTAAAACCTGTGGCCACCTTCCTTCTATTGCCATAATCCTCGAGAAGAACTATACATATATAACAGAGCAATTATATATTACCAGTCCAGAGCATTGTTTGGGCATGCATTGTGAGAATTAGTCCATTGGGCGAAGGTCTACATGGGCTTATGTACTGTAAGTCACTTATCTGTGCGTTGAGTTTCCCAATCTTGGGTGATCTTTAGAGGTGACCTGGGCACAGAGGCTGCTGCCATGCCATCTATGGGATCTGTGTTGACGGGTACGTTCCAGTCGGCCAGCGCTTTTTTCCCCTCTGCCAGGTTCCCGATATGTCTTTCATTACCGTTCCGTTTGACGGTGAGGCGTGTCGGGAAGCCCCATTTGTAGGGGATCTCTGCTGCTCTTAAAGCGCTTGTTATCGGCGCGAAATTTCTCCTGGCCTTTAACGTGTGGGCTGAGAGGTCTGTAAACAATAGAATTTTGTTGAATTCTTCAGGAAGATTAGGTCGTTTTCTGGCGGCTGACATTATGGCCTCTTTGGTGGTGTAATAGTGCACCTGTGTTATGGTGTCTCTGGGAGCTGATGGTGGTAGGTGCTGAGGCCTAGGCAGCCTATGGATCCTGTCTAGTAGCAGTGCGGACTCTGGTAGATCCGGGGCCAGCAGGTGAAAAATCCGGCGGGCATATTCTCCCAGCTCATTTGGGCCCACACCTTCTGGTATGCCCCTTATGAGGACATTGTTCCTTCTGTCCCTGTCTTCGTGGTCGGCAAGTTTTGTGAGAATCAAGTTGATCTTGGTCTCCATGGAGTCAAAGGCTGTCACTACATTATTGTGTGGCGAGATGATTTCCTCGGTTTTATTTTCTATGTAATCCGTACGTTCAACCAATGCTTTAACTTCTGCTCTAATTTCTTTGGATAGCTGGGCAAAATCTGCGCGTAGGGACGCTTGTAGTCCATTGAGCATCTTCTGAATTGCTGATTCTGTAGCAGGGAGGTCCCTATGGGAGACCGAGGTGATATCACTCCGTCCGGAGCTCGAGGCCGGTGATGTAGGCCTCTCGGCGCCATCTTGTGTGCGTCAAGGTGGTGAGGCCATGGCCGAAATTTGCAAGTTGGGGGCCTCTTTCACTTTCGCTCTTTTCGGGAGGCGCTGTGCCATGATGCCTAGGATGGTGGTAGATTCCTAGCTTGTAGAAAAGTGGGTGATCTCTCTCTGAATGCTGTTCTAATCGCTGCTTTGCGGGGATCGCTCACACGTCTGTCCTCATGACCGGTCAGGCCACGCCCCCAGGGTTATTTTTTTTAATATATA
The DNA here is from genome assembly GCA_933207985.1 of Pelobates cultripes. NCBI lineage: Eukaryota > Metazoa > Chordata > Amphibia > Anura > Pelobatidae > Pelobates > Pelobates cultripes. The sequence goes on along the minus strand of OW240919.1, from coordinate 14,392,286 downwards.
TTTCTAATTTTGCAATTTCCCATCCCAATACTTTCTAATTTAGTTTGGTAATTTTTTTAAATTTAAAGTTATATTCCTGATCATTGAACACCACATTTTGCTCTATTTTTAAAGTCATGAATTTAGCAGCACAGAGGAGAGTATTATTTGTACAACAGTTTATCCCCTGTACCCTGCTAGGAGAACCACCACATAAGACCCCAATGGAGCACCCGATTCTTTGCACCCAACTGCATCTTCCCTAGTTGTGCCAGGGGGTGCTGATCATACGCTGGCTGTCTGGAAAACAAGAATCAGATATTAGCCTTATCCCATATAAACGTTTACCCGGGTGCCAATTGAAAGCTATCCATCGAATCAGGGTGCTTTTCAGACTGGAGATAGCTGGTGGGTCAAGCTGTTGGGGGGGAAAGGGGAGGGAGAAACCAGTTTTGGGTGGAGAGTTGGGGGTCCTGGCTCCAAACAGCTGTACCTTCTTAATGGTGGCTTATTTTAATTTGTTCTGATAAGTATAATCATTCCCTGCAGGCTTTTTGCAGTAAACACTGTCTTTAGAGAAAAGGCAGTGTTTACATTACGATACCTCCAGTGGCCACTTGAGGCAGTACAGCACTGCTGTTTAGCATGGAGACGAACCTTCCTCAGAGATGCATTGATTTAATGCACCTCTGAGATGCTGATGGGCCAATCCGGTGTATGGCCCAGCCCTGTCTTGCTGATTTCAGCTAAATCAAGGATTTCCAAGGGAAAGCATTGGATTGGTTGAAATCCTAAATTCTGATGTCAGCAAGGAGGTGGATCGGGTGTCGAAATAAGGCAAGTTTGTGGCTTAACACTAAGGGCAGGAATGCATGATTGTTCCTGATCCTATAGTGATCAGCCTTTAATTATAGCAGTGTTCCTTTAAGTATACAGAATTAGAGTGAAATATCAACTAACAGCCAGATGTTTACCTTCACCTTCCATTAAATGAACGCCATAGTCACCTAAATTACTTTAGCTAAATAAAGCAGTTTTAGTGTATAGATCATTCCCCTGCAATTTCACTGCTCAATTCACTGTCATTTAGGAGTTAAATCACTTTGTTTCTGTTTATGCAGCCCTAGCCACACCTCCCCTGGCTATGATTGACAGAGCCTGCATGAAAAAAAAACTGGTTTCACTTTCAAACAGATGTAATTTACCTTAAATAATTGTATCTCAATCTCTAAATTGAACTTTAATCACATACAGGAGGCTCTTGCAGGGTCTAGCAAGCTATTAACATAGCAGGGGATAAGAAAATCTTAAACAGAACTTGCAATAAAGAAAGCCTAAATAGGGCTCTCTTTACAGGAAGTGTTTATGGAAGGCTGTGCAAGTCACATGCAGGGAGGTGTGACTAGGGTTCATAAACAAAGGGATTTAACTCCTAAATGGCAGAGGATTGAGCAGTGAGGCTGCAGGGGCATGTTCTATACACCAAAACTGCCTCATTAAGCTAAAGTTGTTCAGGTGACTAGTGTCCCTTTAACTCCCTTGAGGGAATTAAAGTAGCCATGCTATACAAGTGTGCCTGCTTCCTCCCACAGACCTCAATCCAGATGCGCATGAGCACCAATTCAGATGCTTCTATACAAAGCCCCTGGTTATTTCCTTGTGAATAAGGCTAAGGTCGCCATTCATAGTATATGCAGCCTTTGTGAGGTATCATGTAATGCTGGCTCTGCCCCTGATCTACCTCCTTATCAGTCTCAGCCAATCCTATGGGGAAGCATTGATATTGGATCAGGCCACCACTTCTGGTGATGGCAGCAGGCAGTTTAAAAGGAAACTGGGACAAGCAGCTCCAGACTTGAATACAAAGTAATTTACTATATTTTGGAAGTCATGAGGGGACCAGGATGGCAGTTTTAGCCCCTATAAGGTCATGAACACATGTTTGTGTTCCTTTAACAGGATTAAAAATAAAGACCATTAGTCATGTAGGCTGGGAGCCACATCCTTGTGACCAGGGCTGCATAAACAGAGCGATTAAACTCCCAAACAGAATTGAGACTGTAGAGGCATGAACTCTACACCAAGTCTGTTTTATTATTTACTATCTTTGGTCCAATTTTACATGGTTTGATTTTTATCTGTATTGACCTGCAAGTTATTTTGATGCTAGGGTTCAGGTGTATTGATAACCTCAGGAATCCTAGGCTGGAGAAACTGAACCATATGGGATGCAGTGAATTATAAGCATTAAGTCATGATACAAGTACAAGTAAAAACAGTCTTTATTAAAAGCACACATTAAAACATATTTACAGAAGCACATGGTGCCGAGCCATTACAATCTATACAAATTAGAGAAGGTTATCTTCCTCATTACATAACAGGCTTTGCCATATTTACAACAGTGTCAGATCTCAGCTGAGGAATGGTGCTGATCTTCATCTGTTTGCTGCTGGCATACTTGTTCTTTACAGTCTAGGAGAGAAAATGAGGTCATGTCAGTTATATAAATGGTGTTTGGACCCTAATGCATCTGTTTATCTAGATTCTGATATAGACATGTGACAAACTTTTCCATGGACATTTGCAAACTCCTGGTGGACTGTGGAAACCTTGCTCAGGAGTTACCCTGCCCAGCCACCATTAGGAGCTTTCCCTCAGAAGCCCCTGATTTGGCACTTTCCCTTCTCTAGAATTAAACTGAACGCTAGCTCCCTGGTGGCGGTGTGCATGAAGGGTACTCAGCCACAACCACTATGAAACCAATTTTGGCATAAGGACTTTGTGGTCCCTGGTCCTCAGCTGCAAGTGTTATGGAACAGTTTTTGGCTAGGTCACCCTTTGGTTCCTAGGCAATTTGGTCAAGGGTTTTGAGCCACTTTGCAATCCACCAGGAGAATGTTTTTTTTGAATGGAAGGTGCTTGAGACCAAGAGGAACAAATGCATCTTGAGAGCCAGATGGAGCACCTGAAAGTTGACCAGCCAAAGCCTACATCACAGACTTTTGGTCATAGGACCCGAACTTTGCCCTGGTGGTGTTTCCCCCTACACTGCATGGATTGGAGTGCCATATGGAAGACGTCAGTGCTCTGAGATCAGGGCTATGTGACTTGAAGGGTTAGTTAAGGTTATGTTTTGGCTGTGTTACTGGTAGATAATTAGCTTACTGGTCAATTAACTCAATTATCTCCCTGGCAGAGATATTGGCGAGGGGCCTGTATTATATACAGTTGAGACCCCATGCTGGGCTCTGTATAAATGCCATAATAAATCAGTTTTGTAAATCAAAAAAGATAGATGTCTCCGCTTCACTAGAAGCGATGTCAACTCAGGGTACAGACGCTGTTACAACATATGTTGTAACCGCCAAGATTGTGTTCACATATTTAACACCTGACTGAAGGGTGCTACAGAGTCACTACCAGAGAGCATTACATCAGAACCTCTCCAGCTCACTGTATTGGTTGGGATGCCAGAAGAACCCTGACCTTTAGCAGTGAGAAAAGGCATTTAACCATGCCCCTTAGAGGGATCCCCACAGCTCCCTGGGAGAGCTGCAGACAGCCATTTATTGCTGAGTGATTATTCAGTTGATGCCATTCTGTGCAGTGAAAGAATTACAGGGTGTATGTTAGCCAGCCTTGAACACTAGTTTGACCTATAGCTGAGGTGTTAAAAGCCATGTGCAGTGTTGCATAGCTAGACACTGCACATGCAGTCTTCAAACACCATTACCACCTCAGCTTGTAGCTGCATGGGAATTGAGTCACTGATCATGTGCCACTGGCTAGAGAAGTCTTAAAGAAGCTTGGTGTTAAAGTGCCACACACATCTGTTCTTACCAGGTGCTTTGTCAGTCCTTTGTTCACTTTGACAACATTTTTAGCCATGTGCTGCATGACGGGGATGAGGGATTCTTCAGAGTATTGCATGTAGTGCTGTAGAGTTGGAGTCTGCAAGAATACACAAGAATGTGAGTCCAGATGCCTGGATTTTGATCATTGTTTTAGAAGTTGCATTTTTCTGGAGCTCCAAGTGTTACTTACCCAGTCACCTGCACTGAGAACCCTTAGAGCAAAGCAAGAAGCCGCAGCAGCGATCTGAGAAGGTGGGTAGTGCATCATTTCATAATCCACCATCACCAGCTCCATTAGATATTTGGCCAGGTTGTGTTGCTCAGCAGTAACCTACACAAGATTAGTGTGAGAATTAGAGTCATAAAGTTAGCCTTGGTACTTCCCTGTTGTGTCTACTCTGAGTTAGAGCCTTTACAAGATTTATATCTATTGAGGTGTTAGCCAGTAGACTCAGATACAAGCTATGTAAACTACTGTTTGATATAACTGCTTAACCCATTCAGAATTAAATATGAATTTGTGCTAGGTGGGACTGGGACCCATAAATCATGTGTATGACTACCAGCAGGCTATGTCAGCCAGTTTGAGTATGCCATAGGCCAAATCATTTTGCAGATTAATTTTATCTAAGGGCCTTTAAAGGCTTTTTGCAAGGAACAAAGACGGAGTCACAGTGGCTTGCTGCCATGCCAAATATTTCCTGGTTTGCACTAGTTTTTATATTCCACAAGTTCTGGAAGAATCAGCTCAGTGTAGATATGCCAAATGAAATTCCTTTTATGCATTTGGATGACATTACCTCTCCAATTTTGGAAGCCCTCCTGAGGAAGTGCAGTGGTAGGGGACGTCCAATGGCGAAATTTAGCACACGCAGAATTTGCATCTCCATATCTCTGATCTGTGCCTTTGTGTAGGTGTGATCTGTCACAAAGGTGAAGTCTCCAATCTCAGGTGGATACATCTCTTCATACTTTGCAGCAAGGAACATTGCTGTCACCCCTACAAGCTGCAGCTGGCTTTTAGGAACAGGGTGCTCCTAGAAAATAGTTAGGATAAGTCAGGAATCCACCGATTTAAGAACTTCCTATATGTTGGACAAGTGATAGAAAGCTTTAGAGAACTAGGTGGTGCACAGTCATGCACCCTCGCGTGGTCAGCTTTACATTCAGTAATGACTGATTGCCATCCTTTAGATGTTAAAAGTTTGAACTAAATCAAAGTTAAGGAAGCTCAGTACATGCAAATAAAAGTTAGACAGACACTAAAACTCTTCAGATGGACCACAGCAAGCAGATGTTCCTAGTCATGTAGTGTTTTGCAAGCTGTGACCAAGATCCCTTGTGATCTGTATCAGACATCTTCAAACCACAGCACAAGTTTATACATCACCCTAAAAGAAGAGGGTCTGCAGTAGTGACTGGTTTGTCATGGTGTCTAAAAGACACCAGCACACAAGTACCATGTAAATGCTCCAGCCATCCAAAGGCGAGGTGCTCCATGTCAGGCAGACATAGCGGACTTCACCAGAACAGTCTTCAAAAAGGGTAAGCGCAGGCAACACGCCAATAGTAAGGATTGTATTTTATTAACAGGTGAACCTCACAGAAAGTGAAATGTTTCGGCTCAGAGCCGTAGTCATGCATATATGATATAGGCCCCGCTGAGCCTAAATATTGCACTCTGGGGTGGTTCACCTGTTAATATTTTTTAACATTGAGTGAAGCCTGTGTTTACTTTGATGGTTTGTCATGTGATCTTCTCTACAGTCTTTGCATCTGAAGGGATGTTCCTGTACTACAGCTTAATCATATCTATGCATTGTTTGCTCACCTGCAAGAAGCGATCAATGATACCAACAGTCATAAACATAGTCTCCTGCAGCAAGCGAAATTTCATCTGAACCTGGACCAGCCAGTCGATCAGTATAGCCCGCATGTTTCCTGTGATTTCCTGTCCTTGCAGGTAGTTTGGCCTGATGCATAGTGAAACCTTAAAGGAGAAGTTGTAACAGTTAGCAGAGTTACCTGAATATATGAAGTTGGTCTTTAGGTTTCAGTGTGCTTTGTAGTGTCAAATTTAGTGACGTTTCTGCCAACATTTGACATCAAGGTACAGAAGAGTGTCACATTACATCCCTGGTAATATAGGCACATTGGCCAAGCTATTTCAGAGAACGTTTAAGTTTCTGCATGTTGTAGGAAGCCTTACTGGGAGAATTACATAAACTACACTAACTTTAGAAATAAAGTTCTGTTGTCCATATATAGACCTAGAGGACACTATAGCAAAGATGCTTACGGGACAAGGAGTGATTTGCTTTATTACATAAAGGGTCAGTAATACAAGGATTAATGTCATATTTTACAAGTGGAAGCAGTTTTAGACTGAATTAAAGTAATGTTTACGATTGCTTTTCTGCTAGTGCCAATACACAAAGCTCTGGGTACTTCTGTAAAGTCTCCTCCTAGAGAGATCTCAGTAATGGGAACTATGGAAACATAGTAACATGTTTACCCCACCAGAGGCTTACCTCTAAGCTCCCGAGATAGTTGTAGATGTCCTTAACGTATTCACTGCAGAGCATAGGATTACCTTCGTCATCTACATCCACATCCTTTACTTCAATGAGGACATCTGAGAAAGCTTGGCACAGCTCCTCCGGAATACATCCAGAGGTCTCCATTGGGCTGGGAGAACTTGGCTCAGCCTGCTAGAGAGGACATACAAACAGGTCTGGTTAGAGTGCTTCATCTGCCAACACATGTTTAATAGCACAGCGACAAAAAAAAGTTTTGTAGGATATTATTGGGTGAAGAGATATCGAAACATTTGTCCAGCCATCACAGCAATGTTTGGGTTGAAGAAATTGTTTATTCACAATAGCAGGAATATTTACAAGCATGAGAATTTCTAGTTTGGCCTTAAATTTGAAATTCCCTTGAATTCATACTTCCAGGTGTTAGTGACTCTGCAGTAATATGGGATTATGAAGCTGTGTGGAACCCTGGGGGGGGTCAGGATTTGGTACAGCATGTTAGAGGGGATCATGGTACCTCAGGAAGAGGGAGGCAGGCATTTTCTGGCTTCACTTTCACTGGTTCTGGCACTTTTTCCACAGGCTTGGGCTTCTTGACAATTTTTGCTGCAGGCTTCAGTTCCTGAAAACAGGAGCCAATTAGACACAGATACGTTTATTCAGCATGTAGAGGTAGAAACAAACTAGAACGCTTACCTTTTTAAGTTGCACCTTGGGTTCTGCCTTGTTGCCAATGTCACCAAGTGCAGTACGAGGCCTCAGGCCTGGCTTGGCTGCCAAAACCCTCTTGCCAATGGGGGCTTTTACATTGTTTTCTGTGTTGGACAGCATATTCTGGAAGACAAGTCATTGAAAGTGTTATACATCGAAACAAGCAATAGAACCTCTGTTTTACATGCAAGATACCAGGCAGTGCTGCAACCCAGTAGATTAAGCAGACTGAATGCTTTATAGATCACAAAGCCACTTCTAAATCAAGTCAGTTTTAGTACCAGTGTAAAAATGTAATCAAGCCCCACCGGCTAGGGTAGTTTAAATGCTGCCATGTGGAACAGCTTTTAGTTTAGAAAATAGGAGCAGACACCTAGAAACAGAGCCTGTGCATTAAAATCATAAGTGGATTGCTTTCACTAAATTAAAAGAGACTACTAGACAAACCCAAAAGGCATGTTTTGTGAAAAACTCCCACCTCAGATATTCAGCATTGTTATTTCAGCCTAGGTTACACTGCACAGACTTCAGTCCATGGCAACTGATTATTAATCCAAAGTCAAAAGTTGTATTTTTTAGATTATAATGTTAGTAACATTTTATATTGTAATGGGCTGTGACCACTGCATTATAGCAGTTAGATGTAGTAGCGAGTCTATTAGGCTAATCTTTGTTGCAAGGTCTTCAGCCTATTGTTCCTGTAACATTTTACAATTGTCTCATTTATCAGAATTCTTCCTTGCATTATATTGTAAAATGCTGCAGAATATGTTTGATCAATATGAATGCCAATAACAGATATGCTCTATGCTGTCTGGGGGGGGAGGGTTGGATCTGGAGCATGGCCCTATTGCTAGGAGACTCAGGTGGGGGATTTGTGGCTGAACCTTCAGAAGCCCAAGAGAATCCTGCATCATTGCATTGTCAATGAACCTTCTCAAAACACAATAACCACCACCCTCCACCCATGGGGTTTGTGGGCCCAGGACAATGCAGCCTGTCTGATGTGATATTTTGTAAATAAATAGCTTTGCAGACTGCCTGTAGCCCCTTGATATTGTTATTAATACACAGCAAGCTCCTAGAGGTCCTGGCCTAACACTGATAACAAGGACCCCAGGCAGGCAGTGAGGGAGGTCAGGCTGGCAGCCATTTTAGGCAGGGTTTTACCAAGCTAAGCTAGCCACTGGCTCACCTCCATTAACCCTCCAGGAAGGCTACCTACCCCCCGGTTATAGGAGTGTACACCCAGCCCTAGGTAGGTCCACCACAAGGCACAGCCCCCCACGGAGGAGACTACAACTCCCAGAGTGCTCAGCCAGCTGATAATGTATGGGGGGGTCTGGCCATGCAGGGAGTGAGGAGGTGGGTTATTAGTTATAGATAAGGAGATATAAAGTGTATTATAATATTACAATAATAGGCGACATCCCATAATCAGTATATCGGTAATAGATTATAATAACACATTATAGATTATAACAGGCGACATCCCATAATAACTCACCCTGGTAACCCGGAGAGACATGGTATCGATATATCGGCAGAGCAAGGTATCGGTATATCGAGGTATCGGCAGAGCAGGGTATCGTGGTATATCAGCGAGGTATCGGTATATCGAGGTATCGGCAGAGCAGGGTATCAGCAAGGTATCGGTATATCAGCAAGGTATCGGCAGACAGTGCTAAGTAGCTCGCTGCGTCCTTCTCTCTCGGCTGCCAGCACGCATATAGTCCTCCTTCCGGGGATTCAGTTTAAATCTCCCGCACGCCGCTCCTCATTGGTCAGTTCGGAACGCTCTGCCGCTCCCCCATTGGCTGCCGCGGAATGAGTTCGAATGCGTTGCCGTGGAGACGGCAGCGGGGAGGAGCGCGGTTGCCGCTGCCTGTGTGAGCGAGTCATTGACAACGCTGCACCCCGGGGGGAGGGGAGGCACCCAATGGGAAGAGCGCACAGATACATTCATTGACAGCGCCACCTAGCGACTGCAAGCTGTAACTGCACCCCGGGGGAGGGAGGCAGCCAATAGGAACAGCGCCGCCTAGCGACTGCAAGCTGTAACTGCACCCCGGGGGAGGGAGGCAGCCAATGGGAACAGCGCCGCCTAGCGACTGCAAGCTGTAACTGCACCCCGGGGGAGGGAGGGAGGCAGCCAATAGGAACAGCGCACAGCCACATTCAAATGCCAGCAATATAGGGACCTAACCAGGCCAGGCATGGCTGTCTGAGAGTAGTGGGAGTTACAGCCACATTCAAATACAGTAATAGAGGGACCAGGCCAGGCATGGCTGTCTGAGAGTAGTGGGAGTTACAGCCACATTCAAATACAGTAATAGAGGGACCTAACCAGGCCAGGCATGGCTGTCTGAGAGTAGTGGGAGTTACAGATTTTAGCTACATTCAAATAATAGAGAGGCCAGGCCAGGCATGGCTGCCATGTAATTCAGCCCTCTCCCTCTCTGTCAGCATAGAGATAAATGAATGCTGATAAGATAACTGTACATTGCCAGAATGTAACTCCCACTAATCTCAGACAAATCTGTATTCCTAATGTTATAGTGTCCCTGTCAATAGTACTTCTTCCCCCCCTCCGACTGTCACTGACAGTGTTAAAAATCCTTCTGTACTTTTTCACCTCTCCTCTCTAGGTGATGTCATTGAAGAGACAAGGCCTACTATGGCGGGGTCCAGCTCATCATTGGGGACCTAATGCACGCGATTGAATTAATGCTTTCCTACAGGCATTTACTTGGTCGGTGCCGCAGAAGCACCTCTAGTGGATTTTAATACAACAGCCAGCAGGAACGGAGTTCACCCAACAATGTAAACATTTCAGTTTTTCAAAAACCGCATTGTTTTACATTGCAGGGTTGACGGGACAAGGACACTAGGCCCAGATCACATCATTTAAAGGAACACTATAGGCACCCAGATCACTTCTTTTTAAATACTTTATTTTTGGGTGGAGCAACCCTTTAACATTCACGAAACAGAAACCAGACTATGCATATAAATTAATCTCTTAATAGCTTTCCCACCCCGCACCTTACTGGGCCCTCAACTCCCTCTGTTCCTGTGTGTCCAACTCGTCTGGCAATTACTTGTCTGTTAGTCCTCCTCTTGTACAGAATACGGAATTTGTTGGCTCTTTATAAACAATAAACTTTTTAATAATAATAATAATAATAAGTGTAAGGCTGCTTTCAGCTCACAGAGCTGTCCCACTCATCCTGTTTAATGAGTAGAATTGTTTTTAAGGATAAACATTGTATTCCATTACTTAGCTTAGCATATGCTAAGGCACAACCACTCAAAGTGAGTGGAGGGAAACAAAAGTTTTTTAATTCAATAAAAGTATGTTATTGTAACGCATTATTGTATATCTCCCAAAATTTCAAATGGACAAAGAGGGACACTTTAATTTTGAGGGCGTCGTCATGGGACAGAGCTATTCTGAGAAATGTTAGGTGACTTACTAATTAGCAATTTATTCATCTAAAATGTCATTTAGAACAAGAGCAATGTATCTTATTTACAAACACCAATTTCTAAACACATTTATTAAAGACACATTACTGGGAGTATTATTGTTGTGTAGCTCTGTTATACACTCAGTCACATTACTGGGAGTATTATTGCTGTGGAGCTCTGTTACACACTCAGACACATTACTGGGAGTATTATTGCTGTGGAGCTCTGTTATACACTCAGTCACATTACTGGGAGTATTATTGCTGTGGAGCTCTGTTATACACTCAGACACATTACTGGGAGTATTATTGATGTGAAGCTCTGTTATACACTTGGACACATTACTGGGAGTATTATTGCTGTGGAGCTCTGTTATACACTCAGACACGTTACTGGGAGTATTATTGCTGTGGAGCTGAGTTATACACTCAGACACGCTACTGGGAGTATTATTGCTGTGGAGCTGAGTTATACACTCAGACACGCTACTGGGAGTATTATTGCTGTGGAGCTGAGTTATACACTCAGACACATTACTGGGAGTATTATTGCTGTGGAGCTCTGTTATACACTCAGACACATTACTGGGAGTATTATTGCTATGGAGCTCTGTTCTACACTCAGACACATTACTGGGAGTATTATTGCTGTGGAGCTCTGTTATACACTCAGACATTACTGGGAGTATTATTGCTGTGGAGCTCTGTTATACACTCAGACACATTACTGGGAGTATTATTACTGTGGAGCTCTGTGATACACTCAGACACATTTCTGGGAGTATTATTACTCAGACACACCAGCAATTCAGATAGAAAAGGGGGATTTGGACCCAAAATAGGGACTTTCCCTCCTAAATAGGGACACTTGGGAGGTATGTTATCTGTATGTATTATCTGCTTAATTTTAAATAAAGTGGTATTATGCTTTACACAGACTCCTATAATAGAATGATTCAGGGCAGTGCAGCAGTGTGTAACACTGTCCTCATTCACACCCCATGTGTCAGCATCTAGGAACCTTTCTTCCCCGGAACCTTTGTGCACAGCCTCCTGCATCCTCCTGCGGGGGATGCATTTCCGGTGTGTCACGGATGTGGCCGGCTGGCGATGGGAAGATGGCGGCGGCCATGATGCAGATGTCACTGGGTTACCGGGGACTCCTGGCAGTCCGGAGCCGGGGGACGGGCCCGCTGAGCCTGGGCTTCGTGTCTCCCCAGCTGCGGGCCTTCTCTGTGCGGAAAGAGCCGGAGCTGGAGGAGAATCCATATTACAAGAAATACCAGGACCGGATCCAGCAACTGCGCCGGTATGTGTCACAGGAACAACAAGAAAGGAACAACCTCCGGATCCAGCCCGAACAGCCCTCCCTGCCACCTGAATACCCTTCCCAGTTGACATGGAGAGAACCCCTCCCCAGCCTGACATTCCCCTCAGAACCCCTCCTCCCCTTACTGACATGGAGAGAACCCCCCCTCCCAGCCCACGGGAGAGGGGAACCCCCAGCCTGACATGGAAGAGACCTTTCTGACATCTGACCTCAGTTGGAAGGAGCCTTCTCCCCCCAACCTGACATGGAGAACCTTCTCCCCCCCAGCCTGACATCTCCCAGCCTGACATGGAGAGGGCCCCCAGCCTGACATTTCTCGCCATTTCTTCCTCAGCTGCTGAGAGAGGCAGCTTTCTCTCAGCTGACATGGAGAGAATCTCTTCCATTGGTTTCTCTCCATGACATCAGGCCTGAGAAACATGGGGGTTTCTTCCATGCCTACTCCAGGCTGGGGGTCCCATGTCAGGCTGGGGGGTTTCTCTCCATGTCAGGCTGGGGTTCTTCCATGTCAGGCTGGGGGTTCTCCATGTCAGGCTGAGAATTCTACATGTCGACTGGGGTTCCTCTGAAAGTTCCATGTCCCGGGCTGAGGAGACTACCAGGCTGGGGGAAGAAAGGCCCTATCCATGTTAGGCTGGGGGGAGAATTCTCTCCATGTTAAACTGGGGAGAAGGACCTTCTCTCCATGTTTCCAAACTGAGAGTCCATGTGTTAGCTGAGAGATACTCCATGTGTTGGCTTTGAGGAGAAAATTCTCTCCATGTTGAAATTTCGAGAGAGGGGAAAGGACTATACATGTATTTAGGGAGAAGGGGAGAAAAATTCTCTCCATGTTGAAACCTCTCCATGTTAGGCTGGAAAAATTCTCACTCCATGTTAGGCTGGGGGAGAGGGAGAAGGTTCTCTCCATAGGTCGGGGGGAGAAGGTTCTCCTGGGGGGAGAAGGTTGGGGGGAGAAGTCTTCCATGTTAGGCTGGGGGAGAAGGTTCTCCATGTTAGGCTGGGGAGAAGGTTCTCTCCATGTTGGGGTTGGGGGGGGAGAAGGTTCTCTCCATGTTAGGCGGGGAGAAGAAGGTTCTCTCCATGTTAGGCTGGGGGAAGAAGGGTGTCTCCATGTTAGGCTGGGGGAAGAAGGTTCTCTCCATGTTAGGCTGGGGGAAGAAGGTTCTCTCCATGTTAGGCTGGGGGAAAGGTTCTCTTCCATGTTAGGCTGGGGGTTCTCTCCATGTCAGGCTGCATAAACCAAAAACAAAGTGATTTAACTCCTAAATTACAGTGAAATTGCAGGGGAATGATCTATACACTAAAACTGCTTTATTTAGCTAAAGTAATTTAGGTGACTATAGTGTTCCTTTAACTTGCCACCATTTTTTTCACCAATTTATTTCAAATTTTGTGGTGTGAAAAAAAAAATCAGATTGTTTTACATACATGTTGCATTTTCGCTGGGTATTTTGTATGTTTGATAAGTGCCATTGTCATAAATTCCCACTAAGTATGCTCAGTTACCTCTTCTGAGTAAAACAATAAGCCCAATGCATGACCTAGACACTATTTTGTGAAGGTTACAGTGCTGTAAAAGACGTGATAAGTTCAGGTTTTTAAGTGTGAACTTACATGGAGGGTTTTAATGGGTCCATATTCTATTTTGAAATATGTTAGAAGCCTTTTTCCAACTACCCCAAAAAGGCATACCATTTTTAAAAAAAGACACCGAGGGTATTTCAAAAGGCAAATTTTGAACCTTAGCGTGGGATCATTTTTCTGATAGTTTTTTTTTTTTTCTGCCTTTTGGACACACACAGTGAGTTTGTACAGTATATTTTGCAAACCTTATGTGTGCTACGGCTTTATTATACTTCATATGTTGCTCAGCGATGTTGTCTGAGTACAGCAATACCCCCGTATGTACCTTTGCCAGGCATATGTGGACATTGAAGGGGCACATTTGAGACACAGCCATTGCAGTTTTTTTCAAACTTTTTATTTTTATGCTGTGTCGTTAGCTCACTTTGGAGGTTTTTTTGGTAGGTTAATTATTCCAGCTACCCCATAAAGGCATAATGTTTCTTAAAGAAGACATCCCAGGGTAATTCAAAAGGCATATTATGAACCTTAGTCTGAAATAATTTTTCCGCTAGCTTGTACCAAGTGTAGTGGTAATAAGCATTTTTTCTGCTTTTTTTGACCCACAGTACATTTTGTACTGAATACTGTATTTTGCAAACCTTATATGATATATATATATATATATGATATCTTGTTTCCGCTAGCTTATACCAAGTGTAGTGGCAATAAGCATTTTTTATGCCTTTTTTTTTTTTTTTGGTAAATCTTTATTTTATTATGGCATATGTGTTATGGGGTACAGAATAGAAAAATGAGGCATTGTGGGGTAACACAAGTTAATTAACAGTAAATCCCCCAATTTTCCCACTAACTTCTACCCTAAATAAATAGCTAAATAAATAAATGTTTTACAAATATTTAAGTAACTAAATAAATTTAACCCTTGAGGATTAAATAAAATTAAAGTTAACCCTCAGGGGTTAAAAGAAAAAATCAGGTCACATTGAAATACTGTGATCTGTATTTTGATCACTGCAGACAGTGATCAAAGGGTAGGGAAGGGGTTAAATTTTATTTGAAAGAGGAGAGAGGGGGTGGGATTTTATTACTGACATTTTTATTTTTTTTACAGAGTGAGACAGATCAGCACCTGAGCTGCGGGGAGACAGATCGGGTTTCACTGCAGCACCTGTGATCGCTATGACTCCTGGTCAGAGCGATCACATGGGCTGTGAAACTGCCCACAGTAGTATGCCTCCAACACGGAGACACACTACACGAACACTAAACCCACGATTGCAGCGATTGTGGACAGAAATTTAATTCCTTAAGGGGAGTGCTGCAATGATGGAAAATTTCCATCCAGTGTCCTTAAGGGGTTAAAGGAGCACTAAAGGGTCAGGAACACAAACATATATTTCTGACCCTATTATGTTAAAACCACCATCTAGCCCCCCTGGTCTCTCTTGCCTCCCTAAATATAGTAAATTCTTACTTGTATTCAAGTCTGTAGCTGCTGGCTCTGCCCCTGTCTGCCTCAGAATAGCAAGCTGCCTGCTGACCTCATCAGAAGTGTTGTTCTGAGCCAATCACAATGCTTCCCCATAGGATTGGCTGAGACAGTGAATGAAGCAGATCAGGGGCAGAGCCAGCACAGTCAAACACAGCCCTGGCCAATCAGCATCTCCTCATAGAGATGAATTGAATCAATAAATCTCTATGAGGAATGTTCAGTGTCTGCATGAAGGAGATACTGATATGTTGCGATGCACACTAAGCAAGACTGAGATAGGAAGCAGCTCTAGCAGCCATCTGAGGAGTGGCCAGAGAAGTTATCACTAGGCTGTAATGTAAACACTGCATTTTTTTTTTTTTAAAAGACAGTGTTTACAGTAGGGATCGTCCGATATTCGGTAATTTCTGCAATATCGGTATTGGCCTATAGAGATACCAATATTGCCGATAATGCAGACCAAGACCGCCGGGCCCATGACAAGGAGACAAATGTTTGATCCAATGTTTAAAAACTGTTTTAACCTTAGTGAATACTTGCTTAATCTAGTTTTGTGTTCTAAGCAGTCTGTATTTTTTTTTTTCTTGTACTTTTTATCTTTCCAAAACCTAGATCTGACCCTGCTGCTTTTGATGCACGCTTGGACAAGAGGAAAGAAGTAGAAAAACAGCCCCTCGGTTACTCAAAGCAATCCGAATTTGCCCGTGCGATAGAGGATAAGGTAGCGCTTTGTTTATTGCATAACTGTGACTGTCTCTCCTAAATAAATATTTGTAGCAACCATGTGGATGAAAATAAATGTATCCCAGACAATTTAAAGGACCACTCTAGGCACCCAGACCACTTCAGCTTAATGAAGTGGTCTGGGTGCCAGGTCCCTCTAGGATTAACCTTTTCTTTTTTTTATAAACATAGCAGTTTCAGAGAAACTGCTATGTTTATAAATGGGTTAATCCAGCCTCTAGTGGCTGTCTCATTGACAGCCGCTAGAGGCGTTTGCGTGCTTCTAACTGTTAGAATCAGAGTGAGAAGACGCCAGCGTCCATAGAAAAGCATTATGAATGCTTTCCTATGAGACTGGCTGAATGCGCGCGCATTCAGCCGAAGAGGAGGATTGGAGAGGAGGAGGAGAGCTCCCTCCCCGACGCTGGAAAAAAGGTAAGATTTAACCCCTTTCCTCTCCCCAGAGCCCGGCGGGAGGGGGTCCCTGAGGGTGGAGGCACCCTCAGGGTACTATAGTGCCAGGAAAACGAGTATGTTTTCCTGGCACTATAGTGGTCCTTTAAAGGAACACTATAGGGTCAGGAACACAAAAATGTATTCCTGACTCTATAGTGTTAAAAACACCATCTGGCACTCCCTTTCGCCCTAAGTATAGTAAAATCTTTCCTTTATTCCAGTCTGCTGCAGCTGGCTCTGCCCCTGATCTGCCTGCTTGGTTGACCTCATCAGAAGTGGTGAACTGAGCCAATCCCAATGCTTTCCCATAGGAAAGCATCGGATTGACTGAGAATGTCTGTCTAGGAGGCAGATCAGGGCACTATACTGTGGTTCCTTCACAGTATAGTATATGAAACCATTTTAGCGTGGTTGGTCATTAAGCTGGGTCTCACGTGGAGCCCATGTTGCATCCGGTCTTCTCAGAGCTGGAGAAGCCAGCTGTCAGTTTTGTTCAATATATGAACAGATTCAGTCATTCATTGTCCTCAATCCTCTCCTGTCCATTAAGAGCGAATGCAGTGTGGATGCCTGACAGGACCCAGGCACATGAAGTCATGCTAAGATGTTTTCCAGATTATGCTGGGAGGGCACCTGGGAACTCCTGGCACCATAGCACTATTCCAGGCTATAAGGGTTATAGTGTTTGGAATGTTTCTCCCCCCAAAAAATGTCCCAAGTCTTCACTTATTTACTTACCTGTGTTTTAAAAACATAATGGCGATATTTTTATTAAAAAAGTGTTTTAATGCTGTCATTATTTTGATTGTATTTATTACAATGTTCTAAGAGTGATCTAAAAACCCAAAAATACAGCAGAAAATATAATAGTGTGATACAGTATAAAGTGCAGCTATATGCGCTGGTAGAATTACACTCACAGAATCAAACCAATATTGATGGCAGGACTCAATATATAATCCAAATAAAGATCTGCTTTATTTCATATAACCAGTATAACAAAGACATGCATAACATGTAACAAAGGGTCCTTTTATCTGCTTTAATTCATATAATAAGTATAAAAGAAATATGCATAACATAAAAAGCAACAAATGGTCCTGGCCTTACATGTCTAGTTGTATTTGCTGGTACAAGGATACTTTCTGGGATATCCTTGGAGGAAGCTGCACATACTCTTAATAAGATAAATACTTATTTTAACAACACTAGTCACAGATTGGTGAGGGTGTGTGATTCATCTAAAAAAATGCAAGTTTCTTCTCTTTTTTTTAATATTAAATTCCTTAATTTTTCTGAGAAATGTATATCTCGAAAGACAACCAAATTTAGCTGTAATTTAGAGAAAAGAAACAACACTTCTGTAAAGAAAAAAATAAATTTGTTGAATCAATGAAAAATGGTGTAGATTCCAAAATGACGTTAGGGCACCTAAAAAGCAACAGATAAAAAGATCGGACAGATTTAATAAATTGCGCTACAAACTTGCAGACACATGTTGGTACAAGGAAATTCTGCATTCTTCCCGTATAAAATTCATAGGGAAAGTGGTTCTTAATCATATTTTAAAACATGTAGTTTTTCCGTTCGTCACTAGACCTATGGATATGACCAGAACTAGAGGTATGCTAATGCATTAACATGTGTGGGTGGTATGTTAATCTATCATGTTAAGATATTATGACACTTTATTTATCTACACATCTATGCAGTCATATAAGTAAGATAATAAGCTATGTATAATCACAATGTTTTGATATCTATGTATTGTCTTAGTCGAAGTACTGATACACTGTATAGAGTAGACAAAATATAGTTTAACCAGTAATATGGAGAGTTGGTAGCAGGATTATATCACACCTGGTAATATATAGACCTGGCAGTGGGGTGATATTGAGACCCAAAACCATAAAGTAACCAGCTTCTCTCAAGAAGAAGGATGGCTTATCTATCAGTAAGTAAATGTTAAAAAAAATATATATGTACTTTATTCTCCTTTTAATTTGGGGAATAATCTAATAGGGCAGGGCACTGGGCTAAGCACTAACTAATTTTTACCCTGGATGGCACAAATACAATTTGCCAACTACTTCAACAAATAGGAAGGTGTGATACTTGGCAGTGGGAAGATATAGAGACTTGGAGACTTGGTAGTAGCGTAATCCAGAGACTATATAATAAGGTAATTATATAGACTTCCATTGAGAGCGAGCCATAATCTCCTGCACAAAGCTTGCAGCTTGCCTTAGCGCTCTGCAGGGTCCGTGCAGGGCAGCTCATTGGCTGAGCATGTCAACGGATTCCTCCGCACCACAGGCATTCGCTCAATGCAGAGATCTTCCGGCTCTCATTGAGGCGGTTACCGGCACCTGCCCGACTGCAGTTACATCATCAAACCATGATTACTTAGATTGGGGGGTGCCAGTGCATTCCTGGCACCACAACACTAGAACAAGCTGTAATGGTTATGGTGCATTATGTACGGAGAATAGGTGGTAGCGTATGTAATCCACGCAAGCTGGGTGGGTGCCAGTAAGCCGACAATATCCAGTGGTTTAGGTAAAATAAAGTCAACATAAATAAACATTAAAATGCAGATCATTAATATTGCGTACCTTGACACTATAAATAAAAATGGCACTCATGTTTATTTTTCTTAAGGGTGCAATGACTCCAGGGCCGCCTTCCTGGATAAGTATCAAAGAATAAACAAAAATTATGTCCAGCACTCCTTATTGTGAAAAGATGATATCCCTTTATTGGCAAACCAGCAAAGTTTTAACTGTCTGTCTTTATCAAGCAGGGTGACACTACATATGTTGAACTACATAGCTAGGATGGCAGACCGTGCAACATAGCAAATGTACAGTTCAGAGCATGCACGGCACTGAGGTATGAGTGCAGTGCTATACATTTTACTGTCCTGTTACATTGTTATAGATTACAAAAAATACATTCTTTTATTTACTACTTCTAGAGTCAATCCACTCTCTGTATAGATATGTTTTTAAGCTTTTACTTTCTGTGGGTCGCAGAGAAACAAATAATTGTGACATTTTAGTGGATGTACAGATGTATTGGCTACAGTGAGTATATCCACATCTGTGTAGGATATCAATAAAAGAAAGAAAATTGAACCTCTTAATATATATTCTCCCCTCCCTCCAATCTTTATAACGTTTTCAAAAACCTATAACAAAATTCTGATCCACCATCGACTCCTATACTTGTATGATAAGAAATAAACATTTGTTTTCATTTTGTGAAGCAATCGTTCAAAATACAAACTAATGGCTGTTTTTATGTGTTCATTTTTAGGTTGGGACAGGTTCGCCCAAAGGATTCACAAAGAACAAGGTGAGTTATGTGCTGCAGCCAGTAGTTGTCTGGCATCAAAACAACTTTATCTTAACCCTTTAAGGACACAGCTTCGGTAGTTTATAATTTATTAACCATAACTGCTTCACTATGCTACAGTTGTTTTGGTACCTATACTGTCACTTTATTTTTCTAGTTATTCCTTAAAGGATTACTCCAAGCCCGCTGTAGTGGTTATAATGCCAGGAGTACCCTGATCCACTTCCCCGGTATCAGGGCAAACTGACAATGGTTTTCTCACCTACCTGGTCCCTGAGCACCAGCTGAACGATCTCAGCCTACGACTGACTTTGTGTGCAATATATGATGCAGAGAGTAGGCATTAGCCAGGAATTTTTATATATGCTCCTTTTTCATAAAATTTCATCTATACATTGTGCTAGCAGTTTTGTTAGCAAATCTATAGAATTAGAGAAAAACCTACATAAAAATAGTTGTTGGTTTTTTTTTTTTTCTTCTCCCAACTCTCAGTCAATGCTGAGGCATTTACTGACAATGAAAAACTGAAAAGAACTCCCACTGCATTTCACAAGCATCGGAACGGCAGCAGATGTGCTGCGATTGCTATAGAGATTCCCACTCCGTTCCGACACCGGCACACAAAGCCAGCATGCCGACTTTACTGAGGTGGTTTGCCCTGCTTGGGCAAAGGTGAATCAGAGGATGGCAGTGGGTGTTATATAAAGAGTAAAACCCACTAAACGGCTATGGAACGGGGGAAAGGGGAATAAATCTCTCTATTTTACATTGAATACACCATGTATCTTTGTAATTTATAATGTATGGGAGCATTTCAGGTAAGTTTTTTTTCTCTACAGGTTTACTTTACATTAACAGTTCTGTAATTTCCTTTGGTATAAGAAACCTGAAAGTTCTAAAACATTGGTGTTGCCAGATGTAGGCCTTGCGTGGCACATCATCTGCCCACAATTAGAAAGTGCTCTAAAATTACTGCGCATGTCAAGTTGCAGACTTTGGCATTTGCTATTTTTTAAAAATTCGGACATGAATTTTGACTATATATTCATCCGTCAGAAAGACGAATTAACGAACTGTAATTACAAAGAACGACTGAAGATAGAATTTCAGTAATTTGTAGGTTATTATTTACAACAGTGAGCAGATATTTTAAACTTCCCTAATTTATTGATACCGTTTTTTTTAGTTTTTTTTTTGCTTGGTATGCATAAAGTTGTCGGAAAGACCCATTTCCGTCATTCAGCTTTCTGGTGGATAGATCCCTAATACTGTGGGAATTAGGAGACAATCTACTAAACAGCTGCAAGATGCAGCCGAGGCACGGATCAGAATTTCATTATTTTGAATTAAATTCCAAACTGAACATAATGACCGAACTTCATCCGAACAATACCTTAAAACGCCAGAGATTTTTTATTTATTTTTTAAATCTCAAGCAATTCTTTTAGCATGTTCCATAAACACAATGATGTCTAGGCCATGCTGTGCAGAGTTGCTGTTGGATTTTTGTAAACTTAAAATTCAAAAAATTTACCTGTGTGTGACTGCTGTCATACGTGACAGATCCAGCTGTTAGATATCCCATCATGACACGCAGTATTCTATTTGTAAATTTACTGCACAAATGTTTAGAACTATGACAAAGTAATTATATTCCCTCATGTGTTTCAGACACTTAATTCAATTGTAAACGTTGAGCTGATAAAAGACAAGAGCGCAGATGATATTAAAGAGGTAAGTTGGAAGTGATTGCCAGAACAGTTCCTCCCATGAGAGGCAATTATTTACATAAATAGACATTTTTATAATGTAATGTAACAAAGAAAAATCTAGAATTACACGTTTTATTTCCTACCTCACTGTAGGCTTTTCCGACCACTGAACCAAAACAAATTGTCATAATTTCACGAGAGCATTATTGTTGTTTCATTCAGATGAGTTTATTATGGATTCAATGTCAGTATCATGTTCATTGCATTCCACCGATGTGAACTACTTTACATGGATTATGTAAAAAAAAAAAAGCTTTCAGAATGAATATACCATTGGTTTCCATGGTGATTGCTTCACATTTAGAATGTTGCCCCACAATGAACTACAGCTGACAGAGGTTGATATCCCCAGAGATGCTTGTTTTTTAGGATACATTTGTGATTGGTATATTGTTAAGTTGTTTGCTTTAAATAAAACTTGTCTCACCATGGCAGCAATGACAGTCACCGCTGTCCATTCTTATCGGTTTAAAACATACATTTCGCCAGCTAGGCAATACATATCTAATAAAATTCTAAATTTCTCAAGAAATATGCAGCTTTTTTTTTCTTCTTTCACTTGAAATGTAATATTATATTTACCTTGGTGAAAACACGTTATCAGTGTACACGTTATCATGTGTAATTATTTGCTATTGCAATGATACAATATTAGCTACATAAAGTATTGGCTATTATCTGAAAGACGCTCAGTCTGCAGTTAATGCATCAGTTGCTGGCATATAAAGCTGAGCGTTGCACTCTTTTTAGTTCAGCCCATCTAATTGCCATTTTACAAACATTGCTGGCATCCCTATGTTTTATATATGATTCATC
This sequence comes from Pelobates cultripes, assembly GCA_933207985.1. NCBI lineage: Eukaryota > Metazoa > Chordata > Amphibia > Anura > Pelobatidae > Pelobates > Pelobates cultripes. Next base: position 14,370,196 of record OW240919.1, on the reverse strand, counting down.
GGAATGCTTTAAAAGACGTTTCTTATTTGTGTTTGGTTTGTTTTGACTGCTGATCTGCTTTCTAAACCAAATTGATACAGATTTAGGGAACACAAACAAACAAAAATAAAGTTTTTACATTTTACAAGACTACTTAAAATCACCTATGTTAGCAAACAGATATGGGGATTCAGTTCCACCATATGGCCATATTGTGTTAAATCCGCCACTACTTTACAGTACTCCAATATCAGTGGCTCCTACACTAATCTTAACATGGGAGATACACATGCTAACTGCAATGCTTACTGCTTATGCTGCTTCCGGAGAGAGTCTTCAAATTTTATGCTTTCTTATGGCCATCTCCAAAGTGGTTCCTTTAGTGGAAGATTTAGCTTTTGGACATCACAATCCATTTCAAGTAATCACATTTTCTATAGGATCTATTTTAGCAGTAAATCCACTTCGAAGCTTGTCATGCATGGATAGATGTCTATGATTTTGGAAGGGTGTCCTTGATCAATAGCATGATTGTGGATAAGAATCAGCATTAATTATTTTCTTTTTCATTAAATTCATTTAGGACTATAACTTTCCGTCCCTTATTTCAAGTCAAATAAATATCTAGCTTATTGTTATAGGTTTTTGAAAATTTTACAAATAAAGATTGAATTTAAAAAAATATATATATATATTTTTAGAGGTAAAATTGTCTTTTATGATATCACGCATAGACATGCATATACTCAATGTAGCCAACACATCTGTACATCCACTGAAATGTCCTTAAAAATCTTGTCAAATATTTGCCGACATTCTCCTCAGCGACTGCTACACTTTCTATTTGCTGGTGAAAGTTTGCATACAGCGCTGTGGAATATGTTGGTGTTTTATAAACGATAAATAATAATAATGAGCTGAGATATGTACCTTTTTTAGTCATTTGTATGCTCCAAACAGAATGAAGTGAGGCTCAATCTAGAGTTTGGATGCAATCAAACAAATTATAGATTCACTTCGCAGCAAATTTAGTATGTGGAAATAAATATTTTGATTCATCTCTTTATGGTTACAGATTTGGAAGCAGTATTTTTCTGCACAAGATACGGTGTATGCAGTCATACCTGTAAGTATTACTTTCACTGGAAATACGCAAATGCTTCAACATAAAAACAGCTGTGACTATTAACAGTAGCCTGTAGTTAGTAGTGGCTATTAATGACTAACTGGTTTCTAATCATGCTGCTTTTTTTTGTTGCTTTTTTCTTACAGTACCCACATACTGTGTCTTTAATGTGCAATAAATATGTCTAGTAATTAGTGTAGCATGCTTTGGTCTTCTTCTGAATCACATTTTCATTTTTGTAAGTAGTTATCAGTGGGTCAGGAAGTCACCTATATTAATAAATATTTAGCGTAGCCATGCCCCTGGAATTATTGTCCTCATTGACCACTTGCAATGTTGAGTAGTATGCTTTAAAGAGCACAGTAATTCTATGAAATACATAGATTAACAATATTTTGTTTAAAAAGAGAGAAAAGAAACACACATTTAAACCATCAGCACAGCATTGCTATGGTAACAGTGATTGATGGTTCATTTGCATCCATCCCACAACCTGATCCTTGGGGTTCTCGAGGTTAAATCTTTATTATTGGGGTTTATTATGTCTCAAGAACTACTTAATGGCATGCATAGAACACACTTGTGCACACTAGTGTACCCACTAGGTGGCACTCGTCAACAAAGAAAAAACAAAACTACTACTAGTGTTAGTATTCGAGTTACATCAAGCACCGTGACCACTTCAGTGATTTGAAGTTGTCATGGTGCCTGGAGTCTGTGCCCGCAGCGTTATTCTTTGAAGCGCTGCACAGTTCGAGATTAACCCCTCTGCTGCCCGAAGGTGTAACGAGTGCTGAACTCGTCAATTCTGTGCAACTTTCATTGAACAGAACATCAGTCATTGGCTTAGAACGGTCAGCAGATGCTCTCAGACAATGTATGTTGACAATAAAAACCAAAGAAAATAGTTACCTGCACACTTTTCCAAATCCCTATGCATATTTAATTAATGGAGGTTTTTTGTTTTACTGCAATGGCCATTGCATGTAAGCCCACCTGCCACATCAAGGTAAAAATAAGTCCGAGCAATTTTAATTGTTATCTGTAAAAACAGCTACTAAAGGAGTTTAACCAGAAAAAAAAATACTTTATAAGTTTCAGGGGTACTCAAGCACTTCTGGAATACATAAGCTATAAAACGATTTATACATAATTATACATTTTATGGATGACTGCTAAATAAATTGTATAAATGCCCAGTAAGGTTATAGGGTTAATTCAATCATCATAACCACTACAGCCCTCTGCTAGACTCCCTGGTGGCTACTTCTGGCTCCTGCAGAGGTGCAGAAGCCTGGCCGTTAACATAAAAAAAAAGGTGTTGTGCTCAGACCCCCACTACTATTGGGCGCAAGCAATGACCATAGTACAAATCAGCCCCAATATATACAATAAAAAACAAAGAAAAAAAGTTACTTGCACACTATTCCAAATCCCTTTACCTGAGTTGAAGGAAGCAAGGTGAATGGTTAGTGTAGGACCCACCTAAGACGCTTGCCTTGACGTAGCAGGTGGGCTTACACCTAATGGCCATTGGAGTAAAACAACTTCCTGATTTGACTAGTGCGCAGATAACTCTTTTATTTGGTTTTTATTGTATGTATTGGGGCTGCTGTGTGCTATGGTCATTGCTACCGCCCAGGAGTAGTGGGAGTCTAAACACAGGACTTTTTTTGTGTATGTCAACGGACCAGCTTCTGCAGCTCTGCAGGAGCTGGAAGTAGTCACCAGGGAGCAGAGGGATGCAGTGGCTATGATGATTGAATCAACCATTTACCCTTACAGGGCATTAATACAAGTTATTTATTTAGTAGAGATCCATAAAATGTATAATTATGTATAAATCGTTTTATAGTTTTGGATTCTGAAAGTGCTTGCATGCCCCTGAAACTTACACAATTTTATATATATATTTTTCTGGTTATGAGTCACCATATTTTATGGCTAACCATTTATAAAAATTTGTGTAATTAAGCACCCACCCAGCTGCCTGCCCATCTGCATTTGTATACACAGGGCAATAAACCAAAATGTTACCAGAACCAAGAGATTGCAAAATATGTATATATAAAATCTGAATCATTGTTTTGTTCTTGGATTTTATTTATCTCGTGTTTTTTTTAATTCTTTCTTTAGGGTGAAGCTTTTGAGTTAATGTGGCAGAGAGCCCAGACCTGTCCTGCAGTGAGTTACACAGCTTGCTACAGTGGTTTTATTCTAATTTGTCATTACTTGACTGCCCACGGCTCCTTTAACATCTTCTGAACACTCACTACACAGATGTTTGCATACCTGCGTGTTTGCAGAACATTTGAGGCTAGTAATGCCCCCCTGCATTTGAATCTCAGTGTGTGCATGTTGCAAACTTGGCCTGCTGGCAGTAGGTCACTGCTCAATGTTTTAATAACCTCCTAGATGTCTTTGAAAGCTTATCATGTCCGCTTTGAAAGAGATCTAAGTTTTTTTTAAATGTATTTAATAAGAGTAACACTTCCAATTTTTGGTCATTGACCAGTTACATTGTGTGCAGACTCTGGATCTATTTTTAACTTTCTGACTTGGTATCTAAAAGAAATTTATTTTCTTGATAATTTTAAACATATATTGTTTTTTCATTGGACTTGTTTCCTGATCACTCCGTGTACGGTTGTCAGGTTGTAGCTATGGTAATTGCGTGTTATTGGTTTGTTTATGTGCTTGTTAGTGCAGGACCATCTAATGTTGGGATACTGTGACATTGTGGTAGGCTTAACACGTTTTGGTGTAACTTAATCCCCATATTTGTTTGCTTAGATAGGTGATTTTAAATGGACACTCCAGACCTGTAAAGCAGTTGAGCTTTCCGAAAAGCGTTATATATGAAGAGTATGTCCTGTTTTTTCATTTTGCAAAAAGTGCAGATTTCAGTAGAAATTGACAATGTTATAAATGATACTGGTTACACACACCTGGCTTTTGAAGACGACAACACAAGAGGCAGCAATTGCTCAGAGCACCTGCCTTGCAAATGCTTCTCATTGAGATGCATTGGGGAGTATGTGATTGGACAGCCAGAGAAAGTCTGGGTGGGATTAGAAGAGGAGGGCTTGCAAAGGCAGTAGACGAGATCTGCAGTTTTTGCAAGCTGTTTTTAGATATATTGCTAAGGAAAAATAGGCACAATTAAATGCATGCAAGTTTTTATTTAAAGTATATCTACTAAACAGATCTGTCTATTTTTATTTTATTTTTGGAACTGTAGTGTCCCTTTCAGTCTAACAGGTTATTTATTTGTGTGTGTGTGAACGCTGTTCCTTAACTTGTATGTTATTAGTGTCTTATTTCTCATGCAGAATATTTTTCAACCAATTAACATTGTAAAAAGCTTCTAATTAATATAGCTTGCCCATGTTGTGTATTGATTTGGTATAATTGCCTGGAACGTCTGCTCTTAACTGAGTAATTTTTACTTTATCTCCCTCAATTATACTGCCTGTTTGTCAATCACAGCTGCTAGTGCCACATTACAAGTAATACCACTTGAAGTGTTTTTCCACACAGTTAACCATTATTTTCATCAGATGACACTGTAGTAAACATAATAATTACCACTTGATGATATGAGGTTTTATGTTGTCTTGGAATTGTATTACATTTTGTAATCTGTCTGTTATTAAAAGGAAAAGTGTCACTATGAACAGAATTGGGAAATCAGCTTCCAATATTAGGAAAGAAGAAATGCAATATATGAACGGCCTGAAGTCAGATAACCCCTATGCCTGCTGTAGGTCAAAGTTTAATTTTAAATATTTTATTCTGCTTAACAGAATTTAAGGAACACAATGGTCACCAGAACTAGTACAGCTTAATGTAGTGGTTTTTGGGCACATACATCGTACATTTTAATTAATCTTTATGCTTTTTTTCAATGAAGAAACTTGATATTGAAGGGGTTACTCTGACATCTATCATTGGCAGGGGTCAAGTCCTGGGGAAAAAAGTGTGGGAACTCCCGAAAAACCCACCCCTCCCAAAATTATTATTTTTTTATATATATTATACGCTCCTATGCATATATATTTCTCAGAAAATACAGTGCAACATTTATTGTAAAGTGCCAGTTTACAAAGACATCTCCAAAAAAAATGGAAACCTCAAAGACAGAAGGAAACGTGCGATAAACACCTGACACACACACACACACACACACACACACACACACACACTAGAATATTGCAGTATGCAATGATGCCTTTTTTATTGGACTAATATAATATTTCAAAGACCACCTTTCGAGATGTATATATACACAACTACAAATGGAGATTACTGTGTGAACCCAATCAAAGTTGAGAAAAGTAATTGGCAGGCTCAGCTCCTAGACATCCAATATAGCTGTACTGGGGCTAGAGATAAAAGTAAGAAACCGCTTACAGGAGAGCTGAAGACAGAAAAAGGAGCAGGAACTGATATTGAGTTAAACTGATCAGTGGTCAGCCAGTCTGCATTCCTTAATAATAATAATAATAATATTGTTATTTATATAGCGTCATCAAATTCCGCAGCGCTTTACAGTGGGTGGACAAACAAACATGTAGTTGTAACCAGACAAGTTTGACGCACAGTAACAGAGGGGTTGAGGGCCCTGCTCAATGAGCTTACATGCTAGAGGGAGTGGGGTAAAGTGACACAAAAGGTAAGGATAGTACTAGACTAAAGACAGTTGGAGAAGAGGAATCAGTCGGGAGCTATTAAAGGACCACTCTAGGCACCCAGACCACTTCTGCAGTGGTCTGGGTGCTAGGTCCCTCTAGGATTAACCCATTTTTTTAATAAACATAGCAGTTTCAGAGAAAATGCTATGTTTATAAATGGGTTAATCCAGCCTCTAGTGCAGGGGTTCTCAACGTTAGTCCTCAGGACCCCCTACCAGTCCAGGGTTTAGGGATTACCTGGGTGTGTCTAAGGTGTTTAGAAAAAGAAAAAAAAAACACCTTAGAGTCTAAGGTGTTTTTTCCCTTTTTCTAAACACCTGAGACACACCCAGGTAATCACCAAATCCTGGACTGGTAGGGGGTCCTGAGGACTGGGTTGAGAACCCCTGCTCTAGTGGCTGTCTCATTGACAGCCGCTAGAGGCGTTTGCGTGCTTCTCACCGTGAAAATCACAGTGAGAAGATGCCAGCGTCCATAGGAAAGCATAGTGAATGCTTTCTTATGAGACTGGCTGAATGCGTACGCAGCTCCTGCCGCTCATGCGCATTCAGCCGAAGAGGAGGAGGAGGAGAGCTCCTAAGGGTGAGTGCTTTCCTGGCACTATAGTGGTCCTTTAACAGTTTAATTGATATCCCTAGTGCTCCTAAAAAAATACCTTCATGGGTGTTCTAAAGCTGTCCATAGTTACCATCAGAATGATCCATGTACCCCCTAGACGTCCCCCCCAACAAATGTCTAAACAAAAAACAAAATGGTGCTAAACACCCTGTGCCTCCATGAGTGCAAATAAAAAGAAAAATGTGAACAGGAGCAAAAACCCCACTCATCTTTGTCCTATACAATGTATTAACAGGTTGCCTTTACTTCAATATTTACTTTTCCCCTAATTTTTTAAAAACCAGCATAGAGTCTCTTCCTCCGCCTTTGGGGTGATACTCTTTTTATTTATATACACATATACACACATACAATGTGCTAGCTTCTAACTGCAGAGCAAGCCAAGCAATGCACTTACCCCCAGCATTGCAGAGGTTAATAGACCCAGAAATTAATTGTTCAAAAGGCTGTAATAAATGCTTTATAACACATCTCACAACCAAGGGATACAGGACACAACAGCAGCACTGTATCATAATTTTATCCCCAACATAAAGTTACTAAGAAAAAAGATTCTGCAAAGATTGATGGAGGATTTAACCCTAAAAAGGTGAGCTCACCCCAGTCAGAGATAAGATGCAGTAAATCTCGGTAAGATCCTTCTGATGCCAGTTATAAAGTTCAGTGAGGCCTACTTGGTAATTGGATGTTTGCTGAGAACAGAATCTATTAGCACAGGACAGTCCACAGTTAGCAGTGACTTACTGATAACTACAATAAGATTAATGCACAGGGGAGGCAGTGTGCTCTCTTGTGCTCCCTGGTGGCAGGAGGTGGGTCCAGTGCTGGGGTCATTAATTGCATGCTGGTGACTAGGTGTCCTTCAATGCTGACTTGTTTCCTCTGCCTAACTTGAGATGCAAGCTCTTCCAATTTTCCTCTCCTGCTTGGAGCCTGCGCCCTGCTGCTCAGTCGGAACCCGTCTGCTACAAAGGGCAGGTTCCACAGGACTTCTAAAGGGAATGGCGTTCCTGCTGTGAAAAAAGTGCGGGAACGCCGTTCCCACACGTTCCTGCAGGACCCGAGCTCTGGTCATTGGCCTATTCAAAACAGTGAATAGTTAGAGAAATATACAACAGTCAACATGAGGCAGATATCGGATTTATAAAACTGGATTCCACGTGATCTTCCACATAAGGCATGTTCTACCTACAAAATATTGTACTTTATGAAATGTTTTTAAAAAATTGACTGCCCTATAGAGTTGTTTTGTTTATTTTTAAAAGAACATGCCACCTCCAAAAAATACTATTTAGTAGATATACCCACAATGAAAACATGCATATAATTCATATTTTTTTTTTTATTGTGAATAGGTCTAAAAACATGCAGAAGCTGCAGTTCTCTTGTCTGCAGCCTTTGTAAGCCCTCCCCTTCTAACTCCACCCAGACTTTCTGTGGCTGTCCAATCACAGACTTTCCAATTCAGCTGAATAAGAAGTCTTTGCAAGGCAGGTGCTCTGGGCAATTGCTGCCTCTTTAATTGAGCTCCGCTGAGCTAATGAAACCCGGAAGAATCAGGTTAATTTATAAAAGTGTAATTATCTATTGAAATCTGCTCTTTTTGTAAATTGAAAAAGAGGATACACTCTTACATAGACACATAGAATGTGACGGCAGATGAGAACCATTCGGCCCATCTAGTCTGCCCAATTTTCTAAATACTTTCACTAGTCCCTGGCCTTAACTTATAGTTAGGATAACCTTATGCCTATCCCACGCATGCTTAAACTCCTTTACTGTGTTAACCTCTACCACTTCAGCTGGAAGGCTATTCCATTCATCCACTACCCTCTCGGTAAAGTAATACTTCCTGATATTATGTTTAAACCTTTGCCCCTCTAATTTAATACTATGTCCTCTTGTGTGGTAGTTCTCCTTCTTTTACATATAGTCTCCTCATTTACTGTGTTGATTTCCACATAACCTAAAACATTTGGGCAAGATAAAGTGCTTAAGGTGTTAGGAGTGCCCCTTTAACAACTTCCTTAATATTCTCCCCTGTCATGATATTTTTTTTTATTTTTTTTTGTATTTACCTGAATCTATCAGGCAGCAGGGCAAACATAATTTTTTTTTCTTTCATCGATTTTATGTTTTTGTTTAATAATCCTCTCCAAATACAAAATGTATTGTATTTGTAATGGAAGAGTACGCAGTCACCCCTTTCTTACATTGTATTCCCTGTTTTGCAGACAGAGTTAGTACCTCCCTGAAAAAGTACTGACATTTATGTATTGGAGTAATTCACATGCCTACCTTTTTTGTATTTTCTTTGCAGTTCTTGTATGCGCTGCCCAGGCAGGAGGGATATGAGTTTTTCGTGGGTCAGTGGTCTACAACCGAGCTCCATTTTACTTCTCTTATTAATATTCAGGTAGGTGCATTTTGGGCTGAGAGCCTATAAGGTTTAATTGCTTAGGTGGGAGCTGTGGAACATTAACAAGGGAATTTGAGGTTTTGGTGCAAAATAAGCGAGCCAGAATTGCAAGTCATGGATTATTTTCAGATTGATTGATTTGGCCTGAATTTTCTCTAATTCTGAGTTCAGTCTGTAAACCCAGGCATATAAAATACCCCCAAAAACAAATAAAACTATGTGTGAATGTTAACACCCCGAATCCCTTATAAATCCCTCTTCTTACAATCCAGCATTGCAGGAGTGTTACTCTACACCCCACCAAAGTTATTGCTGGATGGCAACTTTTAGAATTATCTGCCCTAGTCCTGTGCTAGTTGACAAATTGTGGCTTTTATAGTTCAACAGCAGCTGAAATGCCACAGTTTCACACCCCTGCTTTAGCACTTGGCTGGCTGCCTCCCTTCTGTCTCACAGTAGCTGTAATTTGCGCTGCTGTCTTGGGGAATTTAAACTGATTCATTGAAAAGTTAATCATGTTAACCGCCTGCTAAAGTCTGTTTCTGCTGTTCAGGTTAGAGTGAAATAAATGAGGGGGTATAGGATTCAGCTCTGAGACCAACGTAGAGGATGGAAGGAAACGCGCAAGAAAAATATTGTGACAGAAGGGATTACAGAATTAATATGCACATGTGTAATAGAGAGCTTGATGCTGCTAGATAGGTGGTTGGAATAATATGTGGGCGTCAGAGGACGGATTGTGTCTGGGTAGCAGTGAGATAAAAACTACAACTAATTGAGGGCTTACAAACGGAGGCATTAGTAGTCGTTTGCATATGTTTTGTAAAATTTAAACACATGTTATGCAGGAGGCGTAGCACTTAATTCGCTGTTTGGTGAGTTGATGAGCAACTTAGGAAATTTTCTGTCCAAATTTCTTCGTTTAAATAAAATAAAATAAAAAATCTTTAAAGGGTTCATGACGTGCTAATTTTTAGTTATTTCTGTATTTTTAAATATAACGTGTATGTGTTCAAACTGTTTTTGCAAGGCTGGTTAAAAATCAAAATGTTATCTGCCCTCTTCCAGACAGCAGGAGATTCTGCGCCAAGCCAGCTGATTTTGTATCATTTCACGGATCTCCTGAAAGAAAAAGGAATAGTTCTTATGACATCTGAAATAGACACCAAATTCTTGGTAAATATATTTTATGATTTTCCCCTCTTTGTAGAATCTTTTCTTTATTAAACATATGTTGTAGAGAATTACATTTTTTAGACTTTAGTAATCTGAGCAGGAGAAGAAGTTGAGTTGGAGATTATTTTCATTTAAGACTGTTTTAACCTACAAAATTAGATTTCTTTCTCGGTTTCTAGTGTAGTGAATAACCCTGTAAGATGCATTGGTTTTGTTATAATTGCTTTATTCACCAAACTCCAATTTCTGATGAATTAAAATCTAAATTGCAAAATGTATGCATACATATCTGATTCAGCTACAGTCACGGTATTGCTATTTTAACGTACATTTTGCCATTCAGATTTGGTTTCACTATAATTGAGTATTGTAAATAAACCTGTGTAGATGTTTCAAAATTGTTATGACACCAATCTTTGACATAAAAATTCTTAGTAGATCTCATCACTTTTTTCCAGATATATTGTGTTTTTGGCTTCAGAGAATGATTCGAAATTTTGAATTATTTTTACTTTTGAGTGCTTCTGAACAGATATTCGTAATTATTCACTAAATGCCAGATTCAGTAACATTCTCCATTCTGTTCTGTTTGGCTGACACATTTCCTCCTGCTTTAAAATCAACCCAACTGAACCTGCAGATACTATTTGTTTGAACTTATATCCAGCTGAAGACAGCTTAACTGATACTGAATGACAGCTGAATGCTCCTAATATTAGAGTCGGGTTAGGTTAGTGGGGCATAGGGTCACAGGTGCAGTTCTACAGGTGTTTTTCAGCGGAATGGCACTAAATGAAGAGCAATAGCCAAATTAACCAATGTGTAGAAATCCAGCTGATTTTTACATCTAGCTGAATGGTAGCTATATGGAAGTGCAAATAAGGGTGAATTTAGAGGTCCACATCCATTTAAATGTTGTTAAGACCTTAGTAAATAGCCTCTTTGTATCTTATCCTTCCTTCTTGGAAAGAGTAAAAAAAGATTATGCTACGCCTGTGAAGTGTGCAGTGTTAGCCAATACCGTGTGTAAATCAAACTTAGCTCAAAGTGCCAAGCAATAGGTTTATTCTTTAAAAATACACTTTCTTAAAGAATCTTTAAAACAGCCATCTTAGATTGTTGGTGCCTGTATTACAAAGTTCACAGGTAACACAATGTGCATTCTTTGCTTCCAGAACGTGCAAGAAGCGCAGTGCTTGGCCAGTCAAGTCCAGCTGTTCTATGCTGGAGATCAGTCAGAAATATTCCAACACGTAGAGACATTCAACCACAACCCAAATGAATTCAAATACATGTCGGTTGTTTCTTCCTTGGAGCAAAGTGGACTGGTGAAAAAACCTTCAAGTTTGCAAGAGAGAAAGTAAGATGGATAATATGGCACGAGGATGCCGAAGTTCTTCTTGGAAAAGCTCTCGCTTTATAAGAAATGGTGCGGAGTAAAAAAAAAATAGAAAAACATTGGGGTCAACTCTCTTACTTCTCAATAGATGTATCCTGTTCCAAAGAAGTATTAACATATTAACGAAAAGACATAAATGAATATGGACAACTACGTAATGAAGAAAGGAAGGATCTGTTAAAAAAAAATAAAAAATGTCCATACTTCACAAAATATTTTAATTCCAAATCTTTGACCTCGTGGATGTATAAATCCCTTCTACCTTTTTGGAATTTGCAAGATACAGCTCTTGTTATACGGTTCTGAGATGATGATTGTAGACATGATTTCAGTTTATTGAAATAAGCCACAACCCCTCCCCCCAGGCTGATTTTTGAAGATAAAGGGGACAGGCTGTTATCCTTTTGTGAGGATATTGTCAGTATTCAGAGCATTAACTTACCATTCATTGTATGCTGTATTTTGTCACTTTCAATAAAATAAAATACGAACACAGCTGACAGTTTAATGGTAAGGCCATATTGTCACATGTTGTTGGTGGAGCATGCTTTTAAAGTGATTGGATGGCATGTGCTGAATGTAGATGTAGTTGCTAGATGCGATCATAAAAAGAGCATAACAGAACATTTATGGAAATGGATCTTCTCTCTCTCTGCCGTTAGTGCAGGAGTGGTGAGTCACAACTAGAGGCAGGGCAAAATAAGAAGAATATGTGAACGGTCAGAAATTCAAAGTGAATTTAAAATAGCACATTGAAAACATAGCTGACTTTTCAGCTACTGTGTCATAAAATTTGAAATTCACTTCAAGTTTCTAACAGTTCACAATTTAGAAAATTAAAAATGTGAATATAGAAGAATCCAAAAAGCTTTATTGATACACTGCAGTGCCAGTCTCTGTGGGGAATCTCCGCCTTCTTGGCTGAGAGCATCAATAACGATGTTCCAGCCAAGCCAATGCTTTCTCATGATACCATGTAATTGCAGTAGAAGAGTTTATTTTTTTTGGCAGAAGTGCTTCCTGTGTCTGTGTGAGTGACAACCTCTAGGGGCATTTAACCATTGCAATGCAAACATAGTTTCTACAGAATGACAATCTTTTCACATGCAAGGTTAAAGGGACACTATAGTCACCAGAATAACTACAGCTTATTGAATTTGTTTTGGTGAGTCGAATCATTACTTTTTGCTGTAAACACTGTCTTTTCAGAGAAAATGCAGTGTTTGCATTACAGCCTAGTGATAACTTCACTGGCCACTCCTCCGATAGCTGTTAGAGATCCTTCCTGGGTCATGGCTGCCTAAAATGCATCCAAACATTCAGTATCTCCTCCCACGGCATGCAGACACTGACATTTCCTCATAGAGATTCATTGATTCAATTCATCTCTTTGAGGAGAAGCTGATTGGCCAGGGCTGTGTTTGAATCATCCTGGCTCTGCCCCTGATCTGCTTCCTTGTCAGGCTCAGCCAATCCTATGGGGAAGCACTGTGATTGGATCAGGCCACCACTTCTGATGATGTCAGCAGACAGCATGCAGAGCTACAACTTCAGGCTTGAATACAGTAAGATTTTTCTATATTTAAGGAGGCATAAGGGGTCCAGGGGGGCTAGATGGTGGTTTTATCCCTATAAGGTCAGGAATACATATTTGTGTTCCTGACCCTATAGTGATCCTTTAAAACGGTGGAGACATGGCATTGAGATTAAGTGATCTGTGTGCCTGTAGTGTCCCTTTAACAGTCCCTATTAGTAGGAAAGAATAAAGGCTAAGCCCAAATGCATTGGGTTGGGCTCACTCTATGATGCATTTCCTTATACCTATCTGTGAGTATCAATAAATCTTTTTCTATTCTCTGTAACATGTCTTCTGAATACCGGACACTTGTTTTCTCCTGAGTTTGTCTCCCTTAGCCCACTGATTTGGCTGGAGATCATCAATTCCTGATCATTTCTTCACTGTTGTCTATTATTGTGAGCCTGATGATTATTTTATCAATGTTACTTGACAGGAAATTAAGATTAATATTGTCCTCCTAACCATGTTATATCTGTTTGGGATGTCACTTAACATCTCCACCTGCTGTTCTGTTATTAATTTTATAGGAGCTCTCCAAGCACTATAACCACTACGAGTGCTGTACTGGTGTGGTGCCATGGGTGCCCTTGTTTCCCCACATTTTAAGTATTTAAAGTGCTGTAAAATTGTTTGATTTCTTTCCTGGGGTCCACCAGACTCCTCTCACTGCCTCCATTAAATTCAACAGAAAGCCAGAAGGTCTCTGCCTGACCTAAGTCCGGTTGTGCAGTTCTTAGCTCATTGGCTGATAATGGTCAGCTGATACTCTCAGCCAATGACCTAGACCTGCACTGCAGAGTTAATAGAAGCTTCTGCTGTCAGACATTATGGACTTCAGGAGTGGCGCTTGGCAGGCCCCCAGGTTAGAAGACAAACTGCTCTTAAACAGTTTGAATTCTTACATAAGGGGAAACCAGGGCACTCCTGGCACCATAAGCACTACAACAAAATATGTACCTAAAAACATATTATTTTGGCTGGATTTTTTTGCAAGACATGTGCTCTGAGCAATTGCCTGTCTATTGAGCTTAGCTCCACTGCACTAACCTACCAGGAAGTAACAGTTGAAGTGCTTTAGGGTTCTTGAGTGCCCATTTAAGATTTTAGCAAATTACATCATAATCCGGTTCAGAGAGGGCAAACATTATGAAGAGGAGAAACAGAATTATTGGAGATTTCTACATATTACAGGGCAATGCTTTTTATGAACTGCACATTTGCATGTAGAACTATACACTATAGTCACCCACACCACTTCAGCTCAATGAAGTGGTCTTGGTGCCAGGTCCCCAAGGTTTTAAGCCTTCAGATGTAAACCTAGCAGTTCCAGAGAAACTGCTATGTTTACATTGCAGGGTTAATCCAGCCTCTAGTGGCTGTCTTCCTGACAGCGGCTAGAGGCGCTTCTGCAACGCTGGATGCGAAAATCGCATTCAGCGTGCAGAATGTCCATAGGAAATCATTGAGAAATGCTTTCCTATGGACTGTTTGAATGCGTGGCTCGCATGTGCATTCCGCTCCACTCGTCACTCGCTGACGTCAGTGGGGGGAGGAGAGGTCACCGGCGCTGTATTAAGGTAAGTGGCTGAAGGGGTTTACACCCCTTCAGCCCAGCGGGAGGGGGACCTAAGGGTAATATAGTGTCAGTAAAATGAGTTTCTTTTCCTGACACTATAGTGATTCTTTAATTCTGTGCATTCTGCAAGCCATCAAGTGCTGTCTGGTAGCATGCTACCAATTTAAAAATCAATACATTAATCGTGAAGGAGATATTTTATTAACGACTGCACACATGAAGCATATGATCCCCACATACAGCCTGGCAACTTTTAGAATGAACAGTACATCATTCAGCAAGCAGACATCCCTAGGGGAACACACAGAGCACTGGAAAGCTCTATATTTTGATAATGTACAAGTCTCTGGGAGTCTGTATGTTTTGTTCCACTCTATATCAGTGAATCCAATTTCCTGAATCCAGCTGGGCTCATCTGCCTTTGTTATTACAGCTGTCTTGGAGCTTGGGGGTAAAATCCAGGACAACGGCAATTGTACGTTAACTGTGAATGTCATAATACTGTCAGATTTTGAAGTCTGCGATGTCTCATCAGTGCAACAGTACCCCCCATGTACAGATTTTATGGGATTTGGAAACTTACAGAGTCAAATATAGCACGTTCCATGTATTTTCAGTTCTTACACATGGAAATTTGCAAGATTGGTTATGTTGCCTTTGAGATCGTGTAGCATGCCACAATGGGGTTTATGTTAATTCCTGGGCTACCATTGGGAAAAGTAGACAGCAAGGATATTGAGAATGTCCAGTCTCTTTTAGTAGCCATTTAGTCACAAAAAAGGAAAATGTATTCCTTCTTACTGTAATTTTCTTTTCCTGGTCATAGGCCATGGCAGCACAACAATCGGTAGCTCCTCCATATCCCTAACCAGACAGGAACCTAATTAAAACAGAAGGTATAAGTAACCCCTTCCACCCTCAATCTTGTTTCCAGCAATATCCCAGGGCAGGATCTTTGTGCTGCCATGGCCTATGACCAGGAAAAGAAAATTACGGTAAGTAGGAATACATTTTCCTGGCCATATCCATGGCAGCACAACAATGGGTAATACCCAAGCAATAACCAAGGGAAGGAAAGAAGTACACAAGACTTCCAAAATATGAATGCAAATTGACAACACACACACCTCATAAGGACTTGAAAAACTGATTGCCCACTAATGGCACATTATCAAAATGACCAACTCAAATGTACCAAAAAAAAAATGTCTGAAAATTGATTGAGGATCAAGCAGCCATTTACCTACAAGTTCCAGGGAAGTTTGGCCACCGATGCTCAAGAGGGAGAAATGGCTCTAGAGCAAACATACCTTTAAGTGCTGTAATCCCTAGGATTTAGTAGCCTAAAAAACAGTCAGGACTATCCATCTGGTGATGGCTTATATAGAGGCTTGAAGATCTTTATGGTCTATTAGTAAAGATAAACAGAAGAAATCCAGAAAGTGGATCTATTAAAATAGATCTTAAGGCATCTATCTAGGACAGGAGGAGAAAATTTTATTATGGACGCTACATACTATGCAAAATAGTGCTTGAGGATCTAATATCCTTCAGTCCATGCCAATGTCACCGATAGAGCTAACTTAATGTTAAGCAATTGTGGAGAGATATACTCTCATGGTTAAAAGGGGTGAAGATTTCAGAGCCCTAAAAAAAAAAAAAAAACAGGGAAGAATTCCACCGAGAACATAGATACTTCCATATTAAAGCACTTTCGCGAAAAGAGAGATCAGAGAGTGCTGAGCCATATCTCTGAGGTGATGTGGCCAATTCCTAGATAAGTCCTGGATTGAAGAATGTAGAAGAATGAAAACCTAAATAGAAATAGACCAGGAAAAAAGGCATTTCAACTCTGTAAAGGTAGCCAAGGATATAAGTTTTCCCATGGCCCTCAGAAGGGTATTGATTACTGTAGTTCAAAAACTCTTATATTTAAGCCCTTCTTCATTATCGAAACCTCCAGAATGAGGAAAGTAGCACTGGACCTGATGGAAGAGGGAAGAACTATTTTGGGAGATCCCTTGGAGGTACTGAAGAAGATAAGTAGAAGTGGAAACCATGGACTGGGTATTAATATGGAACTGTCAGGATGATTGATATTGGCTCATGCAACCTATGCAGAAGAGAAATGTTGGATGTTAAGGGAGTCCCTTTCCTGAACATATTTGGAGAAAAGTTCCTCAACCCCAGTGGATGGTATTCACGGTTATCACTGTCCAAAGGATTTCCATATGTAAGTTAACCTCCGCCTTTGTGACGTCCTATCAGATCTATGGTGGAGGACCTGGATCAAAACTCTCTCTGTTGGGGTAATATGCTAGTCTGAAAAGAGACAACACACTAAATAGAGATGCAGCCAGTCTCAGTGTAAAAACCTTCCTGGGACTAGTTACATCACCTGGAAATAAATATAGCAGTGCAATGAAATAAGGACCTAACTACCACATTGATAGTAGATACTGTACGAGACAAGCTATCCAAATAGTCAAACAAAAATAATAATAATAAATACAGGTGGTACTAATACTTCTATGCCAGTCACAGAGGAAAATTGTAGGAATTTAGATACAATATACACTATAGTGTCCCAAACCCAAATATAGGCTTTATTATAATGTGCTAATGGGAATGGGAAACGCCAGATATCTAAATCCCAATCAAAAAAATCCTTCTAAGTGATGTCTAGTATAATAATCTTATAAAGATCCAGAGTAGGACTACCTTAGATCCAGATACCAAAAAGATAGATAATACTAAAAGCCCTATCAATGATCTAGTATACAGAGGAGGGCTTGGTTATAGTTCCATAATTATTGGAAGATAGCTATAAACATCAGGATCCAATATCATATAAGGAGAGGTATAGGATAAATAAAAAGTAGAAAAGTCAGTCTCAAACAGACTGACAAAATTCAATTATGAAGCCTCTCTTCTTGTTAAACTAACTAGACAGGCATAGGAGAAAAGAAAAAAGTAAAAGGAGTAAAGAGTTAGTTAAGTGACAAACATGGTGCTACAACCACCAGTGCCCAGTGCTCATATACAAGATATGAGTTAAAGTACCGATGAGAGACTCCAGGTGTCTCAGAAAGGGGCCTAACCCCAAATTGAACAACAGACAACACACTAAATAGAGATTCAGCCAGTCTCAGTGTAAAAACCTTCCTGGGACTAGTTACATCACCTGGAAATAAATATAGTGGTGCAATGAAATAAGGACCTAACTACCACATTGATAGTAGATACTGTACGAGACAAGAGCTGAAAAGAGCTGTACCGAGCCATGGACCATATCGAACTGTATTCCCAGCTATACCCTGAACTGGGAGGGAGCAAGGTGACTATAGCAGACATTCATCTTTCACCATGAAGATGTAAAAATAAAAAAGTGATGTGAGGCAAAGGATACATGGCAATAAGCATCCTGCAAATCTATAGAAATCATCCAATGTACTAGGAATACTACCTTTATAAATAAGAATGTTCAAGAATCCTGTAAATTAGAATGGATCTCCAACACCTGTTAGAAACAGATTCTTTGTGTTCTAGTTGCTTTTTAAAGAATTCTCACAATAGCTTCCTCTAATTGAAGGGAAGCCATGCGATTTACAAAGCATCTCTTTTTACCTTTTCTCTTCCTCGGGTAGAATAATGACCACTTACATCAAGGTTGAGATCTACCACACTCTTCCTGGTGTGAAATACCTTGGTCTGAGAAGGAAGTTAATGAGAATCTTTGGATTGAAAGGGTCTCCTGAACCTTAGGTCTTAAAGTAGACAAGTTTTCCTGTCCTCTGCTGTTCGCTTGATTCATTAATATAGGAGGATGCATCTATGGACCAGGAACTAAGCCAAAGAGCCCAGCTAATAGACACAAAGAAAGTCATATTTCTGGCTAGAATATAATGCAACCTACGTAGACTTCTTAGCTGAAGACTATTCCCGGATTAATGACTTGTAAATTGTCAAGAAACAAAGAAAATGTATCTCTGATATGCTCCTTCAATTTATCCATACCAATCTTAGATCCTTGGAGATTGAGGTAAAACCTTACAGCAAGATGAATGCCTGTGCCAGATAGGCTTTAGAGAGGAGCAGGACCATGTATACTCCATGGAGTTTCAGAGAGATCCCGCGTTGTTTACAGGCAGAGAGGAACATTTAGCCGGTCTAAGGACTGCATCTACTACTTAGGAGCAGAGTCCCAGGTACTAGTGTCTGAAATTCCAATGGATGAAGACTGAAATACTCCCTTGTTGTGGAAAACCTCTCTCAGTGTAGAACCATTCCTCCATTAAGGATCTTAAGGGGACCGGGAACTGGAAAAGATACTCTACACCCTCTGATATCCGAAAAGAAAGGCTAGAGGTAAAAGGACTCTGGAAATCAAATTAGCGGATTCTGGAACTACTGAAATAGGCTGAATATCCTCATCCGATGATTCCATATCTCTGAATGGATCCATCTCCCAGGATTCCTAAGAGTATTCATTCTGGGAATTGTCCAGAGGATCCAAGCTTTAACAGCTTCTATGACGTCTTGAGATACCTCCTGTTAATATTGCGTAATACACGGGGCATGAGTAGATGGGCCTGTAGCCACTTTCAGACAGTCTATGCAGAGACTTTACTTTTACAAGGATCTCTTATGATATGCCTCACAAACAATTCTTTAGTGTGACTTCCCTTGTATGATCCGGATTATTTTCTTCCGGTAGAGCTATCATCATAGGGAATTCCAATTATTGATAGGCACTCTTTTGTTTAGTAATGACAGAAAAAATAGAATGGTTTACCTATGTCTCTTAGAGTGTGACCTTTTTTCCGGGAGCAGAGGGATCTGAATCCATAACTGCATAAGATTTCTTTTTATCCTTAATAAGGAAAACCTCTGCTAAACAAATAGAGATTGAAGATACCTTCAATAAAGAAAAAGAAGATTTCAAATTAAGATGAAAACTGCTCACAAATCTAATTACTTTATATAGGAAAACACCTATAAGAAAACATTGTGCTGAAAAGGGGAAGCCAATATGACCCTGCAACCGGACTTACATTTTAGAATACGCACAAGTGAATCAGATTTCCGAGCATGCGCGGTAATGGCATGGCGCGACCATTAGACTAGCACCTGCGTATTCTCGGGAATTAAACGCAGAGGACAAAAAACTGAATGGGCCCAAAAGTAAGAATGGAAACTTAGTGACTTATAATAAAACAAGTCGAAAGGCTGAGATAGAGGAACAGAACAGCGAATAGCCTATTACCAAGTACAGAGACATAGAAATAAGATAATAAATTTAGTGAATGCATAAAACCAACATAGAGGCATATAATAATGAAATTAAAAAGCACATAAAATAAGTGAACCCAGCAGCTGTATTAAAAGACACTAGAAACAATTATTGCAAAGTCTTGAACCAGGAAAGAGACATTCTAATACTTTCTGGTTTCTAATTATACTTAGAAACTGTTACTTTTACCCAATTTAATGGCACACGTTTTATTTACATCAAGGACTGAGTCAGCCCTGCAGGGAATTGAACACATGAGCCCCAAGTGACAAACAGATTCTGCTGTTGAAGTGTTAGCCCACTGAACTATCTCACCACATTCAGCTGAGGTAGCTGCAATAACAGATTTAACAGAGGCCTAGGAATAACGAATCCAGCAGTTATAATAAAAGGCCCAACAGAGGCCTAGGGATAAGTAATCCAGTGGCTATATTAAAAGACACAGAGGCCTAGGGATAAGTGACTCCAGCTGCAATTTTAAAAGGCCCAGCAGAGACCTAGGAATAAGTAATCCAGTGGCTATATTAAAACACAGAAGCCTAGGAATAAGTGACTCCAGTGGATATATTAAAAGGCCCAGCAGAGGCCTAGGAATAAGTAACCCAGTGGATATATTAAAAGACATAGAGGCCTAGGAATAAGTTTGATTGAAATTCAGAGTAGCAGGAATCTCTTACCGTTTAGATGAAACCGATGAAGGGTAGAAGGGGTTATATCCATATATTTGCTCTGTATGTGCCTGCCCAGCCTGCTACCCCTTGGTCACTGCAGGGAATAGGCTGATGGCATAATCTTGCTACCCCTAGGTTCACAGCAAGTAAATCCATGGGAAAGTATAAGATAGTGAGTTGTACTTTAACCCTTTCAGCGATGGAATGCTAGTCTGTCTCACATTAACTCCTTCAGCAATGGAATGTTAGTCAATGTCATATTAATCCTTGCAATCCATGTGCTCTGTATGTGCATGCCCAGCCTGCTACCTCTTGGTCACTGCAGGAATCATGGTGATGGTATGAACTTGCTACCCCTAGGGTCACAGCAAGTAAATCCATATGCTCTGTATGTGCATGCCCAGCCTGCTACCTCTTGGTCACTGCAGGAATCATGGTGATGGTATGAACTTGCTACCCCTAGGGTCACAGCAAGTTAGAACCCCCGGTCACTAAAGGGGTCTCTCCAGGGGGTCACCTTTGCACAGGGCCGTGTACTGGAGACTGCCCAGGGAGAGAGGCTGAACTCCCTTGAGGGAGAAGGTAACAACCCTCAGGTAAGCCAAAAATGAAAAAATTCTCTAGTCTTAGAATGATTAAGTCTGTCCTAGGGATAGGACAGGAACAAAAAGACTGAGGGTGGAAGGGGTAGGAGGGGTTACTTATATCTTCTGTTTTAATTAGGTTCCTGATATGGAGGAGCTACCCATTGGTGTGCTGCCATGGATATGGCCAGGAAAGTTAGTTGAAGTTAGCGTGCATATATGTTTTTGCATTTTTCCTACACAAAAGGCACTGATGATATCATTGTCGTGATAAGGTTTACTGTTTTGAAACACTTATATTTGTGTTCAGTGAAGCCTCCTGAGTATAATAGTAACCCCTCATGTACAGGTTTTATAGTGTCTTGGAAAGTTATAGTTAAATATAGGACTTGCAAATTAAATTCTCTGGACTTTCTGCCTGGGTTGTCAGGCAGGTCCGTCAAATTGTAATTAATAAAATTACTTATGTAAAAAGATTACATAAATATACACATACAATTAAAAAAAAAATATATATATATATATAATATGATCGAAATAGACTTTATTAATAAAGTGTGTTAATGATTTTTTTTCACACCTTCTTGCAGCTTTGGGGACTGCCTGTCCTTTCAGGCAGTGCTGAGGCCTGCTATTCCGGCCATGTGATCGCAACGTTGATTACCGGGCCTGGTAGGGCCGGCTTCACCACGTGAGGACTTCCTGGGATGTCAGTCAAGTTCCCTTAGTGCGACTGTAAACGGGGGTATGCTGACAGATGGGTAGGAGAAGCGCAAAGGACGTGCTATGTCGCCCGGCGGCGTTTAGGACTGCTTCCTTAAGGTCTACATAGCACGCCCGCGGTCGTTAACCCCTTAAGGACACATGACATGTCATAATTCCCTTTTATTCCAGAAGTTTGGTCCTTAAGGGGTTAAGAGGTTAACTTCCTGTTTTTTTAGTATTCCTTTTCCTCTTTTATTAACCTATTTTCTTTCCAAACATTTTATAATGCGTGATATCACTTAGGGTTGATTACTATTCAGAGACAAAGTGAATTTCACACCTAGCTGGCTATCATAACAGAGCATTAACTACTCGTAAATTCTGTAACCAAGAAAGACGCAAGAGGTTTAATTTATTAGAACGCTTGTTATTCCAGTCTTGTGCAATGTTTTATTAATTGTTTAAAACAGGGAAAATGTAAATTGTTGCTTAACCCATTAAACGCTAGAATGTGTCCATATATTTAAGGAAGCACTCCAAGCACCATAACCAAGAATTCATTGTAGTGGTGATGGTGCAAGGAGTTTTTGGGCTCACTCCATTTTGTTTTAAACCGTTTCACAAAAACAAACAGATCTCTCTCCAGGCACCAAAAGACCCAGACTCTCTGCTGCCGGTTGGCTAGTGCCTATGTGAGTTACAGACTTGGACAGCATTGATAGACTGCATTCGCCAGGGCAGTGGTGTACCTACCACGGTTGCAGCTGCGACCACGGGCTGCCGGCATACCTAAATATACTTAAATACATAATTTTTCTTGAAATGACCGCATTGAAGAAACTCTTACAACCAAAACCCCATCAATACATTTCAGACCACCAAAACTGACAAAATAAAAAAAGTTCTTGGACGAACTGATTCTGGTGAAACCCAATCTTTTTGCCATGCTCAAGTCTATCAAACTGGTCTCAGATAGAGAAATAGATAGATGTGCTATAACCATTATATAATAGTATGGTTGCTATCCCCCTCGATGACTGTCCTATTGCCTTTTTATTCCCCACCTCCTTTAGATTGTAAGCTCATTTAACCAGGGTCCTCATCAACCTTTTATTCCTGTAAGCTTTTGTAACTGTCTCATTAATTGTTAAATTTCACCCTTTATAATGAGAGTGCACTTCCTGTCAGACCGGACCTGGTACCGCAGTGAGCAGGGAATGAGACACATGGAAGGGCTGAGGGGGAATGAATTAGTCACTTGTAGGGGCTAAGGGGATGAGATACATGGAGGGGCTGTGAGGGAATGAATGAGACACATGGATGGGCTGGGGGAATGAATGAGACACTAAGAGGCTGGGGGTTGTGAATGAGATACATGGAGGGGCTTTGGGGGAAAGACACATGGAGGGGCTGGGGGCGAGGGAACGAGACACATGGAGGGGCTGGGGTGGGGGAGAATGAGGCACATGAGGGCGCCCGATGATTTCTAGTTAGGCCTCTGCATTAGGGGCATGTTATCTCAGCACTCGCAGCCTGTCTTTGAAGTCCAAGGTTGAATATGTAATGTGGAATAGCCGCCCAGCATAGCAGGAATAGGAGTTCAAATCCCAGTGCATGTCTTGAGGTTTTTTTATGGACCCTGGACAATGTAAATTTGCACATTATTTTTCATTCCCATTATTATTATTCATCCTATGTAGATCTTACTATTCCGTGTAGAAAACTATTTTTGTTTTCTAAACTTTTACTTTGGGAGTTGTTCCTGAGAAGGAGATCTGAATGCATTCTAATCATAAGAAATCATAAGCAGATGTTTTCAAGATTGTATCTTCAGAAGTTTTGCATCATATTTATATATTTATGACTGGTATTTATAAAGTGCCAACATCTAAAGATTAAATAAAACAGTGCGTTGTTCAGTGTGGAAGTTAAGTAAATCAAATATTTATACAAATATTTGCAGAATGCTTATCTTCGATCATAATCACGTTTTTTGTTTATCTTCTGGAGCAAGCATCTCCACTGTTGTTGTAATGACTGTCTAGATCTGTGTTAATGGAAAAGCTGAACTGCTTGCTCATTACTGCTGGCCACCAATCAACAATATCACATTTCAAATATTTTGGCATGTAGGGGTGAAGTAATAGCAACAGCTCAGGGTCCAAGCACATACAAGGTTATTTACTGAAGTCCAAAGGAGCCAAACTAAAAGCACAGCCAACTTAGAGAATTTTTCCAGTATGGCTATATGGAGATTAAACTTGATCATATCGATAAAATATGGTTTAGGAAGGGCTGGTTCTTTTAATCTTGAATTTGTCTTGAAACAGTAGACTTGTGCATTTTGTTTTAAACGAATGTGTCCATTCACAAGAAAGGTAGTAGTGAGGAGTCGGGCAACTATAGGCCTTACTTAAGTAGTGGGGAAAGTATTGGAAACCATGTTAAAGGATAGGATTGTTGAACGTCTAAAATCACATGGATTGGTGGGGGCGTGACAGACTGAGCAACAAGCAAGACGTGCTTGAGAGGAGCTCTGAAGCAGAGGCCCAAATAAAGAGAGATTAACCTACCTAAACGGCTCCCACAGGCACTTAGAAACCCACCCACAGCCAGTTGATCCAATGGGCTGAAAAAAACACAAAAAAAATGCACCGGAGACCCGCAAAATGCCTGATATCAGGCTTTCGTTTGACAGACCAGCCCGGCAGGAGGCCCCCAAGATGGCGCCGGAGGTGCAGAGCGAAGGATGAGGCCTCGCAAGAGGCGGAACAGCCCACAGGGAATACCCTAGCGAGCGGTACTACCAGTGAGTCTGACTCCGATGCAGAGTCAGCGCCGTCAACAAAAGGGGATATTAAATGCCTCCTAACTGAAATGAGGCAAATATGGAAGGCGGACATACGGGCGACACAAGTGGAAATTGGCACCCAGGGTAATAGACTCACGGCAGTAGAGTCCAAGGATGGAGAGAGAGAGACACAGCTGCGTACTGCCCAGCAGGAGATTCAAGGCCTGGCCCAACAGGTCCAAAACCTGACCAAGACCGTAACAGTGCTGGAGTCCGGACACAGGAAGAAAAACGTCCGCATCAGAGGAGTACCAGAGTGGATCACAGGGGATGATGACCTGCCCTTCCTGCACCAAATGCTGATCCACATGGGGGAGATGGTGACGAGAAAAGCCACCTCAGCCCCAGTGGAGGCACACAGAGACATTATTGCAGTAACCAAGAATGTTGCGGCCAGATCCGCCATTATGGCGCGCTCGAGAGAGCTGAAAACTGTGAACTTTGAGGGCTGCACGGTAGATATATATGTGGACCTCCCGTTTGCTTTATTGGCGGCGAAAAGGCAGTTGGGCCCAGCCGCAAGTAGACTGCGGGAGGCAGGGATGAGGTACAGGTGGGGGGTGGACTGGTCACTAGTTATACAGAGGGGAGAGGAAACACTAACCTTGCCCCCAGATGGTGACCAGGAGACTTTCCTACAGCTGGCAAACACAACCCCGAAAAAAGCCCTTAAGGCTAAGTCCCGTGCCCACCAGTGATTCCCAGGTCCATCATACACATAGTTGGGACACAGATCACCAGGCCAGCAGACAGCTGACTGATGCAAAGGCCCCCGAGCAAGTAAGGGAGAGCCTGCACTAGTATTATATAAGCAAGTTGAATATGTTGGACACTGTAAATAGTTCTGCACCCACACTACAGATGCCAAGACCCTCAATGGAATCTCAGCCAAAGTATAGAGAGATATCGCCCAGTCATAGCCCATACGGATAGACAGGATAACAGGACAGAGGTCCCAATGTTAATTTAACCCTACACTGTATGGTACCGAGATAAACAGCATATTATTATGTTATGAATACGCAGACGATGTATCACAGATGGGCCAATGTTGGTACCCCCTGTCACTTTTCGTAATACGACACAGTTGTATTTCTGTGAATAGAAATTCAATAAAATACAAATTATAAAAACACATGGATTTCAAGATCAGAGACAACATGGGTTTACTTCAGGGAGATCATGCCAAACTAATCGTATTGATTTTTTTGATTGGGTAACTAAAATATTAGATCAGGGTGGTGCAGTAGACATTGCTTACCTAGATTTCAGTAAGGCTCATCAATAAACTGCAATCTTTAAAGGATCACTATAGGGTCAGGAACACAAACATGTATTCCTGACCCTATATTGCTAAACCCACCATTTAGGTGGCTTGCCCCCCCCCCTTAACCCCCTATAAAAGTTTAAAACTCACCTTATTTCCAGTGCCGTGCGGGTCCACCCCCTTTGTGACATCATCAAAATGGCAGATTTTTAGTCAATCCAATGCTTTCCCATAGGACTAAAATTGGCATGGGGGCGGGGCCAAATGCTGTTTTGGCCAGTCAGGACCTCCTCATAGAGATGCATTGAATCAATGCAACACTATGAGGAAAATTCAGCGTCTCCATGTAGAAGGTGGGGATGCTGAACGGCAGGGCTGCTTACTGTGCAGCCCTAAGCCAGGAAGCCCCTCCAGTGGCCATCTAAGGAGTGGCCACTTGGAGGTGTCCCTAGGGGCAATATAAACACTGCCTTTTCTCTGAAAAGGTAGTTTTTACATGAAAATGCTTGAAGGGAGCTATTATACTCACCAGAACAACTACATTATGCTGTAGTTGTTTTGGTGACTATAGTGTCCTTTTAAGTTTGGATTCCAATATTGTTAAATTGGTAAGTGTCAGGGTTTCTTTGCTCTTTTAACCCCTTAAGTGCTATGCCGTCCTTGGGGACCCGGCTCTAAACGGCAGCGGGCGGCATAGCACGTCCACGCCGTCCTATGTACTTACCCACTCGCCAGTGGCCCCTTGCGCTGGCGATCACCGTGGGGGGGACTCACCTCGCATCCCAGGGAGTCCTCCTGCTGCCATTCTGCCCCCCCTGGGCCATGTGATCGCGAAGTCCTTGCAAGGACCTGACGATCACATGGACGGCATTGCAGTGCCAGCAGGGGGAGTGCCTGGAATGACAGGTAGTCCTCCTGCTGCCTGAAAAAAAAAACAAAGTTTAAAACAGTCTAAAATAAAATTATATATACTTAGATCATATATATATATATATATACATATACATACACACACACTGTCTGCGTTGCTATATTTCGGACCACCAGAACAACTGGTCTGATCTGCTACCCTGGGCGGAGTTTGCCCACTGTAGTGCCATTAATGCTTCTTCCCGGCTATCCCTGTTTTTGGGAACTATGCGTTTACACCATCCATGTTGCCCGATACGTTCATGCCACAAGGGATACCAGCATTGGAGGAACATCTCCGGGAACTTCGTTGAACTTGGGTGCAGGTTCAGAACTCCTTGCAACGCTCAATGTAGAACTACAAACTCCGGGCCGACTGCAAATGCCTACCTGCACCTACCACTGCTGTCTGGTTCCTGGTTGGAGAGAGGGTGTGGCTGTCTTCCTGCAACCTATGGCTCCGTGTTCCCTCACAAAACTGGCACCCCGCTACGTTGGGTCATTTCGTATACTTCGAAGGGTTAATCCTATAGCTTATGCACTTGATCTTCCTGCTAGCATGCGCATCTCGAATGTATTCCATGTTTCCCTCTTGAAACCCTTGGTGTGTAATCGCTACACCAACTCAGTGCCACGTCCTGTTCTGGTTGATAATCATGAGGAATATGAAATACGCAGCATCATTGATTCACGAGTGTTCAGAGGACAGATCCAATACTTATTGCTCTGGAAAGGGTATGGTCCAGAGGAACGCTCCTGGGTTCCAGCCCCATCCCTCCTTGGTCCCTTAATGCCCGCTTTCCCATGAAGCCTGGATCCACCAGCAGATATGGGGGGTTCGTTGAGGGGGAGGTACTATCAAGGTTTCTTTGTTCTTTTAAACAGCAACCCTTCCTTTCTCTGTGTCTGAGCATTCAGCTGATTTTAACGATCAGCTCCTTCATTAATATTGCCACGGTTACTCACCTGATTGTAGTAACCTGCCCTGCTGCTAATCAGTGCAGCCTATTTAAGCAGCAAGTCCCAGTACCTCCTTGCCCTTGCGTGGTTTCATATTTCCCAAAAGACTCCCTGTTTCCTGTGTGTTCCTGGTTCCTGACTTCTGGCCTTTTTTCTGACTCCACTGCTGTCCGTTCTCCTGATCCTGGCTCATCTGACTACTCACTCTGGTGCCTGATCCCTGCTTGCCTCCTGGACTTTGCTTTTGGTTATTTATTTATTTTCTATTTATAATAAAGGTGCTTTGCATCTAAGTTCTGTCTCTGTCTGGTTCCTGGTTCCTAACAGTAAGGCAGTGGCTGAGTGACAGGCAACAGAGGGTTGTAGTCAATGGAGTATATTTGAAGCATGGACTTGTCACCAGTGGGGTACCTCAGGGATCTGTACTTGGACCCATTCTCTTTAATATTTTTATTAGTGATATTGCAGAAGGTCTTGATGGTAAGGTATGTCTTTTTGCTGATGATACTAAGATATGTAACAGGGTTGATGTTCCAGGAGGGATAAGCCAAATGACAAATGATTTAGGTAAACTAGAAAAATGGTCAGAATTGTGGCAACTGACATTTAATGTGGATAAGTGCAAGATAATGCATCTTGGACGTAAAAACCCAAGGGCAGAGTACAGAATATTTGATAGAGTCCTAACCTCAACATCTGAGGAAAGGGATTTAGGAGTAATAATTTCAGAAGATTTAAAGGTAGGCAGACAATGTAATAGAGCAGCAGGAAATGCTAGCAGAATGCTTGGTTGTATAGGGAGAGGTATTGGCAGTAGAAAGAGGGAAGTGCTCATGCCATTGTACAGAACACTGGTGAGACCTCACTTGGAGTATTATTATTATTATGATATTTATAGAGCGCCGCCAAATTCTGCAGCGCTTTACAATGGGTGGACGATCAGACATGTAGTTGTAACCAGACAAGTTGGACACACAGGAACAGAGGGGTTGAGGCCCTGCTCAATGAGCTTACATGCTAGAGGGAGTGGGGTAAAATGACACAAAAAGGTAAGGATAGTATTAGACTAGTGACAGTTGCAGAAGAGGAATCAGTTGTGAGCTATTAACAGTTTAATTGATACGCTTTTATGAAGAAGTGGGTTTTTAACGATTTTTTGAATGAGTGGAGACTGGGTGAGCATCTAACGGAGGAGGGAAGCGAGTTCCAAAGGAACGGTGCAACCCCTTGAGAAATCTTGAAGGCGAGCATCAGAGGTGGGAGTATGGACAGAAGATAGACGTAAGTCTTCAGCAGATCGTAAGGGCCTAGACGGGACATACTTGTGTATAAGGGAGGATAGGTGGGTGCAGCATCATGTAGAGATTTGAAAGCAAGAATCAGAATTTTAAATTGAGCTCGATATTTTATAGGAAGCCAATTTAGGGGCTAACAGAAGGGTGAGGCATGGGAGGTGCGGGCGGACAGAAAGATGAGCCTCGGCGCCGCATTCATTATGGACTGTAACGGCACAAGTTGGGAGCACGTAAGACAACTGAGAAGCGGATTACAGTAGTCAAGGCGAGAAAGGACCGTGGAATGGACCAACACCTTAGTCGCATCTGGCGTTAAGTAGGGGCGGATGCGCACAATGTTTTTGAGATGGAAATGACAAGATTTGGCAATAGATTGAACATGAGGTTTGAAGGAGAGGTCGGAGTCAAAGAGAAAACCTAGGCAGCGAGGCTGCGTGGTGGAGCTGATGGTAGCACCGTTGGCTTGGAGGGAGACAGACACAGGAGTAACAACACTTGAGGGAGGAAAGACCAGCATTTCAGTTTTGGTCAAGTTTAGTTTAAGGAAGTGGGCAGCCATCCAGTTAGAAACAGAAGAGAGGCAGTCAGAAACGCTAGTCAAGATGGACGGGGAGAGATCAGGAGAGGACAGGTAGATTTGCGTGTCATCTGCATAGAAATGATATTGGAAGCCAAAGGAGCTAATGAGTTTACCAAGGGAGGCAGTATAGATGGAGAACAGTAGGGGACCAAGGACTGAACCTTGGGGGACACCAACAGAGAGGAGTTGGGGAGAAGAAGCAGAGCCAGAGAAAGAAACACTGAAAGAGCGCTGGGAGAGGTAGGAGGAGCACCAGGAGAGAGCAATATCTTGTAGACTGATATTGCGGAGGATGAGAAGAAACTGTTGATGATCAACAGTGTCAAAAGCCGCAGACAGGTCAAGGAGAATTAGGATAGAGTAGTGACCACGAGATTTTGCAGCGAGTAGATCATTGGATACTTTGGTCAGTGCCGTTTCCACAGAGTGCTTAGCGCGGAAACCAGACTGAAGTGGGTCTAGCAGAGAGTTGGACTCGAGGAAGTCTGTCAATCTCGCATACACAATTTTTTCAAGGATCTTGGATGCAAAAAGGCAGTAGCGAGATAGGACGATAGTTGGATGGGGAGTTAGGGTCAAGATTGGGCTTCTTTAGAAATGGGGTTACAGTTGCATGTTTGAAGGGCAATGGAAATATACCAGAGGAGAGAGAGAGATTGAGAATTTTAGTGAGAGGTGGAGAAAGAGAAGACGACAGAGTACGGATGAGATGCGAGGGAATTGGATCTATGGAGAAGGTGGTGGGGCGGGAGGACTGGAGCAGAGCAGAAACCTCTTCCAATGTAGCGGGTGCGAATGAACATAGAACAGCAGAGGGAGTGAAGTTAGGGGAAGCATTGTAAGGGGAAGAAGAA
Organism: Pelobates cultripes; assembly: GCA_933207985.1. Taxonomy (NCBI): domain Eukaryota; kingdom Metazoa; phylum Chordata; class Amphibia; order Anura; family Pelobatidae; genus Pelobates; species Pelobates cultripes. The sequence goes on along the minus strand of OW240919.1, from coordinate 14,339,661 downwards.
AGATGAGAGATCTCTTCTCTGATTGTAGAGATCTTGTCAGTGAAGTGAGTTGCAAAGTCTGAGGCGGTCAAGTTAGTAGGTGGAGGAGGAACAGCAGGGCGAAGAAGAGTTAAATGTGTGAAATAGTCGTTTGGGTTCGCGGGAGAGTGTGGTTATGAGGGTATTGAAGTAATTAACTTTTGCAGAGGAAAGAGCCAAGCTGTATGAGCTCAGCATAAATTTAGAGTGGAGAAAGTCAGATGCACAGTGAGACTTTCTCCAACAGCGTTCAGCAGTTCTGGAGCATTTTTGGAGGTATCGAGTGAGCTTGGTGTGCCAGGGTTGTTGTTGGGGGGGCCTGCTGCGTTTAAATGTAATAATTTTAGAATAGCGGAGTATTGTACGCAGTACTGGAGACCATATCTTCAGTAGGATATTGATACTTTAGAGAGAGTTCAGAGAAGGACTGCTAAACTGGTTCATGGATTGCAGGATAAAACTTACAAGGCAAGGTTAAAGGAACTTAACATGTATATCTTGGAGGAAAGACGAGACAGGGGGGATATGATAGAAACATTTAAATACATAAAGGGAATCAACACAGTAAAGAAGGAGACTATATTTAAAAGAAGAAAAACTACCACAACAAGAGGACATAGTCTTAAATTAGAGGGACAAAGGTTTAAAAATAATATCAGGAAGTATTACTTTACTGAGAGGGTAGTGGATGCATGGAATAGCCTTCCAGCTGAAGTGGTAGAGGTTAACACAGTAAAGGAGTTTAAGCATGCGTGGGATAGGCATAAGGCTATCCTAACTATAAGATAAGGCCAAGGACTAATGAAAGTAATTAGAAAATTGGGCAGACTAGATGGGCCGAATGGTTCTTATCTGGTGTCACATTCTATGTTTCTAAATATAAGCTTAATTTTATCGATAATTTACATTTTCCTGTGAGCGGTTGTGTAGACAGGGCCCCAGTGCACTCCCTTGTCTGGGGGCCCATTATGCTATAAGACGGCACTGGCAAAGTATATAATAAATATTTTTTCTTGAAAATACCGCATTGAAGAAATTCTTACAACCAAAATGCCCCATGAATGAATTTCAGACCACCCAAACTGACAAACTAAAAAAAGACAAATCGATTCTCATGAAACCCAATCTTTTTGATGTGAACTAGTCTATCAAACAGTTCTTAGATAGATAGATGTGCTATTAACATTACATAATAATATGGTTGCTATCCCCCGATGCCCTTCCTGTTGTATTCTTATACCCCACCTCCTCTAGATTGTAAGCTCTTTTGAGCAGGGTCTTCATCAACCTATTGTTCCTATAAGATTTTGTAGTTGTCTCATTTATCGTTAAATTTCACCCTTTCTAATATTGTAAATCGCTGAGGAATAAGTTGGCACCATATAAATAACAAAATTTATACTAATAATGCTCACTCTAGTACTTAAGGAATGTTTAGTTTGTCCTGAAAAAGAAGAGTTTGTGTCGGTCACATTTCTTACAGTTTGCCTTAGCTTTATCATTCTTTAGAGTTATACCGAAGACCTTTCCAGTCTGATAGTTTTCTCTGTTACCATTCTTTGTCTATCTGCAGGCAGGAAGGGAAGATGAACAGATCTCTGTATGTTAAAGTTTATTAGAATCATCAGGAATCTTACAATGAGAGCTTTCTATGGTTAGTATTTTAGCCTAAGTTTTGCGATTCTATTTTTCAATTCACTACAAGTCGGTGTTTAGTAGATAAGATAATTCCTAATTTTAATTTTTTGGGGGAAAAAACAAACATCAAGACAATCGAGATATTAGAAGATTACGATTTAGCGTTAGTTATTCTGTAGGCTCGTTGTAGTATAAAGCTTGTGTCCAGCTCTGAGTTATGAATGGGTTAATACACCAACGTGCTCAGAGAGCTCTAGCAATCTCTCACTAAGCGATTGCATTTGTGCCTCTTATCCTGGTATTCCTAACATTCCAGTCCTTCAGCCCAGCTGTGCTCATTTACCTTAATTACTACAGCTGTCCACAGTCCTGTGTGTGTGTTTGTGTAATACATTTTTGCTGATTTCCTAGTGGGCGTAGTAAGTCACTTTTCCTGCAACTCTGTTTTTGCCCAAAAAATTATTTTGTTTTCCCTCTTTCAACCTCCCCCGTTTCCTAAATCTTACAACACAGATGCTCCAAAAACAGGAAGGTAAGAGTGCAAATTTCTCTACTTGTCCCTCTCTGTTTGATGCTTCATAGAATGCTCCTGAATTTTGCATCTCATAATTAATTGCTAAGGATTAATTGCTTCCCAGTGAGAAGATTCTATTTCCTTCTCAGGGTTGTAAATCTGTGGTTCACAAACTAGTCCTCAAGGCAGGGCACAGCAGTAAGCCGAGTTTTGTCAGTAACCCCATTGGAACAGAATTGGATCAGATGCTCACATCCTGCACAGTTAGTGTGCTTGGTGGACTGGACTGGGAACCAAAGCTGTACAATATATTCACTAACCTGGGAATTGACGAGAAAACTGCAACTTTTTGGAACTAAATAGCTGATCCAGAAACCTTGTGAAGTCAAATAGCGATTCCCTTACAGTTCAGACTGTGTTGTTGGTAAGTGCTTCGAACAGTTTAGTGTTCAGAGTGGGGTTACTAACTTTGGTCCCAGCTGACATAGGGGAGTAAGATGTATCTGGGAAACCGGCCCCTGCTGGTAAAATAACACAAGGCAGAAACTGATGTAATGGGTACTTAATGTGTTCCCTTCCACTCTTGTTTTAATGCCCACTTCACGCTCTCTCCCTCCAATCTTCGGTTCTTCCACACACCACATTTACTACCTTTTTTTTTACATCTTATCCATCAGTCCCTCCTACCCTCTGACATGCGTTCTTTCCTCTTGTGATGTTTCCTTCCTCATAAATTGTAAGATCATTATTTTCTAACCTGGGCCCTTTAAACCTTTTGTCTTGTTAATATGTTGTATGTCAGATATCCTTTTTCTATCATTGTAAAACACAGCGGTATATGTTGGAGCTATATAAATGTAAAGATAATGCATTGCAAGTACTTCTAACCCGAACAAAAAAGTTTAGTTTATTCATTAAATTGTAACTTGATCCAAAGAACAACTCCGTTGTTCAATTTAAGTCAAAATAGAAAAAAAAAATCCCCAACTTAGTCTAGTGGGAAATCGTTTCCAAGTCAGCTGGTTTAGTAATTTTTTCCATTGTTGAGCTTCCTGTTAGTAAAGTTTTCACTAAACAATAAATTTGACGATTTTTTTTTTTTTTTTTTTTTAACCAAAGCAAATAGCTAGGTCTTAGTTTTGCAGATTTTCAAGTTACAGCCAAACTGATGTTTATTGAATAAGCAATTAGTTTTTTTTATGCATAAGCAACATCAAAGATATAGTTCTGTTAATTTAATTACTGAAGTAGTCTCAGCCGTATAACCAAGGCTTAACAGAGTGCTGGCTACGAGAGCTGGCTGAGCTTGTCTTTTTGTTAAACTCTCTAAAATTATTTGTGATGGACAATTAACTATTTAGCTGAGAGTTGTCCATTAGGAGATATATTTTGCAGTAGAGTTATTAATTCAATTGACATTCTAACAGCAGACTAATGAAATGTCCTTATTATGGATTTTCATACTTTATTCATGTTTTTATGCACTGAGTAGGTTATTAGACAGGGGTAGGCAACCTTTTAGCAGCACTGTGCCGATATAGGATTGTGATGTCCCGTAGCGTGCCGATCCTATTTTTTTAAATTGAGGTGTGTATGCTGCCGTATTCTGCTTGTGTTATTTTTACTGTAATTGCTTTGTATCGTTGTATTTGTGCGTATATGAGCCATTTTATTGTATATGTTCATTAGTAGTTTATGGTATCGTGTATACATATGAATGTGGGCTGTGTATGAGGGCTGCTTGTGGAATTGTGTGTGGATAGATATGTCACATTGTGTGTTTGGTAGTGTTTGGGGTATTGCATGTGAGAGGCTGCATGTGTGGTTGTGTGCATGTATGTGGATTGTTAGTGGTGTTGCGTTTGTGGGGATTGTGTGAGTATTTGTGTGTGGGCTGTTTGTATTATTTGTATGAGGGAAGGGTTATTCTGCATTTCTGTGTATATCTAGCAGTGTGGGTGGCTTCCCTAGGTTCCAGTGGGGACCAGGCCGGCCAGGAATAGCTCAAGTATAGGAGCTGCAACAGCAGCTGCCGGCTGCTCTACTAGTGTGTGGATTCCCATTCACAAGTGCTGGGAGGAAGTGATCTGCGATCACTTCCTCTATGTACTGCAATGCATAAATTGAGGGTTGTCCTTCACCACCTCTTCGTATTAGCAGATATCTGAAGTTTTACTGGGACTCCTGATAGGCCGGAGCCTGTTTGGCTCTAGCAGCCTTGAGTGCCATGCAAAGACACCTTGAGTGCTGTGCATGGCACTAGTACCGTAGGTTGCCTACCCCTGTTATAAGATATTGTAGCACAACACCTTCCCAAACTGCATCAGTGTTGAAACCATGCATGTGTGTGGAGTTCAGAGTGCCCAGCTTATACTTTGTTTATGTGATTCATTTGTGAACCTCATCACCTTCTACAACACAAAATTGGACTGCTTACATTGTAAGATCTTCCCTTGGTCCTCAAGGACAGTAATGCTGCAGGAGGTTTAATAATTAGCACAATAACAAACAATATTAACAGTAAGTGATATTCTAAACAACATTCTGTGTCTGCAGCTCTTACCGAATCATCCCTAGTATAATAGTGAATGGGATATGTATACTGAAACAGGGAGAGAGTCTGAGTGACCTCTTCACAGCAACCCATCCATCCATCCATCCATCCAGTGGGTACATACGGGGCCGCAGGGGTCACGGCTGCGACCGGGCCCAGCCCACCAGGGGGCCCGGCCGCCCCTGCAACCCGGTATGTACCCACTGGGCCAGCCTCTTCTCCTGGGGGGGCCCAGGAGCCGGCCACCTCAGGGCGCTCTGAGGCTGGCACTGGTGTCACCTGGCGGGCGCGCGAGGGAGCACTCTCCCCTGAGTGCTTCCTCTTCAGCTTCCTCGCGCACCGCACTGATACCGGAGCCGGAAGATGACGTCATCTTCCGGTGCCGGCATCCCTACACAGCGCGCGAGGGAGCTGAACAGGAAGCACTCGGGAGAGTGCTCCATCGGGCGCCCGCCTGCAGGACTGCCCGCCCAGGAGCACCACTGGACCCCAGGGAATCCCCTCAGCACTCCAAAAGGTAAGGAGGCTGGGGGATTAAATAAAAAAAAACATGTGTGTGTGTTAGTGTCTGTGTGTGTTAGAGTGTGTGTTAGTGTGTTAGTGTCTGTGTGTGTTAGTGTGTGTGTTAGTGTGTGTCTGCTAGTGAGTGTCAGTGAGTGTGTCTGTTATTGAGTGTGTGTCTGTGTTACTGTGTGTGTTTGTGTGTGTTTGTTAGTGAGTCTGTTTGATGTCTGTTAGTGAGTGTGTTTGTCAGTGAGAGTGTATGTTTTGTAAGTGAGTGTGTATGTATGTCTGTCGCTGAGTGTGTCTCTGTCAGTAAATGTGTGTGTCTGTTAGCTAGTGTGTATGCGTCTGTTCGTGAGAGTGTGTGTTTCTTCAGCACTTACCTTTCTCCAGCGCCGGACTCCCTTGGCGCTGGGGATCCCTCCGCCTCTCAGCTCCGAATGCACATGTGCGGCAAGAGGCGCGCGCGCATTCAAACTGCCCATAGGAAAGCATTACTCAATGCTTTCCTATGAACGTTCAGTGTCTTCTCACTGTGATTTTCACAGTGAGAATCGCGGAAGCTCCTCTAGCGGCTGTCAATGAGACAGCCACTAGAGGCTGGATTAACCCTCAGTGAAACTATGTTTTCAGCTGCAGGGTTAAAACTAGAGGGACCTGGCACCCAGACCACTTCATTGAGCTGATGTGATCTGGGTGTCTGTAGTGGTCCTTTAAGTGTGTGTGCATACCGGGGTCGCAGGGGCCGCAGCCATGCAACCCCTGCGACCAGGTGCCCACCGCCATGTGTAGCGGCCCCGGCCCGCGCCGAGTAAGCACGGGGGCTGAGGGGTGGCACAGATCAATTTTCGCACCGGGGCCCCATGGGTCATGTGTACGCCATTGCATCCATCCATCCACCCACCCATTCGAATTCATCAACCTAGCCATCCACCACCCATCTGTAGCGTTACTTACCTTAACCGGGGGCCGGTCGCGGTCCTCTCTTCAAGCCGCGCGCGGTCCTGCGGCTGCACGAGCCGCGCGCGGCTCATCCGACTGCTTCAGATGGAAGGCGGGCAGTGACCGCGTGAAGCGGTCACGTGTCCCGCCTGAAACTAAGAGCGCGCCGCGAGTCTCGGGCGCGCTCTTAAAGAGACAGTGGGAGCCTAATTGCCAAAAGGCTCCCATTGGCTCCTGTCATACCACACTCCCTATACAATTACCTATAGGGGGTGTGGAAGTGACAGGAGCCAATCACTTTGGTTTAAAAGCTATTTAACTTACCTTTTTCCCTTAGCTCGTTGCCCTATCGTGGTTTCTGTTTCAGTTCCCTTTAGCGCTTGTGGTGTTCAGTTGTGTTTTCTCGTATTGACTTTGGCTTCGTATTCTGACTTCGTTTTCGCTTTATCCTTATCTGTACTGTTTGCCGGCTTGCTGTTTTCCGTGTACCAGACCCCGGCTTGTCCTAGTTTACGCTGTCTCTCTGTGCCCTTGACCTCGGTTTGTTCCTGGCTCTGTCTCCTCTCATATACGTCGAGTCCGGCCATTCTAAGGTCCGGTAGACGTATCTCTCCTCTGTATTTGCCTCTGTTTAGCTGGATCCTGCGTGTAGGGGTATATTCTCGTTACATTACGATAGGGCCATGGACCCCGCAGATTTAGCTCAACAGATGGCGTCCCATGAGGCAAGATTTGTAGAGCAGGATCACCGTATGGATCAGATAGCTCAGGCTCTCCAGACGCTCCTAGCTAGAACCGTTCCAGCAACCACACCTAACCCTCCTACGCCCCTTCTCCCTGAAGTATCTACTTTGCCTAATACTTCGGCCCATTTAACACCTCCTCCTAGGTATGGAGGGGACTCTAAGACTTGCAGAGGGTTTATTAATCAAATTGAATTCCACTTCGAAATGTATCCACGTTCATTTCCCACAGAGAGGTCTAAGGTTGGGTTCTTTATGCACCAACTTACCGATAAGGCACTTGAGTGGGCAAATCCTATTTGGGAAGCTAATGGACCTATGGTACATGATTTCAACAGTTTTCTTACGGCTTTTCGTAGAACTTTTGACACAATGAAAAGGTCAAAGAATGCCGCGAGAGCATTAATGAGAATTAAACAGGGTTCTAGGTCTGTGGCTGATTATGCTATTCAGTTTCGCACTCTTGCTTCGCAGGTAGATTGGACCAACAATGGGTTAACTACTGCCTTTATGGAAGGTTTGTCAGATACGATATTGGATGAGGTAGCAGCTAAGGAGCTTCCTATTGCCTTAGAGGACCTTATCGATTACCTCATTGATATAGATAATAGAATTCGTGACAGGCTCTATACCAAGAACAGGAATAGACGTTTTGTTACACCCATTAACCCCAGAGTTAATATACCAGAGAGTGTTAAAGTGTCTGAGGAGGAACCTATGCAATTAGGGGTTGCCAAACTCTCTGATACTGAGAAATTACATAGGAGAAGGGAGGGACTCTGCCTATACTGTGGTAGGAGAGACCATATGGTAAAGGAATGTCCTTTACTCCCGGAAAACTCTCGCACCTAAGACCTTATAGGGGACTGGCCTTGGGTGTGATATCTAAGTCTCCTAAATTGCCTCCTAACCGCTTGCTTCTCCCGGTTTCTTTATATATGGGAGAGATTTGTATAGTTGACAACATATATGCTCTGGTTGACTCTGGGGCAGCTGAAAATTTTATAGACTCTGGCTTTATAAAGAGAAACAACATTCCCATCAGAGAGAAGGAGATACCCTTGGCCGTTGAGGCCATAGATGGTAGACCATTAAGTTCTCCAGTTGTTACTCATGAGACTGTACCATTACACATGTACACAGGGGTTTTACACTATGAAACCATTCGATTCCAGGTCATCACCTCTCCCTCTTCACAGTTAGTATTAGGGTATCCATGGTTACGTGCTCACAATCCCATTTTTGACTGGGAGACAGGGCAAATAAAATCATGGAGTGAGGCCTGCCACGAGTCTTGTACGTTGGAAGTCACACCTTTGAATTCTATTGAGGTACCTACCAGTCCTCCTTTGTCTACGGTTATACCCCCTCAGTATTTATCTCTAAAGACTGTTTTCGATAAAAGGGAGGCTGAGAAATTACCGCCTCACAGACCCTATGATTGCGCTATTGACTTGTTGCCTGGCACTATACCTCCAAAGGGCAGGGTGTACCCCTTATCGGTTCAAGAAAACCGTGTCATGGAGGAGTATATTAAGGAATCACTAGAAAAGGGGTTTATTAGGAGATCCTCTTCTCCAGCTGGAGCAGGGTTCTTCTTTGTATCGAAGAAAGAAGGTGATTTAAGACCGTGTATAGATTATAGAGGTCTAAACAAAATCACTATCAAAAATGCATACCCTATACCTTTAATTACAGAATTATTTGACAGACTGAAACATGCCACTGTGTTCACTAAATTAGACCTTAGGAGTGCATACAATTTGATACGTATAAAGGAAAATCACGAATGGAAGACTGCATTCAACACTAGATCCGGTCATTACGAATATACTGTTATGCCATTTGGGCTTTGCAATGCCCCAGCAGTATTCCAAGAATTTATTAATGATGTCTTAAGAGATTTTATTCACACATTTGTTATCGTATACTTGGACGACATTTTAATATATTCTACAGATATACACACTCATCACAGACATGTTACGACAGTTTTGAAGACCCTTCTTGCTAATGGTCTTTATTGCAAGCTAGAAAAGTGTCTGTTTGACCAAACCGAAGTCCAGTTCTTGGGGTATTTGATTTCCGCTAAAGGTTTTCGTATGGATCCCCAGAAGCTTGCTGCTGTAATAGAATGGCCTCTACCGCAAGGTCTGAAAGCTATTCAGCGTTTTCTTGGGTTCTCCAATTATTATAGACGTTTTATCAAAGGTTTCTCGTCCATTGTAGCACCTATTACCCGTATGACTAAAAAGGATGGCAATACTCGTGTTTGGTCTACCGAGGCACTTCAGGCTTTTGAATTTCTTAAAACTACGTTCGCCTCTGCACCTATTTTACAGCATCCTGTCCCCTCACTGCCCTATATTCTTGAAGTTGATGCTTCGGATATTGGGGTAGGTGCTGTCTTATCCCAAAGAGAGTCGCCTGAAAAGCCATTGCATCCATGCGGCTTCTTTTCTAAACAAATGTCCAAAGCAGAGAAAAATTATGATGTGGGTAATCGCGAACTCCTTGCTATTATTTTAGCACTTAAAGAGTGGAGACATTTGTTAGAAGGAACTAAGGATCCTATCCTCATTTTTACGGATCACAAGAACCTATCCTACCTTAGCGAAGCCAAAAGATTGTCTTCCAGGCAGGCTAGGTGGTCACTATTTTTGTCCCGTTTCAATTTTATTATCACCTATAGGCCAGGTGATCGCAACACTAAAGCAGACGCTCTGTCCAGACAGTTCGAAACTACTGACAAACAGGAGATTGATGTTACTCCTGTCATTCCCCCAGACAGGATAATAGCTACTACTATTTTGTCTATTTCCTCGTCCCTCTTGCAGGCCATACAAGCGAAACAAAGCATGGCACCTAGCGAGAGGCCTAATGATAAACTGTTCGTTGATGTTCCCGAGAGACGGGATATTATGTCATTATATCATGATACTAAGACTGCTGGACATCCTGGTATTTCCAAAACGGTGTCAGCTGTTTCTCGGTATTTTTGGTGGGATTCCTTACGAAAGGATGTCACTGACTATATAAGTGCTTGTACTACTTGTGCCTGTATGAAATCCTCCCGTAGAGTTCCTTGTGGGCTGTTGCATCCGTTACCCGTTCCCGAGAGACCTTGGTCTAACCTGTCCATGGATTTTATTGTTGAATTACCCCCTTCAAATGGTAACACAGTAATCCTGATGATAGTGGATCGGTTCTCCAAAATGGCTCACTTCGTGTCTCTTCACAAGTTGCCCACATCCAAGGAACTGGCTCATATCTTCGCTAGAGAAGTATTTCGATTACATGGGATTCCCGTATCTATTGTATCCGATAGGGGTAGCCAATTTATTTCCAGGTTCTGGAGGGCCTTTTGTTCAGAAATGGGTATTTCTCTCTCATTTTCTTCCGCTTATCATCCCCAGTCTAATGGGGCTGCTGAACGTGCCAACCAGTCTCTGGAGCAATACCTCCGTTGTTTTGTGTCTCACCATCAGGACAATTGGTCTGACCTGCTTCCTTGGGCTGAATTTGCTCGGAATAACGCCACTCATGATTCTTCCGGCAAGACCCCTTTTTACGTTGTCTATGGCCAGCATCCCGTTGTTCTTCCGGCTGCATTCTCCTCACAGGGCATGCCAGTTCTGGATGAGCATTTGGCTGGTTTGCGTAATACTTGGGAGCAGGTTCAGCGTTCTTTGGTGGACTCTGCTACTCGCCAGAAGGCTCAGGCTGACAAGCATCGCAGAGCAGCTCCGTCCTATGTTGTGGGGGACAGGGTTTTGCTTTCCACGCGGAATATTCGTCTCCGGGTGCCTTCTATGAAATTGGCTCCCCGCTTCATTGGACCTTATCGTATTATACATAAGGTTAATCCTGTTTCTTATGCCTTAGGTCTGCCTAAGAATCTACGTATTCCTAATGTTTTTCACACCTCATTGTTGAAACCTTTCGTACGCAACCGCTATACCCGGCATACTCCTCCTCCCCCTCCTATCTCGGTGGAGGGTCATGAGGAGTTTGAAGTGTCTGCTGTTCTTGACTCTCGTTTCCTTAGGGGTCGACTTCAGTACTTGGTACATTGGAAGGGTTATGGGCCTGAGGAGCACAGTTGGATTTCGGCTGATGCTGTCCATGCTCCCCGTCTTGTGCGCTCTTTCCATTCTCGTTTTCCTGCCAGGCCTGGTCCTACCCGCCCGGGGGGCGTGTCCTCAGGGGGGGTACTGTAGCGTTACTTACCTTAACCGGGGGCCGGTCGCGGTCCTCTCTTCAAGCCGCGCGCGGTCCTGCGGCTGCACGAGCCGCGCGCGGCTCATCCGACTGCTTCAGATGGAAGGCGGGCAGTGACCGCGTGAAGCGGTCACGTGTCCCGCCTGAAACTAAGAGCGCGCCGCGAGTCTCGGGCGCGCTCTTAAAGAGACAGTGGGAGCCTAATTGCCAAAAGGCTCCCATTGGCTCCTGTCATACCACACTCCCTATACAATTACCTATAGGGGGTGTGGAAGTGACAGGAGCCAATCACTTTGTTTAAAAGCTATTTAAACTTACCTTTTTCCCTTAGCTCGTTGCCCTATCGTGGTTTCTGTTTCAGTTCCCTTTAGCGCTTGTGGTGTTCAGTTGTGTTTTCTCGTATTGACTTTGGCTTCGTATTCTGACTTCGTTTTCGCTTTATCCTTATCTGTACTGTTTGCCGGCTTGCTGTTTTCCGTGTACCAGACCCCGGCTTGTCCTAGTTTACGCTGTCTCTCTGTGCCCTTGACCTCGGTTTGTTCCTGGCTCTGTCTCCTCTCATATACTTCGAGTCCGGACATTCTAAGGTCCGGTAGACGTATCTCTCCTCTGTATTTGCCTCTGTTTAGCTGGATCCTGCGTGTAGGGGTATATTCTCGTTACACCATCCACCTAAACCCTGTTTCGGTTTAAGATTGTCTGTTTTGTGTACAGTTTAATTAAAATCAAAGTAAACCTTATTTGCCATCTGTGACAGACCGCCTGGCACCCTGACTGGGCACCTCCGCCAACAGATGCTTCCTAGCTGACGCTGAGGACCGTAAGCACCACACCTGACACCACAGTCTCCTTAGCTGGGATCTCACCGTCCTCCTCCCACCATGGACCAACCTCTGATATCCAGGACCATGTGGGAAAGACCTCCCTCCCAACCTGGACCAACCTCTGATATGCAGGACCATGTGGGAAAGACCTCTCCTCCAGGAGAGTATAGCTGTATAGCTCATATAAGAGCTAGTGATATAGCAGTTCCCCTCCAATCACGAGACCAACCTACATGTTGATGGTTAAACAGAACTCACTTATAATGGTGCCACAGCTAGCCTAATATGCAGGGCTTGCGCATCCATAAGGCGGCACATGCACCGCCTTAGGTTGCACCATCTCTGGGGGTGCAAGATTTTACTGGCCGGCAGGAGGGAAGCTCTCTCTCCTGCCAGGCTACCTTCTGGACACTCGGCGCAGCGTGCGGCAGTGGTATAATCAGAGGCGGCGAGGGAGCTCTATTCTCCTCGCTCTGCCCCTTCAGCGCGGCGTTTGCTGATGCCGGAATATGATGTCTCTGAGTGTGAGTGTGTGTGTGTCTGAGTGATTGTATGAGTGTGTGCATGTGAGTGTATGAGTGTGTGTCTGTCAGTGTGTGTTTGTGAGTGTCTGCCAAATCAGTGAGAGTATTATTGTCATTGAGTCCGTGTGTGACTCTCAGTGTGTCTGTCAATGAGTGTGTATGTGTCAGATCAGTGAGTCTGTCTGTCAGTGATGTCTGTGTGTTTGTCATTGAGTGTGTATGACTGTCAGTGTGTATACACCACTGAGTGTAGCGTGGCGGAGCGCGGTACAGGAGAGGTAGGAGGCACACCAGGAAGGGGAGTGTGACCACTAAAGGGGTGGGGGGTGCACCAAGGGACAGGGAGGGGAGAGAAACCGACCACATGCATGGTTTCATGCCCAAAACAGTTTAATTGAATTAGGCTGTGTGGCTGGTCTATTTCAAACAGTCGAAATACTGTTCGAATTACCAAACGTAATGGTTGATGAACATAGTCAGTGTGTGTCCCTTGTTCGTGGGCTTCGACTCACCGAACGCCGTTTCACTCCTGTTCGAATAGCCTGAGTTCCATGGAAAGTAACTGTTCAGCTGTGTTCGTGCCGTTGCGTGTCCGATTTGAGTTCCATTGTGCCGGAACCAGCCTCGCCACTGGGCATTGGAGAAGACTGATTGCCAGCCTCCTGCCCTGCGACTATGGCCCTGGGATGTATTGCCCTTCTAGGAACTGATTTGGGCATATTGTATTTTATAATGCTGCTGCTGGCCCTTTAAAAACCATCTGGGGACATAATGTGGAGTTACTGGGTGGCCACCATTTCATGAATCAGAGGCACATGGTGCGAACAATGGATGGCGGCCATTTTAACTCACAGACACTGTTTGGACTTTTCTACACGGTGCCATCTCGCCAGTATTTGGTGCACAAAGACATCGTGCAGTAGTTTTAAACTATACAACAGGGGATTATACAGTAATTATTTTTCATATAGCCTGTATATGTTCTGTGGAATCTGCATTAAACTGTATCTTCCAAACTACTGAATGGATCTGGGTGAATTTTGGATATTTTGGATATGTGGTTCACCCAGATCCCCCGGTTCCGAGGATATGGGGTTATTGCATGTTTTGGGGTCCCTGTGATATGTTTTATAATACTGTATTTCTCTGCCTGTGATAATTATATTAACCATTGTGTTCAGTAATCATATCACAGGCAGAGGGGAGGATTTTGTGTGGGAGTGTCTGTGTGTATTGTACGAATTGATTGGTTGTATTTCAAAACCCTGTGGGCAATACTATGTTTGTGGATTGTGAATAAAAGAGGCTGTATATGCCAGTACAGTCAGTTCTGCTTGACCTCAAAACGAAGTGTTGTCTCATTATTGGGGGAATTGGATTGTATGTTGATTGCCAGGAGTGTAAGCTGATTGTATCCTTTTCCTGTTCAGCGGTTTACAGTATTCCTATGCTTGAGAGCATTCGTATGCTTCTCCGGTTCGGTGGTTGTGGTGTCGGCTAGAGTGCTTGGAGTCCTCAGGAAGCGCTAGGAGCATCCTTCAACGGAGGTACCCAGTTGGGGTGCCAGGTGATCCGTTACATCCATTAACTCGACGACAAAACACAGCTGAACATGTTACAGTTACATAGCTGAAAAGAGACTTGCGTCCATCAAGTTCAGCCTTCCTCACATTTGTTTTTTGCTGTTGATCCAAAAGAAGGCAAAAAAACAGTTTGAAGCACAATTTTGCAACAAGCTAGGCAAAAAATTCCTTCTTGATCCCAGAATGGCAGTCAGATTTATCCTTGGATCGAGCAGTTATTACCCTACATTGAAAGATTATATCCTTGAATATTCTGTTTTTGCAAGTATGCATCTAGTAGCTGTTTGAACATCTGTATGGACTCTGATAAAACCACTTCTTCAGGCAGAGAATTCCATATCCTTATTGTTCTTACAGTAAAAAATACTAAACAAGATGGCCGCCGCCACGTGTTTGACTATACGAATGGTGACCAGCCAGCCATTCGTCAATTTGGCGGCGGTGCAATTTGGCTGCACACTCCACTTGCGTGTGGTCCGGCTGTTCAGTGGTTCGAAGTGGCACTTCAAACCACTTCAAAAGTTCAAAGAAACATTGTTCAAAGTCCCAATAAGCACAAATAGGGTCTCCGAACCACAACAAATCAAAGGGGCCATAGTCACAGGGTAAAAGGCTGGCAAGTAGTCCCCTCCAAACCCCAGTGGCAAAGTGGCTTTCGCCACACTATCTATAGAAGTTGAATGTTTTGTTTTTTAAATCTGTTTTATTAAGGTTTTGTATGTATAGAAACAGACCTTTGTCAATACAAACATTTTCAATAGTGAGGACTCGCAGGTCCTGGTTGCACATAGCATAGTAAGGTCGCGTACATAGTAGGTGAAGTGTTCATCATGTATAGAGGCCGGGTACTTTAAGCAAGCGCACAACAACAATCAGCATATGGTATGGTACAGTACTTCCCTTCTCCACCTGGCACCAATTTGTGTAGCTGTAGGCCATCCCTTGGAGCGTCATGCTTTTTGTGTGTACCCTACAACCCATGGCACTCGGTGCTAAGTGTCTAGAGAGGTGCTACGCTATGGTGGGGTCTCAACCAGACCGGGTGTTGTTGACTTTCAAGGAGTTCCATGTGGCTACTAAGGCCGCTCACTACATACAAATATGGGCCTGTGTGTGTTGCCAGTGATTATAAGGCCTTTCATGGGTCTGTCCGCCCCAGCTATCCCGCCCTTTGAGGGTTTGCCTATGTCCATAAGCCATTGGTGGAGTTCGTGATAGGCGCGAATGAGGTAACTATAGTGCTGTCTTTCTATGATCGCACTGACTGGTCCCGGACAAGATACGGGCTTAACACTATAGCGTGAGTGTGTCTTATCCATTTGCTCGTGTATATGTAAAGGTTACAGGTGAAAATCAGAAGTAGGTTGGTAGAGAGGGAAGAAGAGTTGCCCCAGGGCCTAAGTATAGATTAGGTAGGGTAGAATAAAGAAGGCAGGAATGGTCACGCCCTGTCGGGCCAGCTGTCCCCCCCTGCGCGTCCCCCACCCGTTCCATCCTGCCCTATCAGCTACGGGACACAAATGCGAACCATGGCTGCCACATCTCTGCGTGTCTGTCCCCCCTGCCAATTAGTGAGGCTTGGATCGCCTCCGCTCCCTGAATGTTCTCCACCCTACGAATCCATTCCTCCATTCGGGGTGCCTCCGTCTTCTTCTAATATAGCGGGATCAGGGCTTTGGCTGCATTGAGTAAATGACGTAGGATCGATTTGATTTTTTTTTGTACATGGCAATTGACATTTTCAAAATATATAGAAGGGGCAGGGCCGCTGTCCATTCTGTCGTTTCTCCCATGATTTCGGTTATCTTCTCTCTGATCATCTCCCAATATGGGACGAGAAGGCGACATTCCCACCATATATGTATTGTCGTGCCTCTCTTCTCGAGGCATCTTCAACACGTCGGGGGCGTCGTCGGGAAGATCCTGTGGAGCAGTGTCGGGGTCCTATACCAGAGTGCGATTAGTTTGTAATGAATTTCTTGGTAATGTGAGCTGATGGAGCTTTTGTGTTGCCATAGTAATGCACCCTCCCATTGTTGGGGTGTAAAGGTGGTGTCCATCAGCGCCTCACACTGCCTGCGGTAGGTATCGTTCTCCACCAAGTGCCCCACCAAAAGATGTTGGTAGGGGGTGGATATCGATTTTTCCAGTGATGAGCCCCTCTCGCATCTCGCCTCGAACTAAGTGAGGTCCCTGTGCAGTCGTGCCTTGTCACGTACGGCGTCATAATAGTGCTTTACCAGCATGTAGCGTAGCACTATCAGGGGAGTCCGGGGTGTCTCTCCCAACAGGGAGTCCAGGGACCGCACGGCGCCATCTCACAAAACTGTGGAGATGGGGATATGTTCACGTCCCTCCGCAAAGGACCATGCTCTTGATGGAGAAGTTGAATGTTAATCCATAATTAGCCAACTTTAATGTATGTTGATTTTAAATATAAGAGACAAAGATTAATTAAAGTATTACTTCAGAAAGCAACAAGTGAGATTTATTTCGGTATCATTGTACAATAAGCGCAGGGTGACTCCAACTCAAAAAAGTTCACCCATCCACCCATCCAAATCCATCCACCAACCAATCCATCCATCCATCCATCCATCAATCCATTCATACAAACACACATCCATCCCCCACACACACCCTGTTTCGGTTTAAGATCCATTAAAATCAAAGGAAACCTTACTTGCTATCAATGTAACAAAAGAAGGGGGGGAGGGTGGAGTGGGATACAGAATTGAAGAAGGGAGGGGAGGAGGGCATACCAAAATTCTGTCATAGTTTACAACCACATTTGCTGTGAATTTTACATATTCCGTGTATGTACATGCAAATTGTCAACGGATCTTTGCTGTAACCCTAATGTTTTGTACATCCCTTGTTTTTTTGTCCCTATCGTATTCTTGCAGTTCCTATTTGCCTGCCTTTCTCTGCTACTCGACTCCTTGGGCCTACCTGTCTGGGCGTCCTCTAGTTGTTGGGGGCCTACTCGGTCTCCCTTTGTCCCACATCCTCCAAGCCTCTGTGGCTGTTGTCGTCATGGGGAGGACCCCACGATGACAGTTTTCGTATAAGTGCTGGGTATCTATTTCTTTGCAAACCTCTGTCACTAGTGGTGGCCTTAAAGCTTTCCATAATCTCGCTATTGCCTTCTGAGCAATTAGAAGGATGTGGAAGGCCAGTTTCTGTACCTCTTTGGGTGTGTTTTCGGGCATGTGAAGCAGAAGACACATTAGTGGTGTGAAGGGGAGTGTTGTGTGTGTGGTTGCTCAGATCAGTTGGCAGATATCCCGCCAAAAGCCAGTAATGGGTTCACACTGCCACCATATGTGGAGTGCTGTTCCCTCCCCCTTTCTGTACCTCCAGCACACCAGGGACAAACCTGGGTACAACTTGTGTATGCGTGTGGGTACCATGTACCACCTATACAGCGTTTTTCTGTATTGCTCTAGTAATGTTTCTGACTTAATCAGTCGTCTGGTTGTCACTATAGTGTACTCCCATTGGTCTTTACGGGCACTGTAGGTCATGTACCCATTGCTTAGCTGGGCTAGAGTACGCAAAGTGTTTTGTGGGTAGCACCAGGAGAGTGGCTTACACGTTGGCTTCAGTGAGCCCTTAATAGTCATTTGCTCCCAGCTCATTACAGCTAGGGTGGTGTCGTCTGGGGTGGTGTGCTTATGCATGAAGGAGCCCAATTGCATGTGGGAGAACTGTGAGGCCATCGGTATGTGATATTCCTCTTGTAGGGCTTGAAAGGTTTTTAGTTTGTTATGCATGAGCATTTTGTACAGGTGGTATCTATACCATTTTGTACATGGTATCTATCCATGGTTTGGCATATGTATGTTGATTTTAAATGTAAGAGACAAGGATTTCTTAAAGTATTACTTCAAAAAGTAACAATTGATATATATTTTAGTATCATTGTACATTGTACACTAAGCACAAGGTGACTCCAACTCAAAAAAGTTCACACTTCAAAACGGATGTCTAATTAGACTCATTTTAATTTGGAAAAAAATAATAATAATGTAAACGACTTCATGAAAATCCAGTACATGTGGATGCTTCCTGGTTTCGAAATATAATACTTTTTGGTTATCTTATTGTACTTCTATTTTAATTTTTTAATTTTCCAAATGTTTTTGCTGTCACCATGTTGAATACATTATCACGGTAGGCAACTCTGTTCCACCATGTTATTACAGGTGTCGGAGGTGTTGGATTCCTTCTATGTTTTACCAATAGTTGCAATAGTTGCAACTCTCTGTTTTCTTTTTTAGCCATCACGTCCAAATTTCCCTGCTACCTCTTGTCACAAATCCCCACGGTATCCTTTAGATTGTAAGCTCAGGGGCTAGATCTCCGCTTACGAGCAGGGCCCTCTCTACCTTTTGTATTTGTCTGTGTATATTGTACGTTCTCCACTAATTGTCTGTTGGCGCTTTATAAATACCAGTAATAAATAAATAAATGTGCTCCTATTATACTGTTATATAATGTGGTTTTATACCACATCAGATTGAATTCAGAGCCCACACGTACATTACATGTTGCTCCATTATTGTTCTGGTTAATTCAGTATTTCTTGGCATAGTTACCGTTTGGATAATACTGAATGAGACCAACATTTGAATTGCAAACCCTACTTTATTTTCCTTTGTTTATGAGTTTAGACAATTTGGCTGTGACCCAGACCAGACCTGGGAAGCTAATAAAGGAAAGCCCAGCACATGCCAAGGTCCTTCATGTAACAGATCCAGGGCCGGCGCTACCATAAGGCGGCCCAGGCGGCCGCCTTAGGGCGCACCAGCCCTGGGGGCGCGACATCAGGCAGACAGGAAGGAGGGAAGCGCACCTGGCTCCCCTCCAGCTGGTTACTACTTGTAGAGTGGCCGAGCGCAGCCCAGAGATTCCCGCCCGCGGAGCTCAGCCTCGGCCCGCCCACCTCCTATCCTGGTGTCTGCCGCAGGCTGTGTGGAGGGGGCGGGGATATGAATGACATCATATCCCTGCTGCCTGTGTCCCACACAGCGTGGCTGGCGCCCTGTGATGGGGCTGGGCTGCAGGACGGGACTCCACAGAGCCGGACAGCATGCACACAGGGGACAAGATTTAACAGATATAAGTATGTAATTATGTATGTCTCTGTATGTATGTATGTATATATGTCTCTGTATGTATGTCTGTATGTATGTCTCTGTCTGTATGTATGTATGTATGTCTGTATGTATGTCTCTGTCTGTATGTATGTATGTCTGTATGTATGTCTCTGTATGATGTCTGTATGTCTCTGTATGTATGTATGTCTCTGTCTGTATGTCTCTGTCTGTATGTCTCTGTCTGTATGTATGTATGTCTGTGTATGATGTCTGTATGTCTCTGTATGTATGTATGTATGTCTCAGTATGTCTGTATGTATGTCTGTGTATGTCTCTGTATGTATGTCTCTGTATGTCTCAGTATGTCTGTATGTATGTCTGTGTATGTCTGTATGTATGTCTGTATGTATGTCTGTATGTCTCTGTATGTATGTATGTCTGTCTGTATGTATGTCTCTGTATGTCTCTGTATGTATGTATGTCTGTATGTATGTATGTCTGTGTATGTCTATGTATGTCTGTATGTATGTCTGTATGTATGTATGTCTGTATGTCTCTGTATGTATGTCTCTGTATGTGTGTATGTCTCTGTATGTATGTCAGTATGTCTCTGTTTGTATGTATGTTTGTCTCTGTATGTCTCTGTATGCCTGTATATATGTATGTGTCTGTATGGCAGTATGTCTCTGTATGCATGCATGTCTTTGTATGCCTGTATGTATGTATGTGTCTGCATGCCTGTATGTTTCTGTATGCCTGTATGTATGTATGTGCCTGGATGTCTTTGTATGTATGTTTCTGTGTGTCTGTATGTGTCTGTATGACGGTATGCCTCTGTATGTATGCATGTTTTTATATGCCTTCATGTCTCTGTATGCATGTATGTCTTTGCCTGTATGTCTGTATGTCTCTGACTGACTGTATGTGTCTAAATGTCTCTGTATGATTATTTCTGTGTTTGTATGACAGTGTACCTGTATGACTTTGACTGTGTGACTGAAAAATTATGCCTGTGGCTTGGGAGGAAATACACACAGGTGAAGATGCATTTTTTTTTTTTAAAGGAGGTTGAGGGGCACCAAAATGCATGTTCGCCTGTGTAACTAAAAATCCTAGCACCGGCACTGAACAGATCCCCCTGTTTTGCGTTGGATCTGTAATATGTGTTGTACCAGCCTCCTACCATGTTGCCTGGGAACCTCTACCTTTTGTTTTCCTGCCATCATCCACATTTCCCTGCACCTAAGAACAAAAACTGTTTCTGGCCCTTTAACTGTGTTGTGCAAAGAATGGGTACGTTTGATATGGCACTTCAGATACAGCCGAAGTGCCGAAGTAGTCGAAGTGGCCGCCATTAGACAATCGAACATGTGGCGGCGGCCATTTTAATGCAGTTGAACATGGTCAGCGGTGTGTGCCGTCAAATCCCTGGAACGGAAATCAGCCACACATTTGAACGAACACCGCTGACCCGTACCTTCACCGACCCTTCGACACTGCGGCTGGAGAACACACGTTCGAATGGGACTTTGTCATCTTTTTGTGTAAAATAGACTGCAACTCAACTAACGACCACCGAGGAAATTTAACCCTGTTTTACTTCGACATCCGCCTTCGGATGGGACTTTGTTATATTTTAAGGCAGAAATAGACCGACCGCACAGCCTGAATCTGTGGAACTGTTTTGGGTATGCAAACAGGCGTGCGGTCGGTCCAAAGAAACTTTTCAATATCTCTGGAACCCCTGAACGGATTTGTACGAATTTTGAATATGTTTGTCCCCAAGTTGTGTTGTTCATAAAAATATAAGTTTTATTCCTGTAGGATAAAAAATCATAAAGTTATAAAAATGCATAAAAAAGTATAAGTTTTAGCTTGGAGATAATTGAGTAGAAACAGTAAGAAACTCAATTATCTCCCAAGCAGAGGGGAGGGAATCTGTGGGTTGTAACCATTGTCTGATTGGTTGAAATCTAATTGCCTGTGGGCGTTTCCCTTGCAGGGGAGCACTGCATAAAAGCAGAGTGTGTGTCATTAAACCTCAATTCTTCTTCACCCTCAATCTAGAGTCCTGTCTCTTATTGGAGGAATTGCTATATCACTACAGGGGATTGCTATGCTCTGCATGCACCCTTGGATAATCACTTCAAAGCTCTTTTAAGAGCTTGTTCCTGTCTTGTTCTCGGAAGGGGTCTACGGTGGTTATGGTGTCAGCTGGAGTGCTTGGAGCCCTCAGGAAGCGCTAGGAGCATCCAATAACGGAGGTACCCAGTCGGGGTGCCAGGTGATCCATTACACTTCAAACCAAGGTCCTTCTTTATTAGGAGCTCACAGCAAAGGTTTCATGGCTCATTGGGTCGTCTGAAACATCAACTGTTTTGCTGTGAGCACCCTATAAATTCTTCTTTTATTATATAGTTATTTGTTTTGTTTTTTTAGTGCACCCTTTTGAGTATGTGCCCCCTTTTTTATCTGTTGCATATTACCAAACACATTGTGTGACCTGATCTTTTAATTTTGTTTAAAATTGTCTTTAAATATAAACAGTGGCGTACATACCACGGTCGCAGGGGTCGCAGCTGTGACTGGGCCCCTCACTCCAGGGGGCCTGGAGGCAGCTGCGACCATGAGCCGTCTGGGTAACTTATGGGCCAGTGCACAGTCTCATCGGCCTTGGTCCGCGCTTCCCAATGTTAGCAGGAGGGGAAAGCTGTGCTGTGCTGCTCCCCTCCCACCTGTATGTAGCGTGGCCAAGCTGTCTGACAGGTAGTGCTCACTGACAGCACTTCCTGTCAGACCGGGAACCACGGCAAAGAAATGCTGGTCCTGGAAGGGAGAGAGAGAGGTAGGAATGGGGCACAGGGAGGGGAGGGGGGAGAGAGGGAGCAATGGGATACATGGAGGGGATCGGGGGAGAGAGAGTGATAGGGACACAGGGAGTGGGAGAAATGGGACACAGGGAGGGGGCTGGGAGGGAGGAGAGTATCGGAATCATAGAGAGGCTGAGGGGAGAGGAAATGGGACACATGGATGGGCTAGGTAAGGGACACATGGAGGGATGGAGGGGGGAGAGGGAATGGGAATGGGACACATGGAAGGGCAGAGGGAGGGGCTATGGGTTCGAGGGAATGAGAAAAATGGGGGGACAAGTCAATGAGACATGAAGGAGGATTGGCTCCAGGAAACATTTTGTATCGGGGCCCCGGGGTGGATTCTAGCTATGCCTCTGAACATACATAAAGTGTGTCTGAAACATGACAGTTCAACGTTTAAAGAAACACTATAGCGTAGGAAAACAAACATGTATTTCTAATGCTATGGTGTTCTACTCCATATTTAGATCCAAGGCCACCCTAAATTTAAATAAGTGTTTTACTTACCCTTTTTCTCTGAACTTTCTCTGTGTAGCTGCTCACTCCTACTTCTGTAGGATATGTTCATGGAGGCCATCTCCTCTTCGCATAGGGAAGCATTGAATCCAGTGCTTTCCTATGGTAAGCATTAGAGGATATTTAACGTCTAGGCTGCAATGCGTAAGGACGTCAACCGACACATAACAAAGTTTGACTCTGACACAGCAGTGTAAGCATCCTCTAGTGGCTCTGGGGATGACAGCTACTAGACGTATTTAAGCCCAGCAATGTAGATATTGCTGTATTATCATTAGCATTTACATAGCACAGACATATTCTGCAGCATTTTACAATCATAGTATTGTAGGACAGGGTCACTACGCTAGAGATTAAGTGGTCTGGGTTCCTATAGCGCATTGAGATGTTTTCCTGAAGGGGTGCAGTTTTGTATCGTAAACCACATAACCTTAAGAAGCAGAACTCCCACTTTTATTAATTAACCAACAAGTTTCTTGTTATAAACATAGCAAATGAGTGGTGTTATCATGCAATGGCATTTCCAATCATAAAATATTACTGGGACTAATGTGTTTCAAACTGTAGCCACAATACATCTGTGTTGCAATCAACCAGTGCGTTAGCATTGATGGATGTAGGAAAATATATAGGAATTTTCTTCTCATTTCAGGTGTAGTACAGGCTGATTCCACTCCAGAAATATGGATGCCCCAAACAGACGTGTGGTTATCAATGTTGGTGGGGTTAGATTTGAGACCTATGCCAGCACTTTGCAGACATTCCCGGGGACAAAGTTGTCCAACCTTGCAGAATCCACGGCCTACAGTACGACCGACTATGACCCGCAGCGAAATGAGTTTTTCTTTGACCGGAATCCTGTGGTCTTTGGGTATGTGCTGGATTTCTACAGGACCAAGCACCTCCATTGCTCAGGAGATATGTGCAAATCTGTGCTAATGGAAGAGCTAAACTTTTGGGAGGTGAACAGTAGCCAGATGTCCTATTGCTGCTGGCTGAAAATGAACAACATGGTCAGCAATTTGGAAGATATTGGCATGTGGGATGAGGTCTCGCACCATGACCAGCAGCTCCTTGTCCAGACTGATAGGGTGGATTATGGCTGGCGTGCTCGGTGGCAGCCAAAAGTGTGGACCCTCTTTGAAATGCCCTTCTCGTCACTGATCTCTATGGTAAGCTGGTTCATTTTTACCTACACTGGAGACCATGAGTTGTTGTCCTCTTTCTCACTTGCTTTTCTAAATTATAGGGGGATTCCTTTGATCTCACCAATTTAACCATACATGATTATTCACTAAAGTTTCAATTTAGGTCAAAATAGCTGAACTAGAAAATTAATTTATGCTTATAGTTTGGCTGCTTTGGCCTTTGAATTTGAAGTTCACTTTGAATCCTCACTTTAGTAAACAACTAATAGTGTCACATCCCACTGGGACAAGCACAATCACCAAACAGACAAAACATACTTGTATTTGGAAGATTGTACCAGATAACATACACTTCTAGTATTGACATGTGGTAGATATTACTAAGTGTCCAGAATACGAACTCCATTAACGACTGGGGGAGCTTGTCCTCAGTGCAGCTTTATGATTTTTTAAAGAAGTGGTCAACCTAGTGAAAAAAATCACTGAGGAGCAATGGAATAACTTCAAACAAATATTAGAGAGATATATTTCTCAGTATGTACCATTGGTAAATAAATATAAAAAGAACAAATTGAAACCAATGTGGCTTAGTGGACAAGTAAATCAAGAAATTAAAAATAAGAAAAGGACATTTAAAGCATTAAAATCGGACAAAAAAAATCTGAGACATTTTATATAAGCTATAAGAAAGACAATAATGCATACAAAAAGGCGATTAGATTCGCTAAACTATGAAATTAGGAAGTTATAGCCAAAGCAAGTAAAACAAACCCCAAAGCAGTTTTTTAAAGTACGTAAACTAAAAAAAAAAAAAATGTACGGACACTGAAAACCAGAAAAAGGCTGACATTTTTAATAACTATCTCTTCTCACACATTAAGGAATAACCTATAGCTAGCGAGGCAATCCCCTGAAAAAGGGGCCATAGTGTGTTGTTTTGGGTGAAAATGAATAGAAGACCTAGTCTTATTTTCGGGGAAACATGGTAGTTGCATTCTATGAAGAAGTAGAAGTATAGATCACTATGTTGTTGTTGTGGATGTGATCTACTTGAATTTTGGCAAGGCATTTGATACGTTTCCACACAATAGGTTAGTCTTCAAACTCAAATAAATTGGTCTAGACCAGGGGTGGGCAATCTGCGGCCCTCCAGAGGTTTTGGACTACATCTCCCATAATGCTCTTAGGGCCATAATGCTAGCAAAGCATCAAGAGAGATGCAGTCCAAAACATCTGAAGGGCCGCAGATTGCCCACCCCTGGTCTAGATGAAAATTCTTGCTCTTGGGTAGAACATTGGCTTACAGAGTACAGAGTACATAAATGGTTAATTTTCAATCTGGACAAAAGTGGTAAGTGGTGTCCCTCTGGGTTCTGTTCTGAGACTGCTTCTATTTTACATATTTATAAATGATCTTAAAATAAGCATTGAAAGTCATGTTTCAGTGTTTGCAGTGACCCAAAGCTCTTTAACGTAGTACACGGTGAGCAAGATATTACTTTGCTGCAGAGAGATTTATATAGATTGGGGGGCTGGGCACTCAAATGGCAGATAAAGTTTACTGTAGAAAAATGCAAAGTTGTGCACTTTGGGGTAAAGAATGCACAAGCAACTTACACCCTAAATGGTAGTCAATTAGAGATAACGAGAAGAATTTATGAATTGTAAAGACCACAAACTGGACAACAATGTGCAATGCCAATCAGCAGTGGCAAAGGCCAGTAAGGTATTGTCATATATTTAAGGATGAGAATATGATTTTGCCTCTTTATAAATCACTGGTAAAACCACATCTTGAATATGCTGTGCTATTTTGGGCACCTAAAGAAGGATACTGTGGCACTAGAAAAAGTGCAGAGGCGGGCTACAAAATTAATAAAAGGAATGGAATATTTATTAAAAAGGTTAACAAATTTAAACCTCTTTAGTATAGAAAACGGTGCCTCAGAGGGGATATGACATATATCATACAAATATATCCAGGGCCAATAGAAACCATTGTCTGAAAAACTATTCACAAACAGGACTATACACAAGACATGAAGTCACATGTTTAAACTGGATTTAGTCTAAGTAAAAGTAATGGTTGTTTTTTTTTACAGTAATAACAATAAGGATGTGGAATTCTCTGCCTGAAAAAGTGGTTCTATCAGAGTCTTTACAGATGTTTAACCCCTTAAGGACCAAACTTCTGGAATAAAAGGGAATAAAAGGGAATCATGACATGTCACACATGTCATGTGTCCTTAAGGGGTTAAACTAGATGCATACTTGCAGAAACATAATATTCAAGGATATAATTTATAGTTTTTAAATTGGGGGATAATAGCTTCTTGAACCAAAAGTAAATCTTCTTTTGAAACAACAACAAAAATGTGAGAAAGGCTGAACTTGATGGACACATGTCTCTTTTTAGCCTATGTAACTATGTAGCAGTCTGCTTTCATAGCTAATTCCATTACAGATTGAATCTTAATTTTGATGTTTCCACTCTTATATCGTTACAGTGTGTCGCAGCTGTGTCACTTCTTTTCACCATTGCAGCTATAGTGATCTTCTTTGAAGAGACAAAAGAGCATTTTGTTTTTGTGGTGGCGAACGGAACATCTGATGCAGACATTGAATACTTTTCCCTGAAATATGAGTTTGATTACCGCAAGGTGTCCTATTTGCTTTATCTGGAACTTGTTTGCATCTTGTGGTTCATTTTTGTGTTTTTCATACGTTTCTTTTTCTGTCCGGACAAGAAAAAATTCATGAAAAATCTTCTTAACTGGGTAGACTTCATATCTCTTTTCCCAGTCTTTGTGGAACTGATGGCAAGAGGGCAAGTCAAACCAATGGATGACTTATGGATGGTCCTAGGCTTTCTTCGCACATCCTACATTCTCAAGTTGATCAGAATCATCCTACATATCGAAGGCAGTCTCATTCTGAGGGTCCTCTCTGGGACTTTGAAGGCAATTATGAAGGAGATCTTCATTCTCTTGCTGGTCCTGGCTTTTGAAGCACTGTTTTTTGCTACTTTGGAATTCTATGCAGAATGTTCTGAAATAGGAGTAAATCATGAGTCCAGTGTTTTAGGAGACATCTACGCTTCCTGCTGGTGGGCTATAATCACTCTGACCACAGTAGGATATGGAGACATATATCCTGTGACCACTTTTGGCAAAATTGTATCAAGTTTAACAGCCATTTGTGGCATCATGACCATTGTGATACCAATCCCCATCCTAATGATAAAGTTTCAACATTATTACTCCATAGCTTTAGCGAAGGAAAAGCTAAAAAATCACAGGCACAAACAGCAAGGATTATAATTCCAATGAACCAAAATAATATTTACAGCCCCTAGAGCAATAGAACCATTTGCTTATCTGTGATTTGCAACAAATAGTGGATAGTCGTACACAAGATCAAGTACGTGAGCGTCAAAAAAAGTAAAAAAATAATAAATCTAGTCCCAAAATGTGAAGTCATAGGAATATTTATGCAGTTTTATGTGGCCTTACATACAATGTAGCCTCTATTATCTATAAAACACTGACAGGATTCGTACACAGGCTTGAGGCTTTCTGAAAAATGTGTAGATTTAATTTATTAAAAATTTTTTTATATATATCTTCACTGACGCACAGCCCATTCCATTAAAAAGGTGGTCAGCCATATAAGGTACATCCAAAACAGTCAATTAGAATATATTCCTCTTCATATGGAGCCTCCGTATTCAACCCTCGTCCTGCATCTCTTGTTAACCTGTAAATGGCTGACATCCAAAATATAGAGCAATATGACTGTATGGATGAAAACCAAGGCTGGTTTGTATATTTACATGGAGGAAAGGGAGTCCCTGAGAGAGAAATCCGTGCCTACAAGTCCCTAGGATGTAAATGTATTGCCTTCTGATGAGGGATCTTGGGAGGCAGGTCTGCCAATATTTGCTGAGCCACAGATCTTCTAGCCTTGCATAATGATACACTAAAGAGGAACAGTTAAATAGTTACGTAGTTCCCGTCTGATTCACACTAGCTAGTATTTTGTAGATATAATTTTCCAACAATTCTCTGTAAATCTATACCCTGACTGTCAAAGACTGCACACAGGAAGTCCTTGAACCTTTGGAATTTGCGTTGGATGCCAGACACATCCAAATACAGAATAGGAGGATTAAAAAAAAGATACTCAACTTCAACAAACAGCTAACCAATGGGTTTATATATTAAACAGCAAATAAAAAAATGTGAAAACCAAACTTGCTAAACGCAGTCCAAAATTATTTGGAAAATTGAGTGGCAACTATAGGCTACCAATATAACCTTCCCTGCCCACCCCCCATGGTGATGAAAGAGTTAACAACCTTTTTCTCACTTACCTGAATCCAGAACCGATGTCCCTCTGCGCTGGGTTAGGCTCCTCCTTCCAAAATGTCGACTGACATTGGGAACCTGTTGCCTGTCGCATTAGGACAACCCTATAGGAAATCATTGCTGTAATGCACCGCATGAGGACGTCCAGTGTCAGGTGACCAAAATCCTCCTAACAACCCGGAAGTCCCTCTAGTGCCTGTCCAGTAGACAGACACTAGAGGTGGAGTTAACCGTGCAAGGAAATTATTGCAGTTTCTCAATAACTGCAATAATTGCAATTGCAGGGTTAATCTGTCAGGGACACTGCACCCAGACCATTTCAATGAGCTAAAGTGGTCTGGGTGCCTACAGTGTTCTATTTCTTCTTTAACGGATTCGAAATATAAAGTATCATTGTTTCTAATCACAGCATTTTCACTGCAATTTATTTGAAGCTTTCACTCAGTTACCAGATAGATAAAGGAAAAAATTCTAGCCAACAGACATTTCCGTCCACCCAGTATATTATACATACGCGTATCACAATCCTACATGATATGTTAGGAAGTAAGCTCACAGTGTTCTTATACCAGTTTTAATGTTATAGTTTTTATTCCACAAGCATGCTAACATCTGTTGATGCTTAATTAATATATAATTGCTAATATTATTAATGCTAAATGTACAGAGATATTAACCTCTCATTAAAGCAGGCCTTTTATGTTTTAATGTAATAAACATTTCTAATAAAAAATAGCTAATGCTGTATTTCATTCCTTTTCAATATGTGTACACTATAGTCACCAGAACAACCACAGCTTATTGTATGTGTTCTGGTGAGTATAAATCATTTCCTTCAGGCTTTTTGCTGCAAAAGACTGTCTTTTCAGAGAAAATACAATGTTTACATTACAGCCTTGGGACACATCCACTGGCCACTACTCAGATGGCTACTAGAGATGCTTCCTGGGGCAGTGCTGCATAGTGTGACTGACATTCTGTGTCTCCTACCTCTGCATGGAGACACTGACCTTTCCTCATAGAGATGCATTGATTCAATGTATCTCTATGAAGAGATGCGGATTGGCCAGCGCTGTGTTTGACTTGTGCTGGCTCTACCCCTGATCTGCCTCCTTGACAGTCTCCACCAATACTGTGGGAAAGCATTGTGATTGTCTTAGAACAATAATTCTGATGATGTCAGCCAAATAGGCAGATCAGGGGCAGAGCCAGCAGCTGCGGACTTGAACAAAAGTAAGATTTTACTATATTTAGGGGATTAAGGGGGGACCATGTGGTGGTTTTTACACAATAGGGTCAGGAATGCATGTTTGTATTCCTGACCCTATAGTGTTCCTTTAAGCACTGTAACAACATTTCATTGCTGTGCAGGTTATGGAGCAGATATTTCCCTCCACCCGCTCTGCCAGTTGAAAGTCTTATATAACTGCTGAGAATTATGCAGGTATAAATCATTCCTTCTGTAGGACATATATCAAAATGAGGAAGTTACATTGTCTCGAATGAAGTCTCAGATCTGACAAACTTGCATGTGTGGTGTGTTCTGCGCATGCACAGTTAGGATGGATGTAATTATTAGGATGGCATGAGATTACAGATTGGGAGATCTCTGCATACACAGACCATGAATTTGCTATAAATAGACCCTGTGATGATGGGTGAAACTGCATTGGGAGAAAATGTATGTATCCCATAAACTTCTGAATGACATGGTGTATAGGATAATAAAAAATAATAAATTATAACAATGAGAGGGACTGATTTATTCTCTTGGTCATAGATGAGGTTCAATCCCTGCAATTTGTGCCGCTTTGTCTTATGATCCTTCTTCCTGCAGATCATTTAAGGTCTTTCTCCCTGAAGACTAAAGCCTGGTTACAGTCAGCTTCTATTAAGCTCTTTTCTGATGGTGCCTTTTGAATTCATCAGTCAACAGTGACAGAAAAAATGATATGCTGGCGTTTAGGTGTAAATGGGTCCAAAAACCTGTGTTACATTAGCAACACAACTACAGTACAGGGGAGCAAAGCTACAGCCTCTCCATTATCGTCCCTGTTGTAATGGAAAAGGAAACAAAAAGGTGGTGACGGGGTCCCCAGCTTTCAGGACCATTTGCTGTGCCACTTTATAAATGAGGACAATGGGAAACAAAACAAGGCCTGCACTGAATATGTGTTTATACCCAGCTACCGAGCTGGTCATGAAAGCACAGCCAGCCAGTTACAATGTGGGTTTCCTCTGGGGTTTACTTGGTCTGCCCTTCCAACGATTTTAGTGAAAAATGAAAATGCTAAATATTAAATATATCGGGCGTTCTTGTCTACTCCAGACACTATGGAATCCTGGGGCCCCCTGTGTTATTTATTTTCCTTATTGAGAGGGCCAGCCATGCATCACACAAGGAAAGAGAGTGCCCCCCTCATATAGCTTATAGAGATATCTTTAACTTCTGATTATAGTTATATTTTGTGCAAGAAGGGAGGCAGGGATACAGCCATGACCATTAAAAATTGAATAGACTACCTGCTAGATGACCTGATTTTATTTTGGGGAGCACAGTTTATTAATAGGGAGCTATCTTGGGTGATACTTTTTTTATAACAAAGTATATGGTTTGAACAGACTAAATGGACAAACAAGTACATATTTCATAACAATGATATGAGCGTTGGATAACCTTCTTGAAAACAAGTCTTTTGGAAAATACAACAGTGTTTTCCCACAAGAGGGCGCAGTTACCCTATTGAAATAATAGCTGGGCTCATTCACGTAATCACTTCTCTTTAATTTAGATTTTAAAATTCTCTCTACACATGTATTATTTATGTTACTACATAAATAAATTAGATACACGTTTAAAGATAACTTGGGAAACGGCATAATACAACATCAGCAAATGTAAATACATTATGTAAAGAGAGTTTACAAAGTTTGTTTTCAGTAATTGTTTAAAAAATGTAGTTATTTTAGCTGATATCACTAAGTCCCCCAAACCTTTATTTTTATTGAATCATAATTATCTCTTTGACGGCTCTGACAGGACAGGAATACACATACACAAAATGTCTATACACATACAAAGCAGCCACCACACATACAACTCTTAACCAGCACGCACAGACACACTCAGCCCCCCCCCCCCAGCCATACAGCTCTCTCCACACTCTCTCATACACACAGCACTCAGCCATTACAAACACACATCACTCACAAAAACAGAGTCCAGGGACAAGGGTTAATCTGGCACCGTGCCAAGGGCCCTGGCCAACCTTAATCCGGCTCTGAAGAGACAGGAGAGAGGGATTGGTCAAGCATAATGACGTATTAACCCCAAACCTGATATGATAACCATGCACTGC
The DNA here is from genome assembly GCA_933207985.1 of Pelobates cultripes. Taxonomy (NCBI): domain Eukaryota; kingdom Metazoa; phylum Chordata; class Amphibia; order Anura; family Pelobatidae; genus Pelobates; species Pelobates cultripes. The sequence continues at coordinate 14,308,231 of OW240919.1, read as the reverse complement.
ACTATGCTGTATGAACCGTGAACCATGATGTATTAACACTGCACCATGCTGCATTAAAGGGTTAGTCCAAATACCATGACTACTTCAGTGATTTGAAGTGATCATGGTGCTTGGAATCTGTTTGTTTCAGTTTGAGTTTGAAAAATGCGCATACAGAGATATAGCAGGGTAACTCCACCTCCTGCAGTGTAATTAGAGCAGGATCATCCAGTTCAGTACAAGTGTTCCTGGCAGCTAATGTTAATTCTGTGCATTTGGACATCTGCCGTCAGTGCGCACAGCATGTCGGAGACAGATAACCAATAGTGACACAGCCCATGCTGCCCATGTCCTTCCAGCAGCCCGTCCTTTAGCCTACAGCAGGGGAGAAGGGGGGTGTGGGGGGAAGCGATGTCACCAGAGGACCAGGCTGCCAGGAGAACTTGGTCTTGGCCTTGGAACGGAGGTAAGTTACGCTTTATTCTTTTTGTTGTTTTTTTCACTGTTATGGATGAGAGACCAAATCAGAAAGTATTACTCTGACCAAAAACAGTGTTTTATCAAAGCGTGTTATGGTAAGAGTAACCATTGCTTGAACCTCACACCTGGAGTGTTAACACTGCATCTACATCATTAACCTCAAACATGCTGCTTTCAACTTGAACGTGTTATTTTTCCCTCAGTATTCAGGAAACTCTGATGCAATGCAAAACAAGACATAATGTTATATAAACAAATAATTATTTGTAACATAATGATATACAAGGTTAACAACGAAGTGGTAGTGGGACAATGTGGATAACCTTCGAACCTCCAATAAAGCTGCAAAACATCCAACAAATGCAATGGTGGGTGACCCCAACCCTGATTTATATCTTTATGAAATCGTAGTCTTCGAGCAGGTTTCTGGAGTTTCTGCGTGGTCTGCAGTCTGCAGTTCTTGGACCAGCTAGCAATTGGCAAAACTGCAAGCTGGGCCACACCAAGAGGTTTTTAACAGAACTTAGTATTGCTCTGCACAAAATAAAAACTTATATTTATATTAAAAAAAAAAAAAAAAGGACAAACCTTCACTGACCAACAAAATATTTAATTAATTATTTATTTATATATTTATTGTCAGAGAAGGCAAAAGGGAGATTCCAGTGGTGATGAACCCGAAGGTCTTTTATTATTATTTCTACTGCGGGAAGTACAATCTAATTTATTTATTTTATCTGTCCCACAGAAATTGCATACAGTGTACATTCATGTAGTGAATTGAGCTCACAGGGCAATTTACTTTGGGTTCTCTCTATATTTTCATACAATACTGCCTGGAAATGAGATCTTAGATCTGGAGGAGATGGAGAATCAGATGTAGGGACATTGGAAACGACTGGTAAACATAGACGTTCCTTCCTTCCGAGCAATTTCTTGTCCTGATTTGACAACTGTAATGAAACATCTGAACACCACCAACTGTACTCCAAGGTTAGAGCCCGATCATATCTCTCTGAACTGACACAGAACAACTGTTACTTTCGGTTTCATCTGAAAAAATAAATTAAATTATCTCCACATTAGAATCTGGGTTTTTTTTCCGCAAGAATAGTTGCACGCCAAGATTTATCAGTATCTCACAGAGTAGATAAATAAAAATGACTCCTTGTGATACTTTTATGACTACCAAAGCACCATGGGGATTGGAGCTCTGTTCCACAACAGGTGAGAATCTGTCTTTCTATCAACCCATGTTCTACTGCATCTCGAACTAATGACATATAAATTATATATTGGTTTAACCTTTTGCATCACAGCAAAGCTAGATCAGTTATTATCATTATTATGATATTTATAGAGCGCCGTCAAATTCCGCAGCGCTTTACAATGGGTGGACGAACAGACATGTAGTTGTAACTAGACAAGTTGGACACACAAGAACAGAGGGGTTGAGGGCCCTGCTCAATGAGCTTACATGCTAGAGGGAGTGGGGTAAAATGGCACAGAAAGGTAAGGATAGTATTAGACTAGTGACAGTTGCAGAAGAGGAATCAGTCGTGAGCTATTAACAGTTTAATTGATAAACTTTTATGAAGAAGTGGGTTTTTAATGATTTTTTGAATGAGTGGAGACTGGGTGAGCATCTAACGGAGGAGGGAAGCGAGTTCCACAGGAACGGTGCAGCCCTCGAGAAATCCTGAAGGCGAGCATCAGAGGTGGGAGTACGGACAGTTCATTACACATTGCTTTGCCATCATAGAGTTTATCCAATAAATCACGAGAGTAATTTCCCATGTTAGATGTTACTCGAGTACTACTCAAGGGCATGTGGCCCGGTTGAGGTGTATGAGATTAGTGAGTTTATGATTTGTTGAGGCGCTGTTACTTATCCCAAGTTGTCTCCACGTTAAGTGCACCATTCAGACCATGGCATCCATACTTGGTTTCACCTGTCTTGTGTAGTTGGTTCCTGTTGGTTCTAGTTTTCTATCAGATTTAAAAGACAACTGTCATCATATTGTCACTTTTCTTTTTAAAAAATGTATTACATTAAATGAAACTCAATTATATAGATTGTATTTTTAAATTTTGCATATGGATTTCTCGTGGAAGTGTCATTTTTTGTATCTGGTTGTGCAGCCATGTTGGGTCAGACTTTTATTTGACTAACTGCTGCTCTTCTGCTCTTGTGTGCTTTACATTTATCTAATATATTAATATGCAAAAAAGACAAAACACATTAGAAGTTCCAAAAAACAAACAAACAAACAAACAAGTAGTGGCGAAATCACAGTGTTGCAGTTGTGTTCTGTTGCAGCCAAAATAAAATGGACATGTAGGACATGAGATCAGATGCACAAAATGCTTCTGTATATATGACATTGTGTAATAGAAATGTAATAATTCAGATGTTATAGCATCAAACTTAACAAAATGTATGTTTTATTGAACTACAGTGCCCAACGTGCATCACATGTCTCTTCCAGCTTCCAGAGGGGCCAATGAAACTCATTCTTGATTGACAGTTATACCACATCTGATGGGCATAGTAAACCTTACATCCAATCCATTTAGTGACCCATCTTTCTTTGAAAGACCTGCTTCCTAATGGTTTTACATTGGTTTACAATCTCCTCTTAATGGTTTTACATTGGTTTATAGTCCCCTCTTTTTCTCTATAGAAGAAAGAAGAAGGTCTGCAACCTCAGATGGCAGAGGTCCTTTAACACCTTAAGGACCAAACTTCTGGAATAAAAGGGAATCATGACATGTCACACATGTCATGTGTCCTTAAGGGATTAACTATCTGTATTCATATAGACAATCCTTAAAGGGACACCCAGACCGCTTCATATCAATGAAGTGGTCTGGTCACAGTAATCCTGTAATGTTAACCCTGCAATGTAAAACATTGCCATTTAGCCGATACAGCTATATTTCCATTCCAGGTTAAATGCACCTCTAGTGGCTGTCTTCCTAACAGCAATTAGACAGCATTTCCACTGTGAGAACAGAGTCAAACGTGGCTCTCTCACAGTTAACCTCTTCAAATACTTCTCACGGAGAGATACTGAATAATTGGAGCGCAAACATAAATAGCTAATTGTGAGCCTTAGTATACACCCAAAAGTGTAAATAACCAAATATACTTATAGTACTAATGGACTCTCAAAGAATAGATCGTTCCCATACATAGAAAAAAGAGAAAACACAAATATCCAATACTGGTGCAGTATATCGACATAAAGTTGTAATGTACATAAACCTAAAAAGTGTATAGTTGATGGATCAAAATGTAACAATTTATTAATATAACACGCTAATAATGTAACTGCTTACAAGATCACAGTGAGCGAGTTTGTGCGGGCAAAAAGCTCCCCTGCTCACAAATGCTTGTTTTTATGGGATCCTGTGGAGGTCGACACTGGTAAGATACTTAGTCTCTTCGCTCATTCACCGATCTCTGCAGCAGCTCGCCAACCACAGTCGGCCTTGAGTTCGCGAGTTCAATACTTTTTATTACATACACTTCTCACGAAGAACCTTTGATTGGAGGAGTGCAGTGCTGGAGCATTGGACTGGACAAGAAGACAAATAATTTTTCGTGACTTAACGGGGGGCAGATGAGGTGACTGTAGGGACTGGATCTAATAAGTAATACTCTTTTAAAAAAAATTTTTAATTTATTTTAGGAGGGCCTTGAATCTAAATGCTGACGAGAATGCTATAGCAGCAAGAATAGAGGTTTATATTCTGTTACAGTATTCCTTTAATGACAAGGGGCTAAATGGATTTCTAGTGAAATATTGTAGTAAATCCTTCATATCTCAGCTAGGAAATCTAGTCAGCTCTTTGGAATAGAAAAAGGTATCTTTTTTTTAAAGGTCATAAAAAGACCAATAATATATACATTTTTCTATTTTACTGACCTTTCAAAGATGTCATCAACTCGTCACAGTCATGGTGCGTATAGAATGCCCTCCTATTCACCTTCCTGTGCTTCACAAAACATTGTCATGATACGGTTCAATACTTATAAATATAAACTCCTAATCTAGAATGTTACCAGAAACCTTTACATAATGTACTCTCTTTTTCTCCCCTAAAAAAACCTACACTAGTTTACCGTCAGCTAATAGATTTAATATCAAGAGTGAAGTCAGCCTGGAGAGATCAATCAGATTTTGTTTTTTGAGATTACATTTCAGATTAAAATAATATTTATCGTTCATATCACAGTTTAATGTTTCGCTCTTGTTTTATGACCACAATCCTTATCTCTTTTTCCACAGCCTACAAATTCAGAGCATCAAAATAAGGAGGGTGAAATGTATCATTGATGCCGCCTTGTCGTTTGGAGAATGTCTGATCTTCAGTAAATCAAATGTCTGACAACACTGATAAATACCAAATCAAAGTGGGACAAGACTCGAAAAACAATAACCTTACTTTTAAATAAACACCCAATAGATATATATTCTCCATATGTAATATTCTTCTATTTCTATTTATAACTGGATGGCTGCCCACTTCCTTAAACTAAACTTGACCAAAACTGAAATTTTGGTCTTTCCTCCCTCAAGTGTTGTTACCCCTGTGTCGGTCTCCCTCCAAGTCAACGGTGCTACCATCAGCTCCACCACACAGGCTCGCTTTTTAGATGTTCTCTTTGACTCCGACCTCTCCTTCAAGCCTCATGTTCAATCTATCGTCAAATCCTGTCATTTCCATCTCAAAAACATTGCGCGCATCCGCCCCTACTTAACGCCAGATGCGACTAAGGTGCTGGTCCATTCCACTGTCCTTTCTCGCCTTGACTACTGTAATCCACTTCTCAGTGGTCTTACGTGCTCCCAACTTACGCCGTTACAGTCCATAATGAATGCGGCAGCGAGGCTCATCTTCCTGTCCACCTGCACCTGCCATGCCTCACCCTTCTGTCAGTCCCTACATTGGCTTCCTATAAAATATAGAGCTCAATTTAAAATTCTGGTTCTTGCTTTCAAATCGTTACATAATGCTGCTCCCACCTATCTATCCTCCCTTATACACAAGTATGTCCCGTCTAGGCCCTTACGATCTGCTGAAGACTTACGTCTATCTTATGTCCGTACTCCCACCTCTGATGCTCGCCTTCAAGATTTCTCGAGGGCTGCACCGTTCCTGTGGAACTCACTTCCCTCCTCCGTTAGATGCTCACCCAGTCTCCACTCCTTCAAAAAATCGTTAAAAACCCACTTCTTCATAAAAGCGTATCAATTAAACTGTTAATAGATCCTGACTAATTCTTCTTCTGCAACGGTCACTAGTCTAATACTAACACTATACTTTTTGTGTCATTTTACCCCACTCCCTCTAGCATGTAAGCTCATTGAGCAGGGCCCTCAACCCCTCTGTTCCTTTGTGTCAAACTTGTCTGGTTACAACTGCATGTCTGTTCGTCCACCCATTGTAAAACGCTACAGAATTGCTATATAAATAACATAATAATAATAATAATAATAATAATGATGCATACTTGTTTATCTAATTTAAGAAATGCATAGATTGTGAGAAAACCCTCACCCACCTGTCAATCAATTATATTACATACAGTGGGTTATCTTGCAGAGAATAGGTAAGTAGTAAGCTCACTGGAGGTAATAGGGACACAGAATATACACTGCTCAAAAAAATAAAGGGAACACTTAAACAACACAATGTAACTCCAAGTCAATCACACTTCTGTGAAATCAAACTGTCCACTTAGGAAGCAACACTGAGTGACAATCAATTTCACATGCTGTTGTGCAAATGGGATAGACAACAGGTGAAAATTATAGGCAATTAGCAAGACACCCCCAATAAAGGAGTGGTTCTGCAGGTGGTGACCACAGACCACTTCTCAGTTCCTATGCTTTCTGGCTGATGTTTTGGTCACTTTTGAATGCTGGCAGTGCTTTCACTCTAGTGGTAGCATGAGACGGAGTCTACAACCCACACAAGTGGCTCAGGTAGTGCAGCTCATCCAGGATGGCACATCAATGCAAGCTGTGGCAAGAAGGTTTGCTGTGTCTGTCAGCGTAGTGTCCAGAGCATGGAGGCGCTACCTGACCTCCAGCAGGCCACAATCGTGCATGTGTCTGCTCAAACGGTCAGAAACAGACTCCATGCGGGTGGTATTAGGGCCAGACGTCCAAAGGTGGGGGTTGTGCTTACAGCCCAACACCGTGCAGGATGTTTGGCATTTGCCAGAGAACACCAAGATTGGCAAATTCACCACTGGGCCCTGTGCTCTTCACAGATGAAAGCAGGTTCACACTGAGCACATGTGACAGACGTGACAGAGTCTGGAGATGCCATGGAGAACGTTCTGCTGCCTGCAACATCCTCCAACATGATCGGTTTGGCAGTGGGTCAGTAATGGGGTGGGGTGGCATTTCTTTGGGGGGCCACACAGCCCTCCATGTGCTCGCCAGAGGTAGCCTGACTGCCATTAGGTATCAAGATGAGATCCTCAGACCCCCATATGCTGGTGCAGTTGGCCCTGGGTTCCTACTAATGCAAGACAATGCTAGACCTCATGTGGCTGGAGTGTGTCAGCAGTTCCTGCAAGACGAAGGCATTGATGCTATGGACTGGCCCGCCCGTTCTCCAGACCTGAATCCAATTGAGCACATCTGGGACATCATGTCTCGCTCCATCAACCAACGTCACATTGCACCACAGACTGTCCAGGAGTTGGCAGATGCTTTAGTCCAGGTCTGGGAGGAGATCCCTCAGGATACCATCCGCCACCTCATCAGGAGTATGCACAGGTGTTGTAGGGAGGTCATACAGGCACGTGGAGGCCACACACACTACTGAGCCTCATTTTGACTTCTTTTAAGGACATTACATCAAAGTTGGATCAGCCTGTAGTGTGTTTTTCCACTTTAATTTTGAGTGTGACTCCAAATCCAGACCTCCTTAGGCTGAAAAATTTGATTTCCATTTTTTAATTTCTGTGTGATTTTGTTTTCAGCACATTCAACTATGTAAAGAACAAAGTATTTCAGAAGAATATTTAATTCATTCAGATCTAGGATGTGTTATTTTTGTGTTCCCTTTATTTTTTTGAGCAGTAGATGTAGTACCGGACCTTAACATAATGTCCAAGATGGGCAAAACCGGCAAATTCAAGAAAACAAGCCAAGACAAAGGATTCCAGATGTACCCAAAATGATAAGGCAAGGCAAGGTAAGGGGTACTAGGACATCATAGGTCAGACAAAGCCGGGTCAGAAACAGGAAAACAGAATCAATATACGAATGCATTCTTGTGTAGCGAAAACTACAAAAAAATTATAATATACATAGGAAGAACTAAATTTCTGTTAGATTGCATCATCACCAGGCACCAGATTACAGAATGTCGGTGTAACTGGGAAGGGACAGTAGGAAGTGTCCCTTCACTATAACCTAATGGAATTTATTATGAAAGAGTAATGTTTTGCAATGTCCTGTAACTTTAATTATGCCTGCAGAACATGTGGAGTTGCCATAGTTACCTGGCAACCCTGCGGCCTCTTTGACATGTGACGCACAGTGGTGTATTTTGAATTTGTGCTGATGACGAAACTCTGGCACCCCCCCACACCACCCAATCTAAATTTGCTCTGCACCTTCCTGTCCAGACAGCTTCTTTTCCTGTCTAAGACCAACACGCAGTTTGACTGACTGGCACACACTGACATACACTCACTGACAAATTCACTGACAGACACACACATTCACTCACTAACAGACGCACACTAACTGACACATGCACTCGCTAACAGGTACACACTCACAGACATACACTGACAGTCACACACAGATTCACTAACCTTTTCATTCAAACCTTTTTGGAACAGATACCTAAAATAAATAGATAGATTTTCTCCCTGTATAATGTGGGCCACTGCGGTTTATTTGTCAGTAAATGGCATTATTTTGTGCTGTTTACATGTGAAAGCACTGAGATATTACTTGGTGTACAGATTAAATATGAAAGCAGGGAGATTTCATGGCTCACCGGCCTTTCACTTCTAGTGAGTCTGAAGATAAATGCAAACTCTGTTACGAGAGGCGGCCGCTCCGCGCTCTGCGGGATGTAAAACGCATTGGCTATTGGAATGAATGGCCCTGGGCTTTTAATCCAGCATAAGCCAGTGAAGAAAATACACTTTCATTTTAATAAAACAAGATGTGTGAACGGTTACAAGCTGTGTGTGGGAAGTGAAATAGCTTGAGGCTTCGGAGCACCAGAAAATAAAAATGCGAGATTTAAACACAGTTCAGCATAAGAAGGATATTCTCTGCTATTTTCTACAGAAAACATCCGCTCGGGGCACTCACTCTCTGCCCACTGCTAGTCAGAGGGGATATTCTAAAGAACTGCAAGCATTAGCGACGTAGAATTGGACATACTGTCCATCTAGGCTATTGTGGCCTAAATTCCCTGTAAGTTCTCCACATTTCCCTGTTTATTTAATAAAATAGGTTTGTTTAATACAAAGTTATGCATTGGGTCGCTCAGAATATTAACCACGAGGAGAACACCATGGCAGTGAGAAGATTTAACTTTCATTGCAAACATGCCTGAAACCCTAGAAACCTACCTCCGTGCATTGGGATAACATCGGCAGAGGGTACGACGGTAACCCACAAATCACAATGCACTCCTTGGGAAAAGCCTATTCCATGCATTGCTGTTCTGATCCTATTTTCTCAGTCCTGCGAGATTGACGTGCTATTTACTTCAGACTCCATCCCATATCTCTGCAGGAATCCAATGGAGACATAGTTTGAACAAAGGTTTTTAAAGGGATTCTCTGGATAGTGATAATGCAGTTAAGGAACATTGCAAAATAAATGAAATTTAAAAATAAATAAAAAAAATTACAAAACAATGACTTACCTTAAACATTTTTCTGGGTGCACTGCTTAGTGCAGGGGGTAGGCAACTTTCGGCATGCCAGATTTCATGGACAACAACATCCATAATGCACTAACAGCTAAAACGCTGGCAAAGCATCAGGGGGTATGTAGTGCACAACTTCTGGAGTGCCGAAGGTTGCAAAACCCTGGCTAGGTGGGTCCTAGATAGACCCCTTCCATGTTCTTGTTAAGATTCCTTTATTCTGGAATGATCTGATCCTGTACACCGCTGCTCACAGCTCTCTCTGCAGTTGTGCTCTCTCCAACGAGGACAGAGTTCATCTTCCCTATTATGTATGTGGCACGCACACATTGCATTGCTCAATACGTTCAAACTTGATAGAAGATCAAGAGTAGGTTCCAGCTGCAATCTTTAAGAATCACTGCCATTAAAGCCAAAACTGAAGGTACACAAGAGCTGTGTACCTTATGTAATGCAGTATGTACAGGCTGATCTTATAAAACCAACACAGGAGAAAAGTGATTGGTGCATTTGAGTCATGGCCAATTCTTTCAACAGCCTATTCAACAGGTAATTCTAGGATAATTGTGGAAACTAAACTGCTTTGTTCAAGAAACACGTTTTCCAAGGTTTGCTTTGTGATACGTAGCCGATTCACAGTGCATTTTCAAACAGTGGGGAGTTTTATTTTGGTTTTCTCTCATCACAACTTTCTATAACACTGACGTTAAAGGTACACACCACTCAAAACATTTTTTTATTTTATTTTTTTAGAAACAATTTAGTTGCATGGGGGCAGGGAAGATATAAAGATGTCCCCCATTTTTTAAAAATGTAATTGCCCTCACTTGCTGACCACAGTGATCTGTCCACCCTACCTTTTAAATTTAAAGTCCAAAATACAGATTAATGCAAACAAAAATACAGTTTTACATTTTACAATTTTAAAATCACCTATCTTAGCAAACAATCATGGGGTGTCAGTTACACGATTCGGCCATATTGTGTTAAGCCAAACACTATGTCACAGTACATGGCCATATGGTGTAACTGCAGTGGTGATTCCAGGCACAATACATGGGGGGGTCACAAAGATGCTCCCTCGCTGTCTACTCTGCCTGTGTGCCCCCTGCCTGCATTCACACCTGCCCAGCAGCACAAGCAGCCCCAACAGCAAGCCCAGCAGCCCCAATGGACCCCAGGTAAGGAATCCACTCCAGCTCTCCCAAAGATGCTGGGTGGATTTAAATAAAATAAAAAATTGGAATGTACGATGGATGTGTTGACTTTTCTGGAATGCACACCATTTAAGAAGTATATTGTATATTATGCTATTGACAAGATAATCACACAAAAATAAAGTCTTTCAAAAAAAATATATATATATTTTTTAAATTATAATTTGTGAGTGTTGGGGGAAATGTGTATTTGTGAGTGTGTGTGTGTGTCTGTCAGTGAATGTTTCTGTGTCTGTGAGTGAGTGTGTGTATGTGTGTCTGTCAGTGAATGTGTATATCTCGGTCAATGAGTGCGTCTGTCAGTCAGTGAGTGTATGTGTCTCTGTCAATGCGTGTGTGCATCTGTCCATAAGTGTGTGCGTCTGTCAGTGTGTGTCGGCATGGGTGTACCTAGAGCATTTGGCGCACGGGGTGGGTCTTATTTTTGTCACCCCATCCCCTCTCCTCCCCAACTTTAAACTTAAAAAACAACCACAATTTAAAAAATAAATTTTTTGCACTAAGCAGTGTTTAAGCTTGTGAATGTAAGCATGTTTTTGCATGGAGTATGTTTGAGTGCATGTAGGATGTGTGTCTGTATGTAGTGTTGGTGTTTGAATGCAGGCATGCATTTTTATGTAGTGTGGTTTTTGGATGCAGTGGTGTGGTTATATATAATGGTGGAGTTTGTATGTAGTGTTGACGTTGAAATGAAGGGGTGTATTTGTGTGTAGTGTTGTCGAGATTCTGAAATGTATGCACACATACACACACTGACACACATGCAGATACATAGACACACAGTCGTGGGCGTCCTGGATTTTTCAGCTTGTTCTGCTATTTTTCGTATGAGATTGAAAATACAGTGCAATATGCTGTGTATGGAGAGAGAAAGGGATAGGAAGCTACTTTCCTGCTTCTCTCTCCTGACTGAATCCACAGGGGAGCAGCACAGAGTGCAGCCAGCAACTGAGACAGACTACAGATCAGGTTAGTGAGGGATGGGGGGTGGAAGCCAACAGATCAGGTAAGTGAGGCATGGAGGGGAGAGAGATAGAGCCTATAGATTAGGGAAGTGAGGCATGGGGGGCAGCCTATAGATCAAGGAAATGAGGTATGGGGGGCAGCCTACAGATCAGGGAAGTAAGGCATGGGGGCAGCCTATAGATCAGGGAAGTGAGGTATGGGGGGCAGCCTACAGATCAGGGAAGTGAGGCATGGGGGGCAGCCTATAGATCAGGGAAGTGGGGCATGGGGAGGCAGCCTATAGATCAGGGAAGTGAGGCATGCGGGGCAGCCTAAAGATCAGGGAAGTGAGGCATGGTAGGCAGCCTATAGATCAGGGAAGTGAGGCATGGAGGGGCAGCCTATAGATCAGGGAAGTGAGGCATGGGGGCAGCCTATAGATCAGGTAAGTGAGGCATGGGGGAGAGACTGCCTATAGATCAGGTAAGTGAAGGATGGGGTAGACAGCCTACAGGAAGGATCAGCAAGGAGCAGGAAGGTAAAGTAAGAGAAGGAGCAGAAAGGAGAAGGAACAGAAATGAGCAGGAAGGGACATAAAGGGGCAGCAAGGAGCTAGAAGGGACAGCAAGGAGCACAAAGGGACAGCAAGGAGCACAAAGAAACAGGAAGGGGCAGCAAGAATCACAAAGGGTCAGCAAGGAGAAATAAGGGTCAGTAAGTAGCAGGAAGGGGCACCAAGGAGAAGGAAGGGTCAGCAATGAGCAGGAAGGGGCAGAAAGAAGCAGGAAGGGTCAGCAAGGAGCTGGAAGGTGAAGCAGCACAAAGGTAAAGTATAAGGAGAAGAAATGGTCAGCAAGGAGCTTGAAAGGGCAGCAAGGAGCAGGAAGGGACAGAAGGAGCAAAAAGGTAAAGTAGGGCAAGGAACAAAAATGAGCAGGAAGGGACATCAAGGAGCAGAAAGGGTCGGCAATGAGCTGGAAGGGGCAGCAAGGGGCAAGAAGGGTCTGCAAGGGGCAGCAAGGAGAAGGAAGGGTCTGCAAAGTGCAGAAAGGGACAGAAGGAGCACAATGGTAAAGGAGCACACATAATCAGAAGGAGCACAAATGTAAAGTAGGAGAAGGAGCAGAAAGGGTCTGCAAGGAGCAGAAAGGGATCAGAAAGAGGAAGGAGCAGAAGGGCGCAAAATAAGCAGAAAGTAGCAGAAAGGTAAAGGAGCAGAAGGAGCCAAGGAGGAAAGAAGATAGGGTCAGAAGAAAAAGAAGACGGTGTCAAATGAAAGAGAAGTAAAGGAGATTGGAGCAGGAAGGACAAGTGAAGTGAACCCTCCACTTTATTATGGACACCATATCATAAGGCTTTGGTACCGGGGCTGGCAGGGAAACTTTGCACCTTCTCATCTCCCCAGATAAAATATATATATATATATATATATATATATATCAGTGTTAATGTGTTCAGGAAGCACAGAGTGCCACTGGGTAGGGGTGTCGCTGATTGGCTAGAGGGGTCAGCTGGCACTCTAGGCAAATCAGTAGCTCCCCATTCATAAAAAAGTAAAATATTTTTATGAACCGGGAACTAGCGATTGGCTTAGAGCGTCAGCTGACCACTCTAGCCAATCTGCAGCACCCGTGCCTGACGTCAATCTGCACTTTCTGACACTCCGTTTCAGAAGCCGAATACCACTGAGCGGCCTGGAGATTTGGAGCTAAAGGAAGCCTTTGGTGTTAAACCATTTGAGAGCGGTTTCACCCCTTAAACGAAAGAGAGCGCCCTGGGGCTTCCTGGCATCATAGCATTTTCAGTTAGATGAAGTTGTTATGGTGACCAGAATGTTCCTTTTCATTTGATTAAAGGAACACTATACTGTCAGGAATACAAACATGTATTCCTGACACCATAGTTTTGAAAACACTATTCACCCTGGCTTTATGTGATAATGACTATGCTCCTCCCCTTCATGACACTGTCAAAAAGGGACCAAGCATGGATGCCATTACAGCAGTTATGCCTCCCTCCCCCCCCCGGAAAAATTCCTGCGGACGCCCATGCACACAGTCACACACAGGTACACAGACACACATACAGACACAGTGGCGACTCTAGGAACAATATATAGGGGGTGGGCATATAAGATACAACAGTCCAAACTGGGGGGCACTAAAACTGTTCACTTGGGGATGGGGTAATGTGCTGCCATTGGCTGCCTGATACCAGCATGCAGTGCACGTTGGCATCAGTCAACAAATTTACATATAATTCACATTAGACACCCAGATTTCTTGTTGTGGGCTGTCTGACACCTGTTAACGTCAATCTTTGTTTATCAGATAACTCCCTTATTCACTATCCTTATGTGAGAGTGCCATATTTAAGGACACCAAATACTGGAGGTACCCCCCTACCTGGTGGCACCTGGGGCGGACCGCCCCCCCCTTAGTACGTCACTGTGTGTCAGTCAGCTTGTCAAATCAGTGAGTGTGTGTGTATGTCATTGTATGTCAATGTATCGGAGAGTGTGTGCCTGTAAGTAAGTGTGTGTGTCAGTGTGTGTCTGTCAGTGAAAGTGTGTGTTGGTTAGACAGTGTCTTAAAGTGAGTGTATGTCAGTGCATGCATCAGTGAGAAAGTGTCTGTCAGCCAAAGTGCGTGCGGCCTTTACAGGAAGGGATGCCAGAGTTTCGTCCTGCCTAGGGCTACCATAGGGGCTTGTAACGGAGCTCCCCGAGTACCCTCCGTTGACGGATGCTCCTAGCGCTTCCTGAGGACTCCAAGCGCTGCAGCAGACACCACAACCACCGCAGACTCCGCAACCGCCGTATCTTGACTGGAGTCTCGCCGTCTTTCTTCCACCCTGGATCAGCTTCTGTCCTCCAGGTCTGTGTGGGAAAGATACTCTTCCTTCCACCCTATATGAACCTCCAGCATCCAGGACTGCGTGGTGAAGACCCCTCCTCCAAGGAGAGCATATCAGGAACAAGCTCTTAAAAGAGCTAAGTGACTCAAGCTCAGGGGAGCATGCAGAGCATAGCAATCCCCAGTGTGATTTTAACAGGTCCCTCCAATAACGAGACAAGGCTACGTTTAGAGGGATCAAGAAGAACTGTCAAAACCTTTATTTCCCCTGGGACCAGCCAATATGGTCACCACAATAACATTGTTGTGAAACCTCAATAAAATCACAAACAGTCAAAACATATCAAACAACACACAGTGACTTATCACAACACAATGGCACATTCTTAAAGGGGTGGGGGGAGACAATATTTAACAGTAAATATCTCACCTGCCTGCAGAATTAGCAATATGCAAATCTACCCGAATATGCAAATGAACCAGTCTTGCAATTCAGGTAGTGCATATTGCTGTTGCTACCAACAGAGGGCACTAGACAAGCTCCATAGCCAAACCCACCTAGTTGGTAGCAAACCTCAGCAGTACAAGAGAGCAGGCAATACATTACACAGTACACACACACTATAAACAATTACATTACACACACCCTGCACCTATAATGGGTACAGGGTGACTAAAACATAAGATAAATAAAGCAGCCTACATAAATAGTCTGTCTGAAGGTAGAATAGGGGCTTTAAAGGCAAATACATCAAAGAGTCATAGTCACAGGGGAGGAGGCTGGCAAGCAGGCCTCTCCAGTACCAAGTGGCGAAGGGCACTTTGTCACAGGGCTTTAGTTAATATAGGGGTAATAGAGGTTGTAGTGACTATAAGGTGTGACCGACCTCTCTGTCTTTGGATTACTGTGATTTAACTTTGGTTTGTCTGTTTGTTCGGTAATTGCCACTTCTCAGTACGGCCCTATGTTTCATTCCACTTTATGCGAAAGAACTACCGAATGGCAGGCCACCAAGCAGGGAAGTGTGCTGCTTGTTAACCTTTTTGCCCTCATTAATGTTGTGGTTAACCGCAGACATTTCCAACTCCCAAATTGTCGGCTGGGTGGTCATCATTCGTTTGAACGAACACGTGGCGGCGGCCATCTTGGACATTCGAATGTACAGCGGTGTTCGGCGACAAAACCCATGGAACTAAAATAAGACACTATTTCATACGAACACCGCTGAAGTTGCCTACCCTTCCTTGTCCCGGTTCATACGAACGTCGTGCCGTTCGGTACATTGACTATACGAACAGAGCCGCCCAGATAGCCATCCCATGGAGCCCATTCATATGACGAATACACTATGTGCAAGAATTTAGCTCCATGGCGATTGAACTGTGTGTATGGGATCTGAGCACTATTCGTGATATTGTGCGCTCAGATCTAGGCAATCTGGGGATACATTGAATGTAGGGATTCTGTTCGGTAGTTTGGGAATTATATATTTTATTGTATTTGCCTGTAAAATGGAGGTTATGCTCTATCCCTGGAGGTACTGGAGTTACTTCTAGCACTTAACCCAATTATCTACAGGATAGAGAGGAGGGTTTGTAATGTCCATGTGGGAGTGTTTATCCATTTGTCTGTTTGTGATTGGTTAATGCATATAATTATCCCAGTCTTCCACAAGATCCCTATGGGAGTGTCCCTTGCTGGATGGCCTGCATTAAAGACGGGCATGTAGCCTACATTAAACAGATTTCTGCTTGACCCTCAATACAGAGCCTCGTCTCGTACTTGGGGGGGATTATTCGTGTGTTTTCCTGTTCGGCGCTTAGGAGTGTTCACTAGCTGACTTTGCATTCGGGAAGGGAACATCTTTGGCGGTGTTAACCCCTTCTATAACCGGGGTGCTGTTACATAAGGCTTATAGGAGCTGTAGTTAATGTAGGGGTAATAGGGGCTGTAGTTAATACAGGTGAATAGGGGCTGTAGTGAATATAAGGCTTATAGGTGCTATAGTTAATATAGGGGTAATAGGGGCTGTAGTTAATGTAGGGGTAATAGGGGCTGTAGTGAATATAGGGGTATTAAGGGCAATAGTGGGTGCAGCATGTCATGGTAGTCATTGCAGCCATTGTAGTCATGGTAGCCATTGCAGCCTTTGCAGCCATTGTAGTCATGGTAGGCATTGTAGTCATTGCAGCCATTGTAGTCATGGTAGGCATTGTAGTCATGGTAGGCATTGTAGTCATTATATCCATTGCAGCCATTGTAGTCATTGTAGCCATTGCAGCCATCACAGAGCTGTTTTTTCCTCCAGGCAGCCCTGACTTGAATCCTCGTGTTGGTTTGCAAAGATGGGTGATTTCTGTATTATTTTTGTGAGCTGTTCCTTAATCTGTATTTATTTTAAAGTACTGCACCCAATGCCCACAAGTGAGGGAACAACAGGGAATATATTATTTTTCAGGCACTATTCCAATAGGATGGGACCTTTCTGGTGATTGGGCCGCAATGGCTTCCAAGTCACTAGTTTTAAAGATTTAGTATAGTTTCAAGCCTTATAATAATATGACTTATTGACTCCCATTTATTTATTTATAACTTTTCAAGCACTACCATATAATTAACCCTCACAGTGCCAAGGGTTTTTAACTATTTTCCTACTGACTGTTTGCACTAAACACTGGGCAAATATTTTTGATTTAAAAAAAAAATCCAGACATTGATTTGAAGCATTTGGGTCCAGATTTCAGACACCAGCAGCCGTTCGGTACCTGAATGACTAAATCCGGTCATTTCGCATGCATGATCCAAATGACCATGCATGCAGCGGGATGGTTTTGCCCCGTTCGATACAGGGCCAATTTGGACTTTAGTAAATAACCCTTTGAGTCTTTCTGGTCACAAATATAATTGTATAGGAGATAAGAAGAGACACTCATGCAAAGAATTCAATAAATCCGTATTTTCACATAGACAATCCTCACAGCAAACAAATTACCTCCCACTTGGACTGTGAGAAGCTACGTCACCATGCTGTATTTCTCTGCATGATTTCAAATTGTTACCATTTATATTTACCGACATCCAAGCTGTAACATAGAGTTGTTGCTCCCAGAAGCTGAGAGGTGTGAAAGTGTCATATCAAACACAACAGGGCTTTCACCTCTCAGATCCTTTTAATAAAGTTAAAAAAAAAAAAAAAACAGACGAGCAAACTTAAAATATACTAGGAGAGCTGCGCAGCTACTGTGACGCAACTACGGAAACTGAAAACTCTAACATGAATCCGAAGCACAAGTTTTAGGTTAAAATAAAAATAGTTTCGGCCATAAACTAATTGATTATTCTGAAATAAAAATCCTTTTTATTCACACCCAAACAAATGTAATTACCCGGAAACTAAATTATTTTCTTGGAAGAATGGATTTGTTTATGGACAAAAACATATCTTTGCACAAGTCTTCATAAAACTAGTTGGGCTGAAGAATTTTACTAATTTGGTTATTTTCATAATTCGCAATTCCCTTGTCTGCTCTCTGCAATTCCAGCTTTTTTCCCTGCGCTGAGAATTACTGGTGCAACTGTCTGTTCCTACCTCCTGAGATTTCATCCAGCAGGTTCTATTTCTTTGTCTTCTTCCAATGATCTTCATGGAGGAGAAGTGGGGACCAAAAACACTTTCTAATCGAATGTTTGCTGTGAGAAGCATTCTGAGGACATGACGTGTGACAACTGAGTCTGTTGGTGTTATTCACTAAACTGTGAATTTCAAATTTAAAGCCAACATAGCTGAATAGAAAGCTGTCAGGAATAGCGTTACCCTAACACGCAAACCTAAAGGTAACAGTAAAGGTACACGTATCGGTCTTTAGAGTGTCCGGGTTAGTGCCTGAGACAGATATATGAAATGTCGGCAGGCAGACAGAAAATAAAGAAGAGACAAGCCGAGGTCAGGATTACAGAAATTCATGGAATCGATAGCCAGGCCAAGATCAGGATAACAGAGAGCAAGAATAGTCAAACAAGCCAAGGTCAGAAAACATGAATCCAATAAACACACTCTCAGGTAACAAAGACCATGACAGGGTAAAGAAACAAGGACATCCAGGAAGTATATATACCCTATACTGAGTAGTGATTGGTCACATACAACCGTGATGTCACAAGCCTGTACACATCATCAAAAAGAAAAAGAACATTCTTCTAGGCCATAACCCTTCCAGTGCACTAAGTACTGGAGGGAACCCAGGGCTCGAGTACTGCAGGAACGAGTGGGACTGCAGGAACGAGTGAGTACTGCAGGAACGGCGTTCCCATTGCTCATGCAGGCACGAACCAGGGGATGGCAAAAAATGCCACCCCCAAATTCTCCCGTGTTCTCCCTGTCATGGGGGGGCACACCCAAGATGTGACCTCCCCGGCGGGCGGCTGTCTACCCGTCTGACGCAGCGAGGGAGTGGTGTTCTATCTGCTTCCTCACACACTGTTTGCTGATGCTGGCATCAGTAGACAGCCCACACTGCGCAAGGGAGCAGAGCAGAGAGAACACAGCTCCCTTGCCGCGTCTGACATGTAGACAGCCGCCTGCCGCACTGAAGCCCCACTAGACCCCAGGGACAGGTCCACGCCAGCTCTCCAGGTAGGGAGGCTTGGTGGACATATGTAAATTTTTTAAAATATGAATAATTTGTGTGTTTCTGTGAGTGTCATGCTCCAGAAAT
This sequence comes from Pelobates cultripes, assembly GCA_933207985.1. Classification (NCBI taxonomy): domain Eukaryota; kingdom Metazoa; phylum Chordata; class Amphibia; order Anura; family Pelobatidae; genus Pelobates; species Pelobates cultripes. The sequence continues at coordinate 14,289,114 of OW240919.1, read as the reverse complement.
TTTATGTGTGTCTGAGTATGTGGGTGTGTCTGTGAGTGTCTGAGTATGTGTGTGCATCTGTAAGTGTATGTGTGTCTCTGTTAGTGTTTGTGTGTGTCTCTGTGAGTGTCGGAGTATGTGTGTGCATCTGTGAGTGTATGTGTGTCTCTGTTAGTGTTTGTGTGTCTATGAGTGTATGTGTGTGTCTGTGAGTGCCTGAGTATGTGTGTGCATCTGTGAGTGGGTGTATGTGTGTGTGTCTGTGAGTGTCTGAGTATATGTGTGCATCTGTGAGTGTGTGTGAGTGTATGTGTGTGTCTGTGAGTGTCTGAGCATGTGTATGCATCTGTGAGTGTGAGTGTATGTGTGTGTCTGAGTGGGTGTGTGTGTCTGTTAGTGTCTGAGTATGTGTGGGCATCTGTGAGTGTATGTGTGTGTGTCTGTGAGTGTCTGAGTATGTGTGTGTGTATTTGAGTGTGTGTGAGTGTATGTGTGTGCGTCTGTGAGTGTATGTGTGTGTCTGTGTTTCTGTGAGTGTATGTGTGTGTCTGTGAGTGTGAAAGTGTGCACCTATCAGTGTGTGTGTGCACACATTTATATATGCATACAAGTGTATAATTTTTTTTGAAGGGGGTGGGTGAGTTCCCACACTTTTCCCCCCAGGACTTGACCCCTGAAGGAACCCCTAAAATACCGGGAATCCACAAGTTCCTGGATGCCGTATTCCTCCTCTCCATCAACAAGAACAGGAGGAGGATGAGGGGTAATGGAAGTATACCTGTTGCACAGTAAAGGCTTCAATAAGGAGGTATGAAACACATTAGGAGTACGGAGATTACGAGGTATATCTAAAGCATAGGATACAGGGTAGACATGTGCAATTCGTTTCGGGCAATTTGGAATGTACTTCCGAATGTCCGAATAGGTAAATTGCCGAATGATCGAAGTTCCGAAGTTCCGAAATTTCCGAAGTCCCAAAGTTCCGAAGGTGCTGAAGTTCCGAAGTGTCGAAGTTCTGAAGCACAGAACTAATATACTTACCCAGTGGAAGAATGAAGAATGTTACACTGTATACAATTTTAAATAAAAAGTATACAAACATAGCCAGGATTCAGCTGTAAGCATTTGCAACACAACAATCAAGTAACATACATTCATATAAAATTGAAGTCACTTAGCCAGTCAATGTAATGACAGGAATGAATAAGTAGATAACTCCCTAATTCCCACGGTATTAGGGAGCTATCTACTAAAAGGCTGAAAGACCTAAATTAGTCTTTCAGCCAAATTTACTAATACTAAGTAAAGGTTACTTATTATTAGTAAATTATGCCCCTACTCGCTATACCGTGCCTATGGCTGCTCACTTTAAAAAAAAAAAAACAAAGCAAAAAAAAAAAAACACACCACAGTGATGGGGGCCAGGGGGGAAGACATAAGGTCCCCCCCCTTATTAGTATTTAGGGCCCCCACCCACCGCTCAGAGGTGGGGGCCGGGGGGAGGACAATAGGTGTTCTCCCCTCATTTTACTTTAGGAACCCCCTTTAGTTTAAAAGCCCCCACTCGCGTGTTTTTTTTTTAACAGTGAGCAACCACAGGCTGCTCACTGTTTAATAAACTAATACTAAGTAATTTTTACTTATTATTAGTAAATTTGGCTGGAAGACCAATTTAGGTCTTTCAGCTTTTTGGTAGCTAACTCCCTAATACCGTGGGAATTATGGAGTTATCTACTAAGCGGCTGCAAGAGAAGTGCCGAAGTCCCGAAATGCAGAAGTTCAGAAATTCCGAAGTTCTGAAGTGTCGAAGTGCTGAAGTTCCGAAGTTCTGAAGTGTCAAAGTGCCAAAGTTCTGAAATTCTGACGTTCCGAAGTTGCTAAGTGTCATAGTGCCGAATTGCGTAAGTCCGAATTGCGGAATGCCGAACAGAACCGAAAATTTTCCCCATGCATATGCCTAATACAGGGTTCACTTTACGCAGGATCTTAAATGGACCGATAAAGCGAGGTGCCCTCTTTTTGCAGGGGGCTCGGAGATGGATATTTTGTGTAGAGACCAAACCCTATCACCCACTTGATAGGAATTTGCTGCCCTATGGGGACGATCAGCATAACGTTTCAGGAGCATGGCGTTTCTCTGCAGGATGGCATGAACCTGCCCCCAAATCTTTTGCTAAGAGGCCAAATGAGAGTCAAATCCTGGCATCCCTTTATCAACAAAGGAGGACGGGAGAACTGCGGGATGAAAGCCATAATTAGCAAAGAAAGGACTGTGACCAGAAGCTTCATGATCCGAGTTATTGCGAGCAAACTCAGCCCAGGGAAGCAGGTCCACCCAGTTGTCTTGCAGAGTGGAAACAAAACAGAGCAAATATTTCTCCATAGATTGATTGGCCCGCTCAGCAGCTCCATTACATTGTGGATGATAGGCTGATGAAAAGGATAATGTAATTCCCATTTCAGCACAGAATCCCCTTCAAAATCTAAATACAAATTGTGAACCCCTGTCTGATACAATAACCTGAGGAATGCCATGCAACCGGAATACTTCACGGGCAAATATTTTGGCCACCTCAGTGGATGATGGCAATTTGGGCAAGGCTAGGAAATGAGCCTTCTTACTGAAACGATCTACAATCATGAGTATCACAATGTTTCCCTTGGATGGAGGTAATGGAAAGAGGAGTCCATGGTTTCATAGGGATTGGTAACAGCTGTAATAAGCCACAAGGTACTTGATGAGAGGCCTTGGCTTGTGCACATACAGTACATGCCAGGACATACTCTTTAACTTCTCTCTGGAAGGAAGGCCACCAGAAATCAACTAACAGTTATATTTATACCTGCATGTCCTGCAGTTTTGGTGTCATGTAAATGGCTAAGGACATTAATTCTCTCCTCCATTGGGACAAACAGTTTTCCCCTTGGTGTGTCAGGGGGAGCCTTTGTTTGTGCCCTTTGAATATTCTCCATGAAAGAACTAGACAGAATGGTTACGGATCACGATTCTGCCAAGAGGTACTATTGGTGACCTCTCTTGGTCTTTAGAGTCAGAAGCATCAAATTGCCTGGAAAGGGAATCAGCCTTGATATTCTACTACCTGGTCTATATGTTATCACATAGTTATAGTGTGATAAAAGAAGAGACCACCGAGCCTGTCTAGAATTCAACCTTTTAGCATTGCTGATGTAGGACAACTTTTTATGATAGGTAAGTATCATAACTGGTATATTAGAACCCTCCTGGAGGTGTCTCCATTCCTTCAAGGCAATTTCCTTGAAAAGAAGCCACAAGGATGTAAAGGAGACTCAGGAGTTGACCTTTGAGAAAGCACCGCCCCCATACCAACTTCAGATGCGTCCACATCTAGAAAGAGTTTACGAGGATCAGGGTGGACAAGCACAGGAGCAGAGGAAAATGTTTATTTCAGAGTCTCAAAAGCCTGCTTGGCTTCCTTAGACCATTGCTTGGTATTAGCACCCTTCTTAGTCATGTTGGTGATAGAAGCTATTATCTTAGAGAATCCCAGGATAATAATTGGCAAAACCCACAAATCTCTGGATAGCCTTAATTCCCGGTGGCAGAGGCCATTCTAACACTGCTTTCAATTTCTTTGGGTCCATTTGAAACCCTTTACCAGAAATAACATAACCCTAGAAGTGTACACTAATCTGGTCGAATACACACTTTTCAAGTTTACAATACAGACCATTCTCAAGAAGTGTTCGAAGAACAGTACGTACATGAACGTGGTGTGTTTTAAGATCAGGTGAGTGTATGAGGATGTCATTGAGATAAATAACAAAACTGGTATACATGTTTCTTTAATTTTTCCACCTGCACTGTGAATGTTTACATGGTGTGTTCAATAAAAACATGGCAACATTTCATTCTTTGTATGTTATTAGTTTAAGCAGACTGTGATTGTCTATTGTTGTGACTTAGATGATGATCAGATCACATTTTATGACCAATTTGTGCAGAAATCCATATTATTCCAAAGGGTTCACATACTTTTTCTTGCAACTGTAGTTGGTCATTAACAGGCAATTTAATACAATGTGTCTACCAACGCTACTCTGTGAAAGTGGTCACTAGATCACAAAAACATACCCTATCTCTCAGTCTTGATGCAGAGTTTATGCTTGCAAGGATAACCAGACCTAATCCACCTGGTTATCCAAATAAATACTCTTATTGTTTAGAGGAGTTAATTATATAATAATCATTGAACGTAATAAGTTGGTTGTTCTTCCTGTAAAGGAAAGAGAGACTTGCCCTAAAAGTCTATTCAGGGCTAGGACAAGCTCATATAGATAGAGGTAATGTACTTCTAACTCATGTAAAGGAATATTGGTGGCCCAATATGGAAAATATTATAGTTCATATGTTTAGTAATTGTAAGCATTTGCTTATTGATAACTAGGCCACATTACTGATGTACTGTTTATTGAAATATTAATACCTAACGTACTTTGTGAATTACTATAGATTGAAAGTTTGCCAACATCTCATGGTTATAAATATGTGTTGATGCATGTACCAGGTTAACTTGGTTGTGCCCTGTGTAAAGCGCAACCTCTAATACCACGATTGCTTGTCTTACTTCCATGGTATGCATTTGGTAATCCCAGGACCATCCAGTCGGATGGTGGTACTGCAGTTACTGCAAAGGAAATCCAAAATTGGGCAACCACATTTGGGTTCCTTTTGGAATTCAGTGCACCCAACCACCCCCAAAGTAATGGGGTTGTGGTCCGGGAAAAATGCTGAGGTTACATAACAATTAACCAAGTTACTAGTTGCTTGCCCCCACACAGTGGTATCTACTTATTCCTATGGTACAGATGATAGTTAACAACATACCTGATAATACAAATGGTGAGACACCATATGAAATGTTACATAATGTACCTTGTAACACATTTTTCACTGATAAATCACATTTCTGCAATAGGGAGAGATTGGAACCATTTGTTCTATTAGAGAAATTTGGGGATTTTTTTTCCAGCCCACCACACCATGCACCACCACCTACTTCCTACTGTTGGCCAGTTAGTCCTGGAGAGGGTGATTCCAAGAACTTTTATTACAGAGAACAAACAGAACCAACAGAGAAAAAGTAAGTTTTGATATTTTAAAACCTGTTAAATACTTCCCGGATGTTCACAGAACCACTGACTGATACAATGGATGCTGTTAAAGAAGGCAAGAAAACAAACAAACAGAAGATGACTGAAATGCCACCAGAATCATAGCCACGTAACAGACTGAATCATGATCTGACATCTGAACCTTCAAATGTGAAGGAGAAGGATGAACAGACAGACGTGATACATTCACAGTTAACATGGAATATATGAAAATGTAATCATCAACATCATTGTCAGAAAGACTCTGGAGAAAACAGACTGTACCTGAATTATCTTATACAGTAAGAAAGAAATGCAAAGATGGAGGCAAATTGGTTATGGTGTCTCCTTCTTACAATAACATATTGGTGTCTCTTTCTTATCATAACATCAACCCTAGCTGTCATTTTAAAACTGCATTGGGATTATGTTAACAATCAAGATTCACCTGAACTGAATTTTACTGCACATAATGCAAGTTCTATGATCGTGAGGACTACCTCCAAGAACCATCTCAAAAGGAGAGACACAGCTCACAGTGAAATGATTGCTAATTTGAACTACACTGGTATTTTACAAGTAACCTATATAAGATCATTCCCAAAACCGATTATACATGAGAAAGATGTGATTGGACTATTTCAAATCCTAATAATGGACTCAACGATGATGGCAAAGCATGCTGGAATCATAAAAAGACGGGACAGATGCTTGTGAAAGACTTTGGACCTCCAGGAATATAGTTTGCACGGACAGAAAAATGATAATTACTAAAGCAGAAATGCAATTATTTTCCCCTGTATCAGAAATGTGTCAGTGACAGATATGTAATATAATACAGATACTATAATTAATGGTATTAAAAAAAATGCATAATGTGTTAATTACAAAGGTGGATCGACTATGTGAATATCTGAAATGTATTTGAAAATTATTGCTAAAATGCCATATGCAGCTGCGGTCTGGCCTACAAACAAATGTATTAGACATAAAGTATAAGAGCATCCCAGCTGATTATCCAGATGAATGCACATTAATGCCCGTGTCTTGCAGCAAAAGGAAATAGCTAAATAATGCAGATTCCTGGACATTTACTTGTAGATTAAATCCAAGCAGTGGCCAGATTATCTGATTTTAACAATGTATCTTTACATAATTGAATCATGATAGTTAAAGATCATATGATTACAAGAACAACTGCAATAATGAACAATGTTTTAACCTTAAAAGAAAAGGTAAAATGTTTTTGTTAAATCAGGAACTTCTCGGTATTCCATTAAGTTTGCAAAGTGGTATAATTAATATAATCTAATTAATGTAAGTGAAGTACTTCAACAGTTAAAATTTAAATGAAAGACAGGCAGAAACTACTTTACTTATTACAAACCTTTTTTTATAATGATAAACATGTTCAGACTGCCAGAGCTAAGGTCTATCAATGGAAGGTAAAAGAGTATTATTGATTAACCCTTCCAGGTGATATACATGATGAATTTGGAAATTGATAACTTGGGTCGCCTTTTGCAAACAGGTGAAAAGATGTCTAAGATTTAAATTCATCATCCATACCACTATATGTATATATATTAAAATACATGTGATCAAAAATATTTTATTTATCTGTTTTTCAAATACCAAAAAAATGTTATTCCGTTTGTGATGATTAAAGGTACATATACCTTGTGGTAATAATCCTGCCACATCTATTGATTGTTTAATCAATACATGTGATTATTAAATTATATTCTGATTGTAACATACCCCTACTTCAACCAGTTATAGTTACAACAGATTCTAATAGCTATAATTATTTTTAAAAATGTGTTAAAAGCACATATACAAAGGTAGAGTTAAAATAAACACCTTCAATGTTGGATCTGAGTGCTTTCTTAACTCACTTTTAAGAAATAATAAAAAAAAAATTCAAATCACCTTAAGCTCCACCCAACAGTCGCTGGAAAATATACTTAAACAAATAAGATTCACATTCTTAAGCATCCAATCTCACGAACGTGATTTTCCACAATGACTGTGAGATCTTGGTAAAAATGTTTTTAACCCCTTAAGGACACATGACATGTGTGACATGTCATGATTCCCCTTGTATTCCAGAAGTTTGGTCCTTAAGGGGTTAAGACAATTTTTGGGTGTTTCTGGTATTTTAAGCCACTATTAACTGTAGTTATTATATTTACTAATTGTAACTTAAGGAATAAGTTGTTTTCTCCCTAATAGGACCAAGAAAGATGAATAACGTCATGTTTCCAATTATCAACTATTCTAAATAGATTGAGAGATTTTGAATAATAAAAAAAAAAAAAAAAGAGTATTTTTAACATTTAAAGATAATGTAATATTACATTCCATTGTGAACAAAGGCGGTAAATACTTTGCTGCTTCAAATTATCCTTATATATCTAAATCATATACAAGGGTGTTTATCTCTAAAACAAAACACTAGAAAGATTAACTATGTTACTATTTCATCTGTCATTATTATACAAAGTATAGCAAATGTAAAGATTTTCCCACAGATTTTACCTGTTAACATTTTTAACACCACATCACCTGATGTCGTCTTATGTCTGTTAGTGAGATGTAGAAGTGTTACCAAGATTCCAATACGGCAAAAAGAGGCGTTCTTGAGAAACCATTTTGATTGCTGTATCAACATAACATTTACTATAATGGGATCCATGACACTTTAGTGAAATGTCTTGGAAATGATAACAATTAATTTATTATATCGAAGAGCATCCAATCTATACACATCATAAACTGTGTAAAAATGTTTCATGAAAAAATAAATAAACAAGCAAAGACAAAAGACAAAATACAAATACCAACACCATCACCACGGTGATAACAGATGATGCTGATAGAATATCTGCAACCAATTCTAGCCAAATACTTGAACTCTACAAAACAAGCATGTCAAACTTGCGTCCCACAATGGATATATTTGCAGCCCACCTGGGAGGGGGAGCAGTGAGTTAAATTGGGGGGAGGGCAGTGTGTTAAATTGGGGAATGGAGGGCAGTGTATTAAATAAGAGTGCTGGGAGGAGGGGCAATGTATTCAATTAGAGTGGAGGGAGGAGTGGCAGTGTATTAGATTGGGTGGAGGGGGCAGTGTATTAGAGTAGAGGGGGGCGGCATTGTGTTGGATTTGTGGGCAGTGTATTAGAATGGGGGAGGGGGCAGTGTATTAGATTGGGTCTCCATGGAGATGCTGATTGGCCGCACAGCTTTTTGCCACACATGCACAATAGCCTCCCAATGCTTTCCTATGGGAAAGCATTGGATTGGCTGAGATCATCAAGTTTGATGATCTCAGCCAAAGTGAATAACACATAGAAATGCAAAAAGTAATCCAGGCACTCCAGAGTATCCAACACAAAGGCAATTTATTGAACCCACGATCCAAAGAACAAAGTTTCGACCCTAAGGTCTTTGTCAAGATTACTTTCTATGACATATTTGGTCTCTTGGTACTGGGACTGATCTGGTTTAGCACCCAGGGATACCTTGGAACGAAGGGTCTGAGTGCAGTTCCACATTTTCTCTTTGGATATCAAAGTGAATAACACAGTCATAAGACTTCAAAATCAACAAGATAACGTCATTTGGGTTTCATGAGTAATATGAGGATTGATAAGAGGTCTATCATTTATGGCTTCTCTTGCCAATGGTGTCTCTCTGTCTACAACAGGAATTTACATTTTAGTCTAAGCCACAACAAGGCAATGAGAAGAAGTAAAGATGTGTTTAAATAAGCCTCCTATAAATCTGATTGGCCGTAACCGGCCTTTGACCCCAGAACGCGTCTTTTGCGTGATGTCACACGCACGTTGACATCGTCATTACCATGGGCGGACATGGGGCTATAAAACTGAGTGGATCCGCAGTGGCCGGCGTCCACCAACATGTTACAGGAGTCAGGTATACTGGCGCATGGCTGCTGAGCGGCACTTCCGTTGTTATCAGGAAGGCAATTACTACCACAGATACCACAAGGTGAGGATGAATATGTTACAGGATGGTTTGAGGCACTTGCGCAAACTGATCCATCCAGTAATCCATATTTCCTATCCGTGCCTCACAGGAAGCAATCTTTGCCCTAGGTTTGCAGGGTCTATGGCCCTGTCGTAATGTCAGGAATAGCGTTACCTTAACATGCAAACCTAAGGTTAACGGTAAAGATACACGTACCAGTCCTTAGAGGTTAGAGGCCAGGTTAGGGCTTGAGATAGATATATAAAATGTCTGCAAGCAGACAGAGAAGAAATGAGAGACAAGCAGAGGTTCAGGAATAAAGAATTACACGGAATCGATAGCCAGGCCAAGATCAGGATAACCGAGACCAAGAATAGTCAAACAAACCAAGGTCAGAAAACAAGACAATCCAATACACTGTATAAACACACTCTCAGGTGTGCCCTGTCAAAAACCACAACAGGGAAAGGAAACAAGGACAACCCAATATATACCCAATACTGGGTAGTGATTGGTCACAGAGGACCGTGATGTCACAAGCCTGTACACATCATCAAAAAGCGACACATGGGCTGACACTATAAAACGAGACTAATGGGAGAGGTCCACATTATATCTGATGTCATAATAAGACACCAGGAAGTTATGGATAAATGTGTGTACATCATTTCTGTGATTGCACAGCGCCACAAGGGACAGGTATCGTGACAAAAGCATAGCTAACTTAGAGAATTTTTCCATTATATCCTTAAACTTTTAATTCTCACTTTAGTACATAACTCTGTGGGTGTTTAGCCCTGTAATGGACACATTGCCGTATTTACTAAACTCTCAGTGGTGCTTCAAAACCTATTATTATTATGTTATTATTGATATAGCGCCATCAAATTCCGCAGCGCTTTACAATTGGTGGATGAACAGACAAGTAGTTGTAACCATACTGTCAGGGATCCGCGGCTAGGAGGGGAGGCTGCACGCCACTTGCAGCACTCACCCTCAGTCCATCGCCTCCCGCGGTCTCCCCTTTGCTTACCTCTCGGCGAGCGGCGTCTCCTCTGTGCCGCTCGCCGCCTGCGTCCTCCACGCCCCCCAGCGGCAGCATGTATAACGCTGCACGCTGGGAGGTCCATGAATTAAGTAAACGCCGGGGTCACGTGAGTGACCCGGCGTTAAAGAAACAGTACCACAATCACAGTGGGAGGTATAGATATCCCCCACGTGTGATTGTTAATTCTGATTGGAAGTTATCCAATCAGAATTAAACCAAGGGTATTTATACTTACCTTTCCTGTCCCTCAGTGCCCTGTTGTGGTCTTGTGATACCTGTAGCGTAGTGTTCTCGTCTTGCTCTCTGGTTACTGATTATTTGGCTCGTTATTCCGATTATCCTGTCTTCTCCACTCCTTTGACCTCGGCTTGTTTCTCGTTCTCCCGTTTTCTGGCTCCCTTTACTTGGCTTGTCTCCTGACTATTCTTAGCGTGCTTAGCCCGGCCACTCTAAGGTCCGGTACGGCACCTTTTCTGTGTGTGTGTGTGCCAGCGTGTTGGGTTCCCAGAATCGTGACACATACAAGTTGGACACACAGGAACAGAGGGGTTGAGGGCCCTGCTCAATGAGCTTACATGTTAGGGGGAGTGGGGTAAAGTGACACAAAAAGGTAAGGATAGTAATAGACTAGTGACAGCTGCAGAAGAGGAATCAGTCGGGAGCTAATAACAGTTAAATTGATACACTTTTATGAAGAAGTGGGTTTTGAATAATTTTTTAAAGGAGTGGAGACTGGGTGCGCATCTAACGGAGGAGGGAAGCAAGTTCCACAGGAACGGTGCAGCCCTCAAGAAGTCTTGAAGGCGAGCATCAGAGGTGGGAGTACGGACAGAAAATAGACATAAGTCTTCAGCGGATCGTAAGGGCCTAGACGGGACATACTTGTGTATAAGGGAGGATAGATAGGTGGGAGCAGCATTATGTAGAGATTTTAAAGCAAGAACCAGAATTTTAAATTGAGCTCTATATTTTATAGGAAGCCAATGTAGGGACTGACAGAAGGGTGAGGCATGGGAGGTGTGGGCGGACAGGAAGATGAGCCTCACCGCCGCATTCATTATGGACTGGAACGGCGCAAGTTGGGAGCATGTAAGAGCACTGAGAAGCGGATTACAGTAGTCAAGGCGAGAAAGGACAGTGGAATGGACCAGCACCTTAGTCGCATCTGGCGTTAACTAGAGTCGGATGCGCGCAATGTTTTTGAGATGAAAATGACAGGATTTGGCGATAGACTTAACATGAGGCTTGAAGGAGAGGTCTTCATTACTAAGTTTACTAATGGAAAGTCCTGCAGCAGGGTGGAAGCCATTGGGGTATATGCCTATAGCAGTGAGGGTGAAACCTTTTAAGACAGGTGTCCGAACCGCAAGTCAAAACCAACTTATTTATCTCAAAGTGCCAACACTGCAATTAAACAAGAAAAGGGAAATGCTCTTTGATTTTTATTTTTGATTTTAAATTTACAGGCCAGTCTCTGAATGTGCCTTAAAATAAATATAATTTTAGAAAAGGTACGTGATAACGCAATCAAATATAGTTCAAGAAAAACTTTCACAGATTTCTCAGTTAATATAAGTATCATACTAGCCTGTTCCTTCACAATCTATACTTCAGTCCAGGCACAAATGCATAAACCAAACTAGATACACAATTCAAAATAATGTACATAAATGTAAATATATATATATATTTCTGTTAGTACTAAATACAACAAAGTAATAACAAAAACCCTACCAAGTAAGCTTCCTGTAATGTTAAATGACTCAATATACAATGCCTAATTGTAGAGGGTACAGGTCATAGGTATCTAAATAGACTGATACCAAAAATCTATTAAAAAAAGGAAAAAGAAAAGATAATGAAAAAAACAACAAAGAAAAAAATAGATCCAAAAAACGGTGTGATAAATAATAATACAGTCCCAGTGCGTACACACTAAAAAAGCAAATCGAAAAAAGAGAGGTAATAATTTTGATCCATAGGTAAGTCCCTTTGTGGACAGGTCTCACCCCTTGTTGTTTTGCAAGTCCTCTTTCAAGTATGATGCGATAACTCCACAGTTCGTGGGGGTATGTCCAAATATTCTGTGTCTGGAAGCTTGGTAGAGAGGCGAAACACATTTTGCTAACCATAAGGACTTACTACCCATACTGTGAGAACTTTTTATTCTATTTTTATTGTATTTATGTTTTGTGCACTTTATGGATAATAATGCACTTTCATCAACACCTGAGTTTGTGGCTACAATCAATAAGTTGAAGCTACTACAGCATACAGAAGAGGGAGTGAGACCCTATAAAACCCACCAAGCTGATATCTTGAGCTAAGAATTTACTGGCTCTTCACTTGTGAGTATATTTGCAAATATTCATTCACTCCAACACTAACATACAGACAATATTGCGCTAGTGTAGGTTTTTAATTTTTTCTACCTTTAGGACTGCACTCCTTAAAGGACCACTCTAGGCACCCAGACCACTTCAGCTTAATGAAGTGGTCTGGGTGCCAGGTCCAGCTAGGGTTAACCCATTTATTTATAAACATAGCAGTTTCAGAGAAACTGCTATGTTTATCAATGGGTTAAGCCTTCCCCCAAAGCCTCTAGTGGCTGTCTCATTGACAGCCACTAGAGGCGCTTGCGTGCTTCTCACTGTGATTTTCACAGTGAGAACACGCCAGCGTCCATAGGAAAGCATTGTGAATGCTTTCCTATGCGACCGGCTGAATGCGCGCGCAGCTGGGATTTTGCACCTATATTGTTTTAAAAACAAGCAGTGTACACTTAACAACAGAATATCTCTATAAACAGTACATCAAGGTAGCAACATACACTGCAGATTGCCACAGTTACTATCTACAATAAACATTATGAGAAATGTGAGTAAGATACAATTTATCAAACAGTATACACACACCACTCTAATAGCCAATAAGGGAGCGTAGATATAGTCCGAACATATGGATCAGTTAATCAGCAAATAAACCAGCACTGCCCACTTCCTGTACTTACCCTGGAGGTGAAGCAGTACACATTTTATAAGGAAAACCATCATCTGCCACCCTCCTTCACTCCGCAGGGCTGTCCCCTAGCTGTTTGAACTATGAAACAGGTGCAAAGCACAACAGTTTGCGACGGATTATATATGTGGTATATTGTATTGGCAGTGCTGGACAAAGAATCTATTGGGTCTGGTGCTGATGATTATAATGGGCCTAGCTACAGGATGGTTCTGATAGAAAGCACCATAACAGCCATACCTGCCGAGTGTCTTGTATCTGATGTAGGTGCTGGAGGAAGTCTTGGAAGATGCATATTAAGTCTACACACATCCTATGTCAATCTCTCTCTTCCATCAGGCCAAACAGCTCTCACCTCCACTCTGTCACTAATCAAACTCTGACTACTCAATTGCTCACTCCTCTCCTTACTTTTCTACTTTCTGCTATGCAGACTGGGAGAGAGAAAGAGGTGGATGTGGCAGGAAGAGCAGTTGCACAGAGCCCAAAGTCAGCTTTTAATTATTATTTTATAGCTAGCCAGTCCTGCATCCCTCCTAAGTTCCCACACTCGGTTTCCTCTGTACAACAACATAGTGGAAGAGTATATGAGGACGAGTGAAGCAGCTCCATTAGCCACTATGTTACAGGGCAACTGTAGTGCCCAAAATGACTTTTGCTCTTTATAATGAGCATAAAATTCAATCCATACATTGTGCTAGAAAATGCAAGAAAAACCTATGCCAGAAAGAGTCACAAACAATGGCAACAATTATCAAGTCGCTTAACGGAACTTCCAGAATGGACCAACATATAGTTACTATTTCAGTAGTCTGGGGTTCACTAATTAACCCACTGAACTGTGAATTGTGGTGAATTGAGATAGTGATTAGTGATGCAGTGGTACTATTTTTAGAGGAAACAGTAAATTCAATACTTGTGATCAATTTAGTCTTTAATCTTTCTAGGGTCAATAATATGAGTACCATTCCATAATAAGAAAATTAATTCTCTAGAACAGCTACATGTACTTTGCTGGTTAAAAACTGTTTAAGGGACACTCTGGGCACAATACAAATTTAATGGACTTGATGATGCATTTGATAGATTTTGGAATTAATACTATATCTTGTTTTTATTTTTATTTTTTTGGCATGTTTACAACTTTATAGTTTTTGTAGAAACAAATATAAATGTTTTGCAAAATTCTGTACCAAAGGCCTGCCTCCTTAACCACGCCCTCTCATGCCACAAAGACTTCCTTATCAAACGTATGCACACAGTCTCAGCCCTAACAGCACTGAGTGAGTCCAACAGAGAAACTCCAAACAGGTAGTGATATCCTTACTATATGTCTCCCTGGGTGTCCTCTCCTTCTAATGCAGCTCGTTTTGTTGTTCTGATCATTCAGTGATGTCAGCAGCAGAGATGTGTACATACATTTGATAGGAAGTATTTTTCTGAAATGGGGGTGTGGCTAAAGAGGCAGTCTTATGGTGCAGTATTTTGCAAAACATTTATTTTTTTATTAAAAAATTCTAAAGATTTGAGCATGCAAAAAAAAAAGGTTTTACAGAAATTACAGCATATTATTGAAGCCAAAATCTGTCAAATGCATGAACGTTGTATTGCTGTCCCTTTAAATTATTAGTAATTGCACAACGAGAACAAAGTAGAAGCTTCAGGACATAGTTTCCATCAACCTTGTGTGATACACTTGTTAATTCATTATTCATGATTTCCTGTTTAACCCCTTAAGGACCAAACTTCTGGAATAAAAGGGAATCGTGACATGTCACACGTCATGTGTCCATAAGGGGTTAAATATTTTACTAATATTATTTAGTGAATAAATCCCCATCTATGCATTTCAATAATATAAAAATCGCTTGGAAGCATTTACCATGTATCTGCATATTACAGTTTAGGTCAATTAATGCACATAAGGAATTAAGCAATTAATATTTCCATGATTACATTTCTTGATGTCTGCTCACAAAATAAATTCAGCCGATACCAGTGTTCCCTCAATTTATCCATCACTTTACAAGTAATGTGGGTTCCTGGTAACCATGGCAGCGTTATCAATGATTAATTATCACTCCTTCTTCTCAGCTGACACAACAGGAAAATAATCAGTAGCTAATAAATTACTTAAAGGACCAGTCTGGGAACCGTAACAACTTAAAATCAAGTTGTTATGGTGCCAGGAGGTCCCTGGTACTGTTTCACCTTTAAGGGGTAAACCATTCACAAATGGTTTAACCCCAAAGTCTGTGCTCCCATACCTGATCGCTCTGCCTTACCTCTTTCTGGAATCATAGATAATGGAAAGGCTGTATCGGGGAGGAGCATCTCTGAATGGCTTAGAACAGTCAGTTGACACTCTAAGCCAATTAGTAGCTTTCCACTCATAAAAAAGTTGCATTCCTTTTCTTATGAAGTGGGTAGCTACTGATTGGCTTAGCGCATCAGCTGACTGCTTTAAAACAATCAGCGGCATCCCTGTCCAAACCTTCCATTATCTAGGATATCTTGAAAGCAGGAGGACAGATGGACAGAGCGATCCAGCGATGAAACATAAACTTTGGGGTTAAACCATCAGTGAATAGTTTAAACCCTAAATGTGAGATGGTGCCAGGGACTTCTTGATACCATAACAACTTCACTACTTTATTACGATTAATTTTTAACTGTGCCCAAACTGATCCTGTAATCAAAGAATCTATAAATTAGTAGCATTCTCCGAGGTGTGTGTAGTTTTTTCCTGTCCTCCAGATGACAGGCAGTTAATACAATTTTTAAGCTTTTTTTTTTTTTTACCCGTCACTGGTTTTTCAAAAATCACCCAGAGCCATCGAGCCTGTCTTTCCAGAGGGTGTTCTCACATACAGACTACTCAGAATACATTGTTCTGGGTAAAAGATCTGCATGCTGTAGCAGTATGTCGATAAAAAGTTGATTTAGAGAGGGCAGTAAGGAGGTAAAAGGTTCATTAGTTACTAGTTTCTTACTGTTTATTTATCACGATTCAACCTTTTCCCAGCGTGGGCTCTGTTGTTATGAGCTGCAGAGCTAGAAGTGGCTCTGTCTGAATTGTTATCAAAGTTCTAATGGCATCAATGGCACTACTTCTTCTCATGTAATCGTCAATGTTTGGAGAAAATAAGTTCCTGCTGCCTTTTCCCATCAGCCTTCTGTCTCCATGCATCATCTTGCATAATGTATTATAGATGCCTATGCATCTTGCAAGTTCAAAACACTTAACCTCTTAAGGGCACATGACGGAAATGTTCTGCCATGCTGGCCTTTTGCTTCTGAAGCTGTGTCCTTTAGAGGTTTTTAAGTAATTATGGTGCTTGCAAGAACCCATTAGCTACTCCTTCTTAAGCCACCAGCACAGAAGCCAACTTGTCTTTGCAAAAATTGATGGTTAGTGTCTCCAGACGTTGTTTTAGTCTCTTTGGAATTCTGTTCTGGCAGATCCCTGAGGATATCTTAAAATGGCGGCTGTCTGTTTTTTGGTTTCAGCTGTGCATGTGCAACAATCCTTATTGGCACCTATTGTTTTACGGCCTTTCTTATGGTGCTTTTAAGGGCACACATTTATTAAAGTGAATTCTTCTATTTTCTTGCTATTTAGAGTTTAAACTATCTGCTAATTGCTTTATAAATAACGTTTAATTCTATCTGTTTTGCTTAGTGGAATTGTTTTATACTGTATCTTGGTCTTTCACATTTTTTTCTTATTTTTAGTTCAAATTTATATTGTGATGAATTCCTCCTACTCCACCTCTTATGAATCATTTAATTTCATCATTGAATATTATTATTATCAAAAGAGTGCCCAAAACAAAGTGTGGGTCGAGCCTCTAGAAAAAAGGACAAGTCTAAAGAGTATTCAGGCAGTAGGAATTAAGGCACCTTAACTGCTTTGCTAAGAAACACACTGAGAATGCTAGAGGGAATGTGGGATCAATAAGAATCTGACTAATACTCCAGGAATCGTCAACAAAAGACACCTATATTTTCTATTTATTAAGCTAATAAAGATGTTAATGAAACAGAATGGCCTTAACCGTGAGAGATTGCCTGCCTAGGTAAAGTTCTCAAGACTTTATCCTTTCCTCGACCCCTATGCAGATACAGGTCTTTGGCCTCTAAGGTTGATGTTTCCATTTCTTGGTTGATAGTGCTAAACACTAAAAGACTATGGAGAAAAGGGATGCACAAAAGATTTGACAAGACCTACACTACACTAGGAGCAGATAGTCAAAAAAACAAAAGCTTTTTGAAGTGAGGTCACTCTAGGGTAGGCTGGGCTGATTGTAATTCAAACCAAGATGAATAAGGTCATTGTCCCGTTTTTTGAAAACTTTGTAAAGGTCAAATAAAATAAACAATACAAATCTCTCTTATGTGAATTGCAAAAGGGCCTCCTATAGAGGGGGTCATCTCACTGTTGATAGGAATCAGCAAATCAGAAACTAGTAGAAGGTAAAAGGCGGTGGGATGGAGGGGGTCTTCAGATTCAGTCTAGGGATGGCCTAGAACCCTGATATTATTCTGATGTCCTCTGTTGTTCAAATCTTCAATTTGGCAATGTAGCTCCAATAATAGTGGAATAGTGGTCTAAATTTTGCAATTTGTTTTTTTACTTCATCACATTTCATTGTTTAATGGAACCTCTCAACCCTTTTCACAAAGTCAACCTTTTAAGAATCCTGCTGCAATAGTGAATGTAGGTGATGTGAATTTTGAAAGGATACCTGTAAAAGGGAATTTAAATGGACACATACAAGTTGCATGCATGCTTGTTTAAAAATGAAAACTTTTGACAAACGCTGTGACAACTACAAACGGGTCTGACCAACAGCCCACATAATTTGTATAAACAGATTTTTTTTTTTTCCCAGACATCAAAACCCTGCAAGCAACTCTGGGTTTGTATACACTTTCCATCATTGTACATTGCACAGGAGAGTGGGAATTATGTGACACTCCACTTACCAAATCCAAACAAAATAAATGTGCTGTTTAGTAGCTATAACCACAATAAAACATACATTAATTTAATAATGCATATTTTTCATTGGGACTATATAAAAAAACTGTTTGTAAAACCTGCAGATCTCTTGTGTGTGAAAGACCGCCCACTCTCACCCCGCCCATACTTTCTGTGGCTGTCCAATCACAGTCTTCCCAAGTCTTTACAAGGCATGTGCTCTGGGTAATTGTTGCCTTTAGATTTTATCTCCACTGAGCTAAACAAACCAGGAAGTAACAGGACCTGTTGTCTGGTTGACAGCCAGAGGGAGGTGGCGGGGGGGAATAAGGTTAATTTATACAAATGCCAATTTTTATTGAAATCTGCACATTTTGTAAAATAAAAAAGAGAACCACCCTTAAACTGCTTTAGGGGTCTGGATTGTCCCTTTAAGGCGAGGATAGACTGAGAGATTTCAGCCACGTCATGTCTGTAGAAATTCACTATTTGAGAATCGGAGATTGAGGAAGTATTTCAAAATGAGGAACATTAAAAATAGAGGATATATATATATATTACTTTATTTCTATTTTATCTTATAATACATTAAAATTGCATTAACCCTCTGTATCTTTAAAGGGGAATTGCCACTCTGCAGGATTTGTAACATTATATTTATTTATTCCCAATGTTTCACAAATGTGTATTGGTAAAGTCTTGAAAAATAAAAGTTAATGAAGAAGTCCACAACTTTATCCGGCAACTGGACGCCTCCATCTTAACTCCCTAGATCATTATTTGAAGCATTATCAGGGTTATTTACTAAAGTAAGAATTCCAAGTGAATTTTAAATTCAAGGTAAAAATGGCCGAACGGGAAAACATTCTCTAAGTCAGCTATCGTTCCAGTGCAGCTACTTTGGCCTTAAAGTTGAAATTCACTTTGAATTCTCACGTTGGTGAATAACCCTGTGAGAAGAGAAGACTGAAGACAGGGACAAGTTTTACTTCAAAAGAACACTATAGAGTCAGGAACACAAACATGTATTCCTGACCCTATAGTGCTAAAACCACCTACCCCACTCTTGGCCTCCACTTGCCTCCCTAAATATAGTAAAATCTTATTATCAAGTCCAGAGCCTGCTCTGTCTGTTTGGCTAACATCATCAGAAGTGGTGATCTGAGCCAATCACAATGCTTCCCCATAGGATTGGCTGAGACTGACAAGGAGGCAGATCAGGGGCAGAGCCAGCACAATTCAAACACAGCCCTGGCCAATCAGCATCTCCTCATAGAGATTAATTGAATCAATGAATCTCTATGAGGAACAGTTCAGTGTCTGCATGCAGAGGGAGGATACACTGAATGTCAGTCACACTGTGCAGCACTGCCCAAGAAAGCACCTCTAGCAGCCATCTGGGGAACGACCAGTGGAGTTATCACTAGGCTGTAATGTAAACACTGCATTTTCTCTGAAAAGACAGTGTTTACAGCAAAAAGCCTGAAGGGAATGATTCTACTCACCAGAACAAATGCAATAAGCTGTAGTTGTTCTGGTGACTGTAGTGTCCCTTTAATGTAAAATTAATTTAAAAGAAAAGGAAGCATCTCATAAACAAAAGTTCTGTCAAGACAATATCTCATGTGATGCCCCTCCCTCTGTAATGCTACAATGCACATTGTTTGGAAAAGCTTTTATCCTCTTAGAATTTGTATCCATGTTTTGCATTCCTGAACTGCACTCAGCTAACAACTTGCTACTTTGTAAACAATAAGCCACACAGTAACTGAAATGAACAATGTTACCATAAAGATACATTATTCATTCCCACTGGCACACACAGGGTTAAGCCCAGAGCAGAGGGTAATGGGAACTGCTGGCAGTGCACATGGCTGGCCAGATAGAGACCTATCAGCCTGCAGTGCATGGGAGCTGAACAAGTTATCACAAGAACAGCTGGAGACAAAATCAGGATGTGACATCACTGGCAGGAAAAAAGGCAGTTTGTTTAATGCAAACTTCACACAGCATTGCTGTGAGTGTCCCATGCTTAAAGCTGGGAGGGTTCTCTGGCTTTAAACCCCAGATCAGCTTCACAAGCAGACATTGTCTCAGGATTCATATGGTGCTGCCAGTCTGACACACTCAGCTTCTTCTAACAAGGTGAGTCCTTTAATTACTGTAAAATAATCCTGGCATGCAGACAGAGCAAGGGGACTGCATCAGGAGGGGTTACAGTACTAGCTATTGCTGGGAGTCTATGGGAGGCCAGCTTGGAATCTCAGACACTGGAATTGGTTACTGTGCAATGGACATTTTATAAAGTAAAATATATTAAAAAATCTAATCCAGTGATGGCTAAACTTGGCACCCTAAATGTGTGTGGATTATAGTCCCATGATGCTGAACTAATCCTAAGCATTTGCAGACTCCTGGGGCCCCCACTTGTTATTCTGATGGTGAGCTCAGAGTAGTAGGAGTTGACTTTCCTAAATGTTCATTGAACAATCTGCTGGCTGGGCGTTTGGATGAATGTAGCTCACATTTAGAGTGCTAAATTCAACCATCACTACTTAATCTGATGCTGAGATAAGGGTAGCAGGAGCTGATCACTAATATTGCTAAATATTCTGAAATAAACTGCTGGTGTCCTCTTAGCTTTGTTTTTATTTGGACCCCACGGCTTGTAGTGGTAAGTGTTTGTGAGGTTTAATACATGTCTGTGTGCATTACTCATGAACTTTCTAAACTAACTCCCAAGAGGCCCTGGAGAGTATTAACCCTTAAACAGTTCATCATATACATTGTATACAGGTAAAGGGGTTCTGGCGTGCTATGATTTGAAGATGTTCTGGGATTATATGAATTTCAGGAGATAATTAGTCTGCAAGGTATTTATAAAGAGAATTCAATTCTTGTAGTAGTGTCAGACATTATCCAGTGCAAGCGGAGCTATAGAGCATGACCTTGTGACACTTCGACACACCAGGATCTGGTAAACGTAGTCTGATGCCCCGAATATTTGTCCTGTTACCCTGACACACAACCCAATGATATAGGATTCTGGCATGCACCCATAAAGCTCATGAAGCTGAGATTCTAAGCAATGCCAGGTGAGTCTATAAGACACTGGCCAATGCCACATGAGATTTGTATCAGTGCCCTGAAACCCTGGCCATGTGTCTCGACTTCCTGATAATCAGGTTGTGTATCCCAATAAAGTGTCTATTCACCTAGAAATGAGAAAATTGCCAACGGTTGGAGTTCCCCTAACATCTGTTGTATAACCTGATACCATGGGTATTTCTCATGGACCCCTCATACAATGAGCCCTCTGGCCATATACCCCAACACAAATTGACGTAAAGCAGGCTGGTATCCTAATATGACCCTGACACCCCAACAATCCTGCCTTTTCCCCCCCCTCCTTTACATTGAAAACCCAACATGCAATATATTGAGCCCCAATCTCTTATGCGTTTTGTACTCTGTCCATGATATTAATTTTACATTACATTTTTTTCCTATTTTATATTGAACGGATGCCACGAAACCTCTCTCCCTTTCAGCGGGCCTGGGTTTAATAAATGTGTTCAGTTTATTTAAAAAAAAAAAAGAAGCTTTTGTATGTATATATATACTCCATTACAAGACATTCCTTCGTTGAAGGGGTTAATGTGCTAAATTGTAACTTTTGCTGAATTGCCTAAGGAATGTCCAAGTTTAGGTGCAAATTGCTTAACTGGAAAGAATGTCTTTATTTCGTTGAGTTGAACATTTTTCAATTCTTCTCTTTTGGCCTCAGTTATGCATTCCATAAGCTCTCTTCGTATTGAATAAAGGCCAAAATCTGTTTTCAGATCCCCATCATAGCATTTATTAATGACTTAAAGTACAACTGTCCCCTCAACGCTATTATTAATATTATTTTTTAATGTAATAATCCTTTCATCAAGTTTCAAAAGGAAATTTATTCTTTGTTCAATTCAGTATATGTTGAAAAAAATAAAACTGAAAAATCCTTAGTACCAGACAGGATCTTTCAGCCCATACACCTTGGGTCAGACAGTGTGTAAAACCAGATAGTTAGTCTCTATGGTCTTCCCTGCTTCACTCCGTGTCCGTGCAGTGACATCATCGACCATATAACTGTCTGACCCAAGGTGCATGTATATGGCTGAAGAATTCTGTCATAGATTGTTGGTGAAATGAAGTATGTTAAACAATGAAGAAAACTCATCCCTACCTTTTAGTATATTTCCTTCCAAAACCTGAAAGGATTATTTTAGAAAATAAAGATGATGTGGCTGTTGTCCTTTTAAAGGGACACTTTAGTGTTCGGAATGCAAAGATGTATTCCTAACACTGACATGTTCTCCTGCGCCCCCCCACCAGCATTGTAATGGGTTAAATTACACTTTTTTCACTTACAACCCAATTCCGCTGATGTCCCTTGGTGATGGGTTGTGTTCCACCATTTCTTACATTAAACAATGGGGGGGGACACATAATATGCATGTGCAGCAACTTCTGTGTGAACGTTAGACCTTCTCCATAGGCAAGCATTGCCTCAATGCTTTCCATCGGGTTTTCCTTGACATTGGATGTCCTCATGCAGAGTGTGAGGATGTCCAGTGTCATCTCATAAAGTGAAACTCCAGGGAGTTCCTCTAGTGGCTATCTGGTAGACAGCCACTAGAGGCAGTATTAGTAATGCAATGTTAACCCCTTAACGCCGTCACGGCGTTCTATGCTGTCCCGCATTAAATGGGCTTTAAAGTCGTTGCGGCGGCATAGAACGCCGTAACAGCTTGCAGCCCCAGGAGCTCGGAGGTACTTACCTCTGCAGCGATCCTCTTCTGGAGGCAGCCCTCCCCGGCAAATGAGGCCCCCAGGGGAGAGCGATCACATGGCCCACTATAGCTGGCTGTGGATCTGTCAGCAGGGGTACTGTCTGAAATGTCAGACAGTCCCCCTGCTGGTGGGAAATGTAAAAAATAAAACATGTTTTAAAATAAATTAAATGTGTGTGTGTGTGTGTGTGTGTGTGTGTAATAAATAAATAAATATATATATATATATATGTATGTGTAACGTCATACGTAATGTGTGTGTGTGTGTGTATGTATATGTGTATGTGTGTGTGTATATATATATATATATATATATATATATATATATATATATATATATATATATATATATATACACACACGTATAATTAGAATAAATAAAATATTTAAAAAAATTAAATTTTATATATATGTATATTTAAGTAATATTTTAACATAATTATGTGACATAATTATTTTTTTTGGCAGTAAAAGCTAACAGTATTATGACATTTACAGCTAAAATGCGAGGTGGAACTACAAATTTTTAAAAAAAAATTTAAAAAAATTTCTCACAGTTTTTTTATTTTATTCATAGTAAATTATGTTTCATATATAAATATTTAATAGGAAATGAAAGCCCTGTTTCTCATGAACAAATTGATATATAATAAGTGTCGGTACATATAACATGAAAGAGGTGAATTTCAGTAAAAGCTAACAGTATTATGACATTTACAGCTAAAATGCGAGGTGGAACTACAAATTTTTTTAAAATTTTTTTTAAAAATTTCTCACAGTTTTTTTTTTATTTTATTCATAGTAAATTATGTTTCATATATAAATATTTAATAGGAAATGAAAGCCCTGTTTCTCATGAACAAATTGATATATAATAAGTGTCGGTACATATAACATGAAAGAGGTGAATTTCAGTTGAACAGACATATAGCGCAAATTCCAGGTTTTGTTTACATTTTGTTTTGATCAGAACGTGTACTATTGACTCCGTCCTGAAGGGGCTAACATTAGAGTTTGTCTAAAACTGCAGTCTTTCACATTGCAGAGTTAAGGGGAACATGAGCACTGCACTCACACCATTTCAAATAGATGAAGTGGTCTGGGTGCCTATAGTGTCCCTTTTAGCAACAACCTAGAGAAGTGATAGACAGTTTGGATGACAGTCTGATTACAGAACGTTTAAAGAATAAACTGCAACCAAACCAATGAAGGTATTGCTAACCACTACCCGCCCCACCCGCTGCTGAACAGAACCTCGTATCACTCTTATCTGGCCTTACAGCTGCTAATCACTGAATCAAGGCTCATGGAAGGTCTAGAGTTTAGATTATATGCTAAATCTTCTCAAATGTGATATCGGAATCTGACTGAACTGGAATTGTAGCAGTTCACCATGCTACAGTAAGAACGTTATTGTAAGCAGTTGCCGTGGGGATGGAGAAAGTCATGTACACTTTCCAAGCAACCAGCGTGGAGACCAATTTTTCAACTTAGGGAGCTCTCAACTCTTGGCCTATACAGCAATATGGGTCAAAGGTGGTTGAGGAACTTCCTCGATGCTTTATGGTGGTTTAACCCTAGTAGTTCTGCAAAAACTGGGGAGCTACCTCGGGCCGCAGGTTATCTAGAGTTGGCACAGGGATTACGTCCGTCATGAGTGATCTAGATCTATCATGATTTAAAAGGATTTGCATTGACCCTTGTTGTGCATAATTTAAATAATAAATCTACCCTCCTTTCCAGGATGACAAGATATGACAACGTTTTAAATGCCACAGGGCTAAGACGAGTTGTTGTAGTTTGTATGTTGTTTTTTTTGTTTTTTTTTAAATCCTTTTAGACTTTGTTATAAATCGGAAATTGTGAATTCGTGGCTAAAATTTAGCAAGAACTGGGATTCTCCTCCACTCTCCCCATATCAATGTTCTACACTTTGTATTAAAATGTGTATTTATTTATTTAAATTTGTTTCTTGATTGTGCACAAATCTCATGGTTGTGAATAACCTCTGGAACAGTAAAGAAATAATCGCTTCCTTTTAGTGCTAAGTGTGTTACATAGGCTTTCCCCCAGAAATTCCCCACTATGTAAGATTCACACTTTCTTGTATTTACTCATCTCTTTCAATTTCCTTTAATCTAAAAACAAAACTACAAATGCAGAAGTGTTTTGTTTTTTGCCTCAAGATGAAGTTTGTGTCCACATGTTTAATTCAAAGTGCCGCGGTTTTAGGAAATCTTTCTATGAAAACGTAACCACTGCCGTGCTGTATCCACATGATCTACACCCGCACACTATAAATGATGGGATTTATTAACCAGATTTCAAGGTTGGCCAAGTATATCGATGACTGGCAAGGAGTTTGACTTGTTGCTGTATCATTTTAGTTTACCCAGTTTCCATATTACGTAAAGTTTGATGTCAAGTGACACACAATCTGTTATCGCTAGACCTGACTGTCGTGTATCTGGGGTATATAATATGTCATTGGATCTCCGTCATATAGCTGTGAGAAACAAAGCAGCAGAATACTAGTGTTTTACCTTAGATAATGTTGAATACTGTTAGTATTTGTTTTCTCTTTTTGTCAATCCTATGAACTTGTCCTTGAACCATATGGATCTACATACTACACTCTTCTTTGGTCCATTTACACAAGGCTGTACACATATTTTGCAAGCTAAGTTAAATACCTCATTTACATCCAATGATCTCCAAGTGATGTGCCTGATTCTAATATTCTCTGAGCTGAGCGATTGAAGTCTGGAGACCTGAAGAGCACCTACAATGATAAAAACTCAAGAATTAGTTAGTTAAATGCCTGTTGATGTCTTCCAGACATAGCTTTCACATTCTCCAAAGGAGCTGTTATCTCGATGCAACTGTTCCATTCATACTCCAGAAAGACTCATTCTGATCTGAACTGCAACCAGGACACAGAACTGTGGACTTAAGAGAACACGCCAAGCACCAAAACAGCTTATACTGCTTCCCTACACACTTTCTGAAAAGGAGTCTACATGTTTTAGCTTTCTTTATTGCACAATGTGTTTAATTTAGAATTTCTTCTCTCCTGCTCTGTTAATAGCCTGCTGCAGCCTATAGGAGACTCATGTGTGTGACTAAAGTTCAATAAACCGAGCAGGAGATAAAACACATCTAAAGTAAACACACTGTGCTGTAAGATCCGAATGAAACAATTTTTTTCATGTTGACTGAGTGTGAGTCACAGCCAGGGGAGGTGTAGCTATGGCTGTATAAACAGATTTGAAAGTGATTTAATTCCCAAATGGCAGAGAACTGAGCAGTGAGACTGCAGGGACATGATCTATACACGAACACCACTTCACTAAGCTGAAGTTGTGTAATTAATCATGTTTAGCATACTCCATTAAATTGACCCCTCTTATCTTACAGCAGTGCCTATGGTGAGTTCAATCACTCCATTTTATTTGTTTTGTCACACTAGTCTTAATTAGCATGACAGATAACCGAGGATTTTGAACACCCAAAGCCCTCAGCCTGTAACATCATGACAAAGTTTTGATTTCCCCATTCTGGATCCAAAATATTGGCCAAATCACCCTTAACCCTTTTGCTAATGATAAATTGACCAGGCAAAGCTTTCATATATGATGTCCCAAGCTGAATAAGTGGGCTTGAGGTGTAGTGAAAATCTAAATCTTTACTTTTTTCCATTTTAATCATTTGACAAAAAAAACTGATTTACTTCACCCATAGAATCCTTGCACTGTAACCACAGCAACAAGCTGAAATGGTTATGGAGCTTGGCAGGTCCCGTTAAGGATAATTTTCAAAGTTGAATAACGGCGCACATTATTAGATGTTATTCATTAACCTGTTACATGTATGTAAAAAAAAATATATATATATATATATATATATATATATATATATATTTATATTTTTGAGTAAGGGGCAAATAGCCGTATATGGAGTAAGGTTCCAGCATAAGCGTAGGATAGTATAAAGGGAGCAAGTCGGTTGTGGTGTGCCGAGACCGACGATACGGTAAGCATGTAAATAAAGAGGGCCCACCAAGGAGTAAGAAAGTAAAGAGAAAGTGTTGAAATGAGGAGTGGGTGGGAGGGTCATTCTGATGCTGACCTCAAGCGGTATGGAGTCAGGTAAGGGGTTGTCCCTTATATAGGGGAGTGAATTAATTTTAGCCCCTCCCACATATACAGGCCAATCGGCCTTAATTCTTGTGTAAGGGGCAAATAGCCGTATATGGAGTAAGGTTCCAGCATAAGTGTAGGATAGTATAAAGGGAGCAGGTCGGTTGTGGTGTGCCGAGACCGACAATACGGTAAGCCTGTAAATAAAGAGGGCAAAAATTAATAATCAAAGATTTAATACAGTCAACAAATATATACAAATTAACCAGACATTTCCTTAAATGCATTACAGTATTTAATTCCTGGAAGGATTTTAAAGGTAGGAATCTAGGACCGCAAGTGGACACCATTTGTTGTGGGTAGGATAGTATGTTATCTCTACTGTTGGTGCGTGTTGACTCATATCGGAATGTGGTAGAGCCAATAGGTAATGATATATGTGTTAATGTACGTGGGATCGTTGAAGACAATGATCTGTCTGAGTGGTGGTTATGGTAGTGGATTCTCTGGCCTGAGAAAGGCATTGAAGGCAGTGCATGGCTGGTAATGGCCGACTTGTTAATATAATTGAATGGTTGTAGATCTAATAGGTCCGATAAGGATGGAAAAGTTGGATGGCTATTTGGTAATCTCTGAGAGGAACGTGGGGGAATGGATTCCTGAAAACCTCTGAGTATATTCTTGTCTGGTTTGATAGCATGAAGTCATGGTAGTTTTGGCCATAGGTTATCCTGTGTTGTTGAATGCCTGTAAAATATATAATTAATGGTGTGTGAGATGGTTTTAGTTTAAGGTGGCAAAAAGAAGCAAAACCTAGGAGAAATGTTATGACACAGGTTGAGCTATGTCGTGTTCCAACGACATTCTTTAAGCCAGGTGAAAAGCTGTGTTATGCGTTCTACAAGTATGGGACGAAAGTGCTAGGTGGGATAGTGCATGCTATGATTTTTGAATATGTCTAATCCATGATTTTGTCTCTGGAACAAAAAAGTGGCCGTGACTGTATGGGCGGCCGTAGGAAGCGTATGATGAACATGCCTGGAATATAAATGAGACAATTGTCGGCAGGGATGTATACCTCGCCTGGTACATGAAAGTAAAAGAAATGTGATAAGTGGCCAACCAAGTGAGTTCCCCAGAAATATCATGATCTTATGGATGATGAGTGGCATTTGTTGATGATATGACGTGCTTAGTTGTCTGAGTAACAACGGATTGATGACCCTGACCATGATTTACCCCATGCTACAGCAGCTGCTACAATGGGGTAGATCCCCCAAAGGGGCTGAGGTGGTGGAAAAATTTCCAAACCTGGATGCCATGGCCAACAGCTCCAAAGCAATCGTTCCTGGTAGATCGCTTCCAAACCTGCGGTAGATGCCGCGTCAGACAATCTTGGAAGGAACGTGCTTTTACCATGCCAAGTGGTTAAGAAATGTGCAGGTCTGCTGTTGCTGGGGTGACTAGGGACATCCTCTGATCGTCATGTTGGAAGTGTGGGGAAAAAAAGGGGAAAGTACTCTGGATGTGAAAGCGTGGCCTTGTGGTATGATTGGCATGCCAAAATTAAGGAACCTGGTAGGGATTGTAGTTCCTTGCGGTTGTAAGTACTAAGCAGGAGGTAGTGATTGATGTAGTTGAGAATGTTCCCTATTTGTCTTGTGGTAACTTGCGTGTATGGATGCCGACTCAAGTCGGATGCCCAGTAATGTTATGATAGTGTCTGGGCCTTCTGTTTCTTATTGTCAGGAAAGTGACAGGGATCCAATACGCAGAGTGCGCACAGAAGGAGGTACGTATACCGGACCTTAGAATGGCCGGACTAACGTAAGGACAAAGCAAGAATAGTCAAAAGGTAAGCCGAGGTCAAGGGAGCCGGAGGACAGGTAAGCGAGATACAAGCCGAGTCAAAGGAGAGGAGAGAACAACAGGACAAAAGACAAGCAAGGGTCAAAACCGGAAACACAAGATAAAGAACGCGCTGAGTGACTAGCAAGCTAGAACCACGACAGGGCAATGAGCAGTAGTAAAGGTTTCCTTTAAATACCCTGTTACCTAAATGGAGACCACGCCCCCAAAAGGTCCGGAATAGCGGTTCCCGGCACTTTATGCAAATGCCGACGTCATGACGTCGACGCTAGCCGTCGCGTCATAAAAGGGGGAGGAGCTAGCGCGGCCGGCGCGAAAACGGCCGAAATATGCCGAAATGCTAGGGGAAGGGAGCCCCTAAGCAGAGAGGATGTCCTCCCTGGATACATCACCAACAGGTACCCTGACAGTACCCCCCCTTCTAGAAACGCCCACCGGGCGGATGGGACCGGGCTTAGAGGGAAAACGAACGTGGAAGGCCCGAAGAAGACGAGGAGCATGCACGTCTATACAGGAACCCAAGACCTCTCTTCTGGACCATAACCTTTCCAGTCTATGAGGTATTGCAGCTTCCCCCTAGAAATACGAGAATCAAGGATGGACTTGATGATATATTCCTCCTGACCATCCACACGGACCGAGGATGGAGGAGCAGAGCGGGAGGAAAATCTGTTACAAACAAGAGGTTTCAATAACGACACATGAAAAGAGTTAGGGATGCGTAGAGTAGGAGGTAGATCCAGCAAATAAGAAACCGGGTTGATCCTCCTCAGTACCCTGTAAGGACCAATGTAACGAGGAGCAAACTTCAAGGAAGGAACTTTCAGGCGAATGTGTCTGGTACACAACCAGACCCTATCCCCGGAGAAAAAATAGGAGCAGGACGCCTACGCCTATCAGCATGTGACTTAAACACCGCGGAACTACGTTCAAGAATTTGTCGAGTCTGATCCCACAACTTTCTCAGGTTGGCTATATGAATATCAACCGACGGTATACCCTGGGAAGGAGACACCGACGGAAGAACAGTAGGGTTAAAGCCATAGTTCAAGAAAAAGGGGCTATTACGAGTGGAACCACAAACAAGGTTGTTGTGAGCAAACTCCGCCCAAGGAATCAGACCGACCCAGTCATCCTGGTGTTCAGAAACAAAACAACGTAGATATTGCTCAATTTTTTGGTTAGTGCGTTCGGCTGCTCCGTTAGATTGAGGATGATAGGCCGAAGAAAAATTCAGTTTGATGCCCAACTGTGAACAGAAGGATCTCCAAAAACGGGAAATAAATTGGGAACCCCTGTCTGACACAATCTCATTAGGAATACCATGTAAACGGAAAATTTCTCTAGCAAATATCACGGCCAGTTCGGGGGAGGACGGAAGTTTAGGCAAGGGAACGGAATGAGCCATTTTAGTAAACCTGTCAAGGACCGTGAGGATAACTGTATGCCTATTGGAAGCTGGTAGATCAACAATAAAATCCATAGCCAAACAAGCCCAAGGTTTGTTGGGAACGACTAAGGGCTGCAATAAACCACAAGGGAGATCCCGCGGAAGTTTATTCCTGACACAAACATTGCAAGCCTTGACAAAGTCTTCCACATCCCTACGTAAACCGGGCCACCAGAAGTCTTTGGAGATCAGGCAGTAAGTTTTGTGGATGCCGGGGTGACCAGCGAACTTGCTATCGTGAAAACAGCGAATAATGTCCACTTGGAATTTGGGAGACACGAACAAGCGGCCCACAGGAGTACGTTCGGGAGCAAGAGATTGTTCGTTCATAATATCAGCGAGCAATGGAGAGTGTATTTTGACATTGGTGTTGGCGATAATATTGACTTCAGGAATAATAGGGAACAAAGTATCCTCTGTAGAGGTGGTAGGTTCGTGCTGACGTGACAAAGCGTCTGCCTTAGTGTTCTTAGAACCAGGCCTGTAAGTAAGCACATAATTAAAGTGTGTAAGGAACATAGACCAACGTGCCTGCCTGGCAGATAATCTTTTGGCCTCCCCCATATACGATAAATTTTTGTGGTCAGTCAAGATAGTAACTGGGAGGACGGTGCCCTCTAACAAATGTCTCCATTCCTTTAATGCCATAATGATAGCTAGAAGTTCTCTATCACCAATGTCATATCTCCTTTCAGTGTGTGATAGTTTCTTGGAAAAAAAACCGCAAGGGTGCAGCGGCTTATCTAAACTTTGTCTTTGGGATAACACTGCGCCTATCCCTGTTTCAGACGCATCAACTTCAAGTAAAAAGGGTAGAGAGGTATCAGGATGAACTAATACAGGTGCTGAGGCAAAAGACTGTTTGAGCGTTTCGAAAGCAGATAAAGCCTCAGTAGACCAGGTTTTGGTATCGGCTCCTTGTTTGGTCATATTAGTGATAGGAGCGATAACAGAGGAGTACCCTTTAATAAAACGTCTGTAATAATTAGAAAATCCAAGAAATCTTTGTATGGCTTTGAGTCCCTTAGGTAAAGGCCAATCTAAAATCGATTTTAGTTTGGTCGGGTCCATCATAAACCCGTCTTTGGAAATTACGTAACCTAAGAAAGTTACCTGAGACTGGTCAAAGCTACATTTTTCCAATTTACAATACAATCCATGTTGTAAAAGTTTCTGTAATACCTTTCTGACTTGTCTATGATGTGAATTAATGTCTCTAGAATGGATTAGTATATCATCCAAATATACAATTACACATTCATGTTGGAATTCTCTAAGAACTTCATTGATCAAGTCTTGGAAGACGGCCGGGGCGTTACAAAGCCCAAACGGCATTACGGTATACTCATAATGCCCGTAACGGGTATTAAATGCTGTCATCCATTCATCTCCTTGTTTAATTCGCACTAAGTTATATGCTCCTCTTAAGTCAAGTTTGGTAAAAATACTCGAGCCCCTTAGTCTGTCAAAGAGTTCAGTAATCAAAGGAATAGGGTAAGCATTTCTGATAGTAATTTTGTTCAATCCCCGATAGTCTATACAAGGACGTAAGGTACCGTCTTTCTTTTCTACAAAAAAGAAACCCGCCCCCGCTGGAGAAGAAGACTTTCTAATAAATCCTTTGTCTAAATTCTCCTTGATATATTCCTCTAAAACTAAGTTTTCCTTGGTGGATAGAGGGTATACCGTACCCCTGGGAGGCATAGTACCAGGGAAAAGTTTAATAGAACAGTCATAAGACCGGTGGGGAGGTAAAGTATCTGCCTTACCCTTGTCAAATACAGATTTGAGGTCTAGATATTGTAATGGTATCTG
Organism: Pelobates cultripes; assembly: GCA_933207985.1. Taxonomy (NCBI): domain Eukaryota; kingdom Metazoa; phylum Chordata; class Amphibia; order Anura; family Pelobatidae; genus Pelobates; species Pelobates cultripes. Next base: position 14,256,849 of record OW240919.1, on the reverse strand, counting down.
AACGTCTGTGGATTGAGAAGTGTTAACATAAGAGTTTACGGGGCAAACAGAAGTAACTCTCTGCAGACATTCTTTCCTACAACCCATACCCCAAGAAATGATTTCTCCACCCTCCCAGTCAATCTGAGGGTTGTGTCTCTTGAGCCAAGAATATCCTAGTACCACTGGGACTGCCGGGGAGGAAATTAACAGAAGGGAAATCAACTCCTCGTGGAAAATACCAACAGTAAGCTTAACGGGTTCGGTCTCATGGAATATTACTGGTTCAGATAAAGGTCTACCATCTATGGCCTCAACGGCCAAGGGTGTATCTCTCAATTGGAATGGGATACAATGCTTATTAGCGAAAGTTTGGTCTATAAAACTTTCTGCTGCTCCAGAATCTAATAATGCCATCGTAGTAATAAACCCCTTTTCCCAAGCTAGAGAGACAGGAATCAGAAGCCTATGGTCTTTTTTATTATGCATAGAGGACAGTAATGAAACACCCAAGGCCCGTCCTCTAAGGGAACTTAGGTGCGAGCGTTTCCCGGACGATTAGGGCAACTAAGACGTAGGTGACCTCTCCGCCCGCAGTATAAACAGAGACCCTCCCTTCTTCTGTACTGTCTCTCAGCCTCAGATAAGCGAGTATTACCTATTTGCATAGGTTCTGGTGGAGTAGGATTATAGGAGTCAGGGTTCTGAAATGAGGGAGCGAGTCTTACAGGAAGTCTAGTAACTCTTTCCCGAGTGTTCTGCCTCTGTCTCATGCGTTCATCTATTCTGGAAATGAAGGATACTAAATCCTCTAAATTTTCCGGAAGTTCTCTTGTGGCAATTTCATCTAGAATTTCATCAGACAATCCATTCAAGAAAACATCCATAAAAGCTTGTTCGTTCCATTTCACTTCTGCTGCCAATGATCTAAACTCTAGAGCATATTCTACAAGGGTCCTATCTTGTTGTTTAAGGCGTAACAGGGATCTGGCCGCATTAATCTTCCTCCCTGGGGGTCAAAGGTTCTTCTAAAAGCCGTGACAAACGCAGTGTAGTTGTAGACTAAAGGATTGTCATTCTCCCAAAGGGGATTGGCCCATCTAAGTGCTGTATCTATTAGCAGGGTTATAATAAAGCCTACCTTAGCCCTGTCAGTGGGGTAAGCCCGGGGTTGTAGTTCGAAATGTATGCTTATCTGGTTTAAAAAACCACGACAAGCATCAGGCGAACCCCCATATCGTAATGGTGACGTGACATGGGAAGATGCGCCTACAGTGGCTACTTCCAAACCAGTACTTAGCGATTGGCTAGCAGTGGAACGTATTTCTTCAGACTGGGTACTGGAGCGTGTTAACAAAGTTTGTAACGCTAAAGCCATTTGGTCCATTCTATGGTCCATGGCCTCAAATCTGGAGTCAGGAGGACTAGCACCTGCAGGATCCATCTGGCCCTGTCGTAATGTCAGGAAAGTGACAGGGATCCAATACGCAGAGTGCGCACAGAAGGAGGTACGTATACCGGACCTTAGAATGGCCGGACTAACGTAAGGACAAAGCAAGAATAGTCAAAAGGTAAGCCGAGGTCAAGGGAGCCGGAGGACAGGTAAGCGAGATACAAGCCGAGTCAAAGGAGAGGAGAGGACAACAGGACAAAAGACAAGCAAGGGTCAAAACCGGAAACACAAGATAAAGAACGCGCTGAGTGACTAGCAAGCTAGAACCACGACAGGGCAATGAGCAGTAGTAAAGGTTTCCTTTAAATACCCTGTTACCTAAATAGAGACCACGCCCCCAAAAGGTCCGGAATAGCGGTTCCCGGCACTTTATGCAAATGCCGACGTCATGACGTCGACGCTAGCCGTCGCGTCATAAAAGGGGGAGGAGCTAGCGCGGCCGGCGCGAAAACGGCCGGAATATGCCGAAATGCTAGGGGCAGGGAGCCCCTAAGCAGAGAGGATGTCCTCCCTGGATACATCACCAACAGGTACCCTGACACTTATGGGGTACTGGGACGCCCAAGTGGTCAACCAGACTAAGCTGCCGTGAGGCTTCTAGTGAAAAATGTTATCTTTGATCAACAAGAAGTCTTCTAGATAGTGTATGACTGTAAGGCCTCTGGATATGTTATCATAACCAGCACAGAGCATCTGCGAATATCGATAGTAGGCTAATCTGTAGCCCGAAAGTTGAGCGGGGAAAGGATTGCCCATTTTATGCCATGTAAGTGCCAGTGTGTAGGGTAGATGTTAGCCGTTTACTGCGTTGATGATATTAGTCTTACTTAACCAAGCTTCAACCCATGCTTGAGTGATAGCTGTAAAGGTAGATCAATGGTGTTGTATAGTAAGGAAACTCCTTGGAAGGTATGAGGGAGTTGAGACTTGGGGTAGCGAAGGTGTGTGGTGCCAATAAGTCTATGGTTAGTCTTTGTTTAAGGGAAGATTTTCTTGTGACAATACCAATGTGTTTGTGTTTGGCGCCATGCTGTAATTGGTGGAGATTGGAAAACCCCTCTGCAAATCTTGGCTATGAGTGTGTTTACAGCCGATGGTTCTGTTGTGCTGATTGTAAGTGAGGGCATGCTATATTCCTTGAAGGTGTATTTATCATACCTGTATGGGAGCCCTTTGAAGCTCCAGAGCTTTAGTAAATCTACTACAAGTCTGGAAGGGTGATGAGTCAGTAGTGTTGAAAATGCATTGGTGTGTACGTTATTTGTAAGTTGTATTGGGACACATGGTTTGTCATGTGCCCTGAACCATTTGAACATATATGCAACAGTCTATATGCAATGCAACTACTCATATCAATTGTCTCTGGTAGTTCAGAGGTGATGGTACCTGGAGCCTGAGAGTGCTCGTCCATTTGTTTGGGACAAAATCCCTTCTGTATGGGTACCTGCACAAATAAACATCTCTACATATGCCAACCCAACCAAAGGATGGTCAGTTTCCGATTTACCTGGAATCCCTGGATCTGACCATCACAGATACATCATCATCATACATATATATGCCTTGTTTCCCCAATGTGCTGGGATCATACGTGTGTGTCATAAGAACTGATTGTACCAGCTAACAGAGTTTCGGTTGGTGCTGGTTGTACAGTAGCGTGAGGCCCAGCCTTGTGAGGGCTATGGTGACCGACTCAAGATTGCCAGTCTGTCGTAAATTTTTTGGCTCATGAGTTTGAGTGAGTTGGTGTTGCTGGGCCTTCCCCTGCCTCCGTGTTGTCCGTTGATGTATGGAGGAGTTTGAATAATTCTGCTTTCCTTGCTGTGGCAGGGTAGGGGATTTGTCACCTCCTTAGGTCGGTGGTAATGTGTGGGATCGTCCAGGATCTGATTGCTGCTGGACTAGCAACATCTCCTCTGCTTGAAGGTGTATCAATTCTAGCCGGGGTGCTAAGAAGGTGATTCCTATCTATTTGAGAAATTCTTAAATAACAATAAAGATTGCAATTATTATTTGTACCCAGGGGTCTTGTACTGGCTTGCTAGCTAAGCCGTAAGGCGAAATGATTAGTCTTGGTGTTTTTTGGTGACTAGGGAGGCCCTGCTAGTTGCCAAGTGGCTTGAGAGGCTCTATCTATGCTTGGCGCAAGGGGATTTTGTGTGGCCACCGAACGTTGTGGCAGGATGTTGGCCTCTCGGTGACAGTAACCAGAAAAATAGGAAGGGAAGTGACAGGTCAGGCTCTCTCTATGATACAATGCGAGACGGCTAGCTCACAAGTGGCCTGAGGGGTGTATGCCTCAGAGTGTGAGGCAGGGTGTTGGCCTCGCAGGACCACTAACTGAAGCGTAATGCAGAGAAAAAAGGGGGTAATACCTATTGGGCCCTAAAACCCTAATTGCCAGTACACTATTATTATTCCAGGGAAGGTAAGAGATGGATAACTACGTGAGCAGGCGTATGTACCTGGTAGTATGGTATTGAACCTGACAACCTGTATAGGTTTTTTTTAGTAGTAACTGTAACCTGAATGGATAAAACCGTATGGCATAAGGAAATATGGCATAGACCAAGCTTATCTTAATACATATAGTATATGTGAAAAGTAAAGTGATGTGTAAATATTAAACATCGTAGCCATACTGGTTAAATATGTATCAATCTTAACCCATTAAGTGTGTACAAGTTATAAAGTGGTCTGTCCCCACCTTGTATGTTTTATGTCCCCTTGCTAGGGGAAAGTCTGTTGTGTGAGCAGCGTGCTGTGAAAAATGTATGTGAACTATATTACCAGTTACGTGTATACAGATGCGTCTGCTACTGTGTAATAATATATGTATTTATACCAGATGTTGATATACTACTTGCTATGTGAATTGTTGTATGTCTTATTGAATGGTAGGGGTCAGTGAACATGGTGTTGCAAAATGCAAGTGCACTGGAGATCTGCCAAGTGCCCTATAGGTGGCAGTGTAGTTGGATACTGATTGGGATGTGAAATGTTGTTTGTCTGTTGACCTATAGGGGTCAGTGTTTTGGTGTTTGTAAAACCCCATGAAAATTGTCAATGTACTTGACAGACCTGTAGGTGGCAGTGTTGATAGAACCACTATTGGTCTTGATGTGAAATGTAAATTATTGTGAATTAAACCTGAAGTTGAGCCCGTGCTGGAGTTTAATTTATGGTTTATGGTTATGTTTAAAACCATCATATGTGTAATTTATATTGGCTGGTAAATTGTATATGACATATGAAGACCGTTTTGCTGTTGACCAGTAGGGGTCAGAAATGCTGATTGTATGGTAAAAATACCCTTTAATCCAAATGCAAGGTTAACGTGAGATTTTGAGAGTGACCTGTAGGGGTCAATGGGTTTATGTGAAACATTGTTCGTGAGCTATGCCCCAGCATTATAGTTGTATGACAGGGAAACGAACAGTGCCCGTTTGACAATATACATTATGTGAACATAATAGCTTAATAAGTCATTGTAACAAACCAAAGTTCTGTTCGTGGGTTGTAAACGCACGAAATGTGTGTAGTACAATAGTAAATGCATGAACTAGTACCCGTTTGGTAGAAAATTGCACGAACCGTGAGCCTGGTGTGTCAGGGAAACAAAACGAAACGAGCAGTGAGATTCGAAATGCACGCACAGAATTGCCTAGTATGTTTAGAAAATTGTAACTGGTAGGTCGACTTACGGTTTGTGAGTTACTTGGACACCATCCTCGGCGATGGATTGAAGAAAGAAGGTGGTAGGCCAGAAAAGCCTGTGGCTGAATTCCTGACACAGCTCAGCTTAGAAAACTTCATGGAGTAATCAGATAAAATGGCGTCTGGATGACCCGAAAGTGGAAATCATTCTAATGCTGACCTCAAGCGATATGGAGTCAGGTAAGGGGTGTCCCTTATAAAGGGGAGTGAATTAACTTAAGCCCCTCCCACAAATACAGGCCAAACTGTCTTTATATACATATATACTGCTCAAAAAAATAAAGGGAACACTTAAACAACACAATGTAACTCCAAGTCAGTCACACTTCTGTGAAATCAAACTGTCCACTTAGGAAGCAACACTGAGTGACAATCAATTTCACATGCTGTTGTGCAAATGGGATAGACAACAGGTGGAAATTATAGGCAATTAGCAAGAGTGGTTCTGCAGGTGGTGACCACAGACCACTTCTCAGTTCCTATGCTGCCTGGCTGATGTTTTGGTCACTTTTGAATGCTGGCGGTGCTTTCACTCTAGTGGTAGCATGAGACGGAGTCTACAACCCACACAAGTGGCTCAGGCAGTGCAGTTCATCCAGGATGGCACATCAATGCAAGCTGTGGCAAGAAGGTTTGCTGTGTCTGTCAGCGTAGTGTCCAGAGCATGGAGGCGCTACCAGGAGACAGGCCAGTACATCAGGAAACGTGGAGGAGGCCATAGGAGAGCAACAACCCAGCAGCAGGACCGCTACCTCCGCCTTTGTGCAAGGAGGAACGGGAGGAGCAATGCCAGAGCCCTACAAAATGACCTCCAGCAGACCACAAATGTGCATTGTCTGCTCAAACGGTCAGAAACAGACTCCATGAGGGTGGTATGAGGGCCCGACATCCAGAGGTGGGGGTTGTGCTTACAGCCCAACACCGTGCAGGACGTTTGGCATTTGCCAGAGAACACCAAGATTGGCAAATTCGCCACTGGCGCCCTGTGCTCTTCACAGATGAAAGCAGGTTCACACTGAGCACATGTGACAGTCTGGAGATACCGTGGAGAACGTTCTGCTGCCTGCAACATCCTCCAGCATGACCGGTTTGGCAGTGGGTCAGTAATGGTGTGGGGTGGCATTTATTGGGGGGGAGCCGCACAGCCCTCCATGTGCTCTCCAGAGGTAGCCTGACTGCCATTAGGTACCGAGATGAGATCCTCAGACCCCTTGTGAGACCATATGCTGGTGCGGTTGGCCCTGGGTTCCTCCTAATGCAAGACAATGCTAGACCTCATGTGGCTGGAGTGTGAGCAGTTCCTGCAAGATGAAGGCATTGATGACTTGTTTTAAGGACATTACATCAAAGTTGGATCAGCCTGTAGTGTGCTTTTCCACTTTAATTTTGAGTGTGACTCCAAATCCAGACCTCCATGGGTAATTTTTGTGTGATTTTGTTGTCAGCACATTCAACTATGTAAAGAACAAAATATTTCAGAAGAATATTTAATTCATTCAGATCTAGGATGTGTTATTTTTGTGTTCCCTTTATTTTTTTTGAGCAGTGTATATATTACTATATGAGACTAAAAGGTTTTTTTTCCCCCCTTTTTATTTCTAATGTTACACACTATCTTGTGTTTTGCACTTATTTAATTGACTATGTAACGTTGTAGCATAATGTTTCACAACATTCCATTTCCTGGTTACTTGCTATATCACTAATGGCAGAAAATGGCCAGCGCTGGCATGAAACTTGCAATCCCATTCACATTAATTTCTCATTGTGTTCACACGATTTTATGGGCTTGAGATTTTTACATAATACTATAATGTTTAGAAACTTCACACATCTAACAATCTGGCTTTTCAGGTCTGGCAATCTATTAAAAGGACACAATACAATATGTAATTATGAGGATTTCCTGAGCGCTATTCCAAAACCTGCAGCCGTTTGGGTGCTACATTCGGCAGAGGGGAAGGATGCATTCACAAAAGCATCACACTGTTCAGGAAAGTGCTAAACAGCAGGTTTAAACTGCGTCATGGCTACATTTGGTGCTTTCCCAGTACACCTTTTCTTAAAGGGACACTCAAAACACCAATTACTGTATGTAAGTTAGGCTGCAGGTAGATATGCTGGGAGCTCCACCCCTCTTTCCAGAATTTTTATTTAATTTTATTTCTATCTAGTTTTGCGCTATAAGCATATGGTTTCTATTCTATTCACAGATTGCTCTTTTTGTTTCAAAACGCACTGATGTACATGGTGTCATGACGTGGGTTTCTGGAGAAGTAGTTATAGTAGCTGGTGACTTTAAGGATAGGCTGACAGTTGTACTGTAACTTTCAGAACCTCTTGCCATTTCCATAAACCCCTGCCTATAGGAAGTCCTATGGAAATTTTATAATCAGTCACTTCCTTGTTTGCCGTGAGTTCCTTGTAAATTCTGCAAAGGGTGGAGTTTTGCCGGAAATTTTCGTTTTTATTATTTTTTATATATTATTTTTGCATATTATTACTCTCTCTATAATGCGAGGGTTGGCAACATTTGGCTCTGTTGTAGACAATGTTGTAGCTCATGCTTTCTGCCAAAGCATCGTGGGAGATGTAGTCCACAAGGACTGAAGTGCTGAGGGTATGCTACCACTGTTGTAGTGCATTAAAAAGAATAGGTTAAATCCAAGGTGAAGCCATTTACAATATTGGTAGAATAACAATGGGTGCCTCCATCATCCTCTCCCCTGGACAATAGTGGTCTTGTGAGATGTCTTCCCGGAGCTACTGCTCACAGAGACTGGAGAAGTAATTGTGTTATTGTTAAGCGCGCAAAGCAGGAAGGGGAATTGGATGTACTTGTCCATCTAGGGACAAATGACTTGGCTTGCAATGGGGTTTCAGTTTTTTGTGTTTTTGCGAATGATATACAGCAGGTTGCTTCCACACTCTAATTCTGCCTGTGCATACCACTCAGAACGACAGGCTGATGTGTATTAGGGACTTTTACTTGTGGCTTGGTGAATGGTGTAGGGAGCAAGGACTTGGCTTCATTTCTCATGGTGGCTCTGTTTGGAATGGAAAACTGCATTAGGCTTATCAGTAAAAGCAAAAAATTCAAGAAACCACTGTGGTACTCCGCAGGTGTGGCCAAAATAGTAAAAAAAATTAAAATATTTTAGTTCTGTATTTACAGATGAAAATGAAGGAAAGGGGCCTCACTTAGGAAAAAGGACAAATGAGTAATTTTTTACATGTGAGTTTACAGAGGAAGAGGTTCTATTTCAACTGTCAAAAGTAAAGACAAATAAGTCAATGGGACCTGATGGAATACACCCTATGTTATTAAAGTGAAACTCCAGTGCCAGGAAAACAATCCGTTTTTCTGGCACTGCAGGTACCCTCTCCCTCCCATCCCCCATCCCTGGTTGCTGAAGGGGTGAAAACCCCTTCAGGTCACTTACCTGAGACCCCGCTGATGTCCCTCGGTGGTGGTTTCGGGTCGGCGTTGCTCCTCCCAGTAATTATGTCAGCCGGTGGGCGAGACTGATCCCGCCCGCCGGCTGAGGAAACCTAATGCGCATGATTTTCAATGCTTTCCTATGGGGTATTGAGCGATGCTGGAGGTCCTCATACAGCGTGAGGACGTCCAGCGACGCTCTAGCAAAGAAAATCTTTGCTATGAATCAGGAAGTGCCCTCATGTGGCTGTCTAGTAGACAGCCACTAGAGGTGGAGTTAACCCTGCAATGTAATTATTGCAGTTTATAAAAAACTGCAATAATTACACTTGCAGGGTTAAGAGTAGTGGGAGTTGGCACCCAGACCACTCCAATGGGCAGAAGTGGTCTGGGTGCCTGGAGTGTCCCTTTAAAAGAGCTTAATGGTGTACTAGCAAAACCATTAACAGATTTATTTAACCAATCATTGTTAACAGGAGTAGTCACAGAAGATTGGAAGTTAGCGAATGTTGTGCCCATTCACAAGAAAGGTAGTAGGGAGAAGTCGGGCAACTATAGGCCAGTAAACCTTACTTCAGTAGTGGTGAAAGTAATCGAAATCATGTTAAGATAGGGTTGTTGAACATCTAAAATCACATGGATTTTAAGATCAGAGACAACATGGGTTTACTTCAGGGAGATCATGCCAAACTAATCTTCTTGATTTTTTTTTTTTGATTGGGTGACTAAAATAATAGATCATGGTGGAGCAGTAGACATTGCTTACCTAGATTTAAGTAAGGCTTTTGACACTGTTGCACATAGAAGGCTTATCAATAAACTGCAATCTTTAAGTGTGGATTACAATATTGCTGAATGGGTAAGGCAGTGACTGAGTGACAGGCAACAGAGGGTTGTAGTCAATGGAGCATATTTGAAAAACTGTCAGAGCTGTGGCAACTGACATTTAATACAATAAGTGCAAGATAATGCATCTTGGATGTAAAAACCCAAGGGCAGAGTACAGAATATTTGATAGAGTCCTAACCTCAACAGATGAGGAAAGGGATTTAGGGGTGATTATATCCGGTTACTTAAAGGTAGGCAGACAATGTAATAGAGCAGCAGGAAATGCTAGCAGAATGCTTGGTTGTATAGGGAGAGGTATTAGCAGTAGAAAGAAGGAAGTGCTCATGCCATTGTACAGAAAACTGGTGAGACCTCACTTGGAGTATTGTACGCAGTACTGAAGACTGCTTTCTCACGCGGTTTAGTGATGCCGGAATATGACGTCATATTCCGGCGCCCGGCTACACTTCATTTGGCGCGCGCGATGGAGCGGTGAGGTGTTGGAAGGCTGAGCTCCCTCGTGGCCCTCCTCCCCGGCCGGGTAAGTGTTAGCAGAGTAGGCACCTGCAATGTGGGTAAAGCAGGTGCCTACTCTGCTATAACACCAGCATGCACTCACGGTTCGCTGGGCTGCAAAGATGATCCTTGTCGGCCGCATGCGGCCCGTGGCCTGCGAGTTTCACATGCTTGCTTTAGAGATTCAGAGAAGGGATGCTAAACTGGTTCATGGATTGCAGGATAAAACTTACAAGGTTAAAGGATCTTAACATGTATAGCTTGGAGGAAAGACGAGACAGGGGGGATATGATAGAAACATTTAAATATATAAAGGGAATCAACACAGTAAAGGAGGAGACTCTATTTAAAAGAAGAAAAACTACCACAAAAAGATGACATAGTCTTAAATTAGAGGGGCAAAGGTTTAAAATAATATCAGGAAGTATTCATTTACTGAGAGGGTAGTGGATGCATAGAATAGGCTTAGGTTAACACAGGGAGGGAGTTTAAGAATGTGTGGGATAGGCATAAGGCTGTCCTAACTGTAAGATAAGGCCAGGGACTAATGAAAGTATTTAGAAAATTGAACAGACTAGATGGGCTGAATGGTTCTTATCTGCAGTCACATTCTATGTAGCCCAACAATACTCTCAATCTAATTTTCTGTTATGCATGTACAGTGTCTAATATCTCCAACATTCCAATTCCCCTCTCTGACCACCACCTCTTATCATTTGCTCTCGAATACCCCCTTACCCAACAACCTCAGCCTAACCCCCCTCAACTCAGGAGGAACCTTAATTCTATTGACCTCCAGCAGCTGTCAGCTGATATTGATCCCTTCCCTCTCCTGTCACTCACTAGCCATCTCCACATATAACACTACTCCAAAACCCAAAAGTGGCATACTAAATCAACATGCTATCTGCAAAGATGCTCCAGTTGTGCTGAAAGCTCCTGGAGGAAGTCTTGCACCCAGTCAGACCTTCTCCAATATAGATTCATATTATGTTTGTACAGCGCAGCCCTTGCCCTTGCCAAACAGTCATACTTTTCCTCTCTCATTAGTTCATGCTCCCGAAATCCCAGGCGTCTCTTTGACACCTTTAACTCTCTTCTTTGCCCTGCTGTGGCCACTCCTCAAACTAACTTTACAGCCGATAGCTTTGCATGTTACTTTACCAACAAGATTGAACAACTAAGGAAAGAATTCTCCCCACCCTGTCTTTCTCTTTCTGAATTACACGTAGGTCATGCCTTTCCTACTTGTAGTGGAGCATGGGTAACCCGACTGGCTTGTAATGAACCCTGAGGTGGTGGCGATCGGTTCATCTGACTTCACCCGAACTGCTATGAGCATGATTGATTATAGCTCGCAGTTCGGGTGTCCGTTCATCTCCTGATCAGGTACAGATTTCCCAGCAGATTCTCCCAACGCAGTAACCAGGTACCCAAACATCAGCCGAAACTTGATGAAGGGTGTAACAAGACTAAAGGTTTATTGGTGCCACACTGACTTTTATACAATTTTTCCCAACAAGTGTGACACCCAGGTGGACCTTGTTGGGCACAGGGACACAAAGTGTACAAGCCAATAGAAACAATATGACAATGAATGACACTCCCACATACATTAGGCAGTCCCTCCTCTCTGCTTGGGAAATAATTGGGTCAGATACTGTAATAACTCAATTATCCCCAGGCAGAAAAAACATCATATTTTAAGGTACCCCAAAACATGCAGAAAAACATATCTCATATACATAAGTTATATTCCCTGATAGCCCTAATCTGGGTGACCAACATATCCGAAAATCACCCAGATCAGTTTAGGGGTACGAAAGTTTCCTGAAGGGTACATTTTGACTGCACACAAGGCTGTTATCCCATAAGGCGTTCCACGAAATGAGGCTGTGTGGTCGGTCTGGTTCGTCAAAACATAAAAATGAAATAAAACACGAACGGACCCCCTGGCTCTTAGGCAGCGTTTGTTCCATTAGTTCTTGGGAACAAACTTACCGAACAGCGCCCTCCTGGCTGTTTCGACAAAAGGAAGCAGGCGTTTGACAAGTTGACCGGGGGTTGGTGCGTTGAGTGTATCCGATTTTAGTTCCAGACACTCGATGACTAACCACCGCTGCTTCCTTTCGTGCGAACAAGATGGAACCCAGAAGGAATCTTCAATTGCCAATTCGTCTTGACGAAAATAGCCAGGGGTGGTCAAACAAACGAAATCTGGGTAAAACATATGAAATACTGTTCGAAAATGTCTAGGAAATGCTGGGTTTTCTTACAGGGCTTACCTCCGCTAATTCCTATCTTCTGCCACTCTGGAACCCTTAAGCATACAGACATCCATTCCCCCAGTAACTGGACGACACACAGCTCTGGGAGTACAACACGATTTTTTTTGTGCCGCACACAGAGTTTATGCATAACCCCATGAAATGGGTCTTTCACACAAGCAGACAGGGGTTTTCATCCCAGGACTTTCTGTGCCTGGGAGCCGAGGTGTGGGAAAAGGCTCTAGTCTCTTTGTCTCCCAGGTACAGAAAGTCTGCCACTCAGGCAAGGGCTCCAAATCCTCTGTGATTGGGAGCCAAGGCAAGGCAAAAAGGCCTCTTTGCCTCTCAGGCACAGAAACCCTGCCAAAATAGACAGTATCCCAAAAGTGTCCCCATCAAACTCAGAACCCAACAACCCCACAAAAGTACATTCCCTGACCGGTCTCCGTTCGTGAAGTTCCTGTGCGAACACCATGCAAGGGAATCCCTTCCTTTCAGGATACGAATGCTCTCCCTGGTTGCCGTTCATCTGTATGAAATGGCAGCCACCCAGGGGAGCACTCCATTACTTCCCTTGTGGTTTCACACTTATAACAATAACTTAAGTTATTGGTGTGAACATTCTAATGGGGTCCTGGGGTTGTCCTTGTTCGGGAGATGAATGGGTGCTGTTCGTATGAACGATCCCAAATGGGAAAACATGGCACAATACACAAAATACAAGGGGAAACACACCAATAAGCAGTGATTCTGCCACACTACCCTTCAGACTTTCTCCCCGGCTACTAAACAAGAGGTGGCTGTGCTTCTCCTTTCTTCTCACCCCCACCACTTGCCTGCTTGATCCTGTCCCGCCTCACCTTATCAGATCTCTCTTCCCTTGTCTTGTGCCTTCCTTAACACACATTTTCAAGTGCTCGCTCTTTTTTGGCATTGTTCCTGCTGACCTTAAACATGCCTCTGTAGTACTTATCCTGAAAAACTCCCCCTCTATCATCCCATTACCCTCTTTAATCTGGCTTTCACCCCCTACACTCTGCTGAGACTGCTTTTATCAAAGTTACTAATGACCTAATCGCAGCTAAATCCAAAGGCCACTACTCCATACTGATTCTTCATGACCTCTCTGCTGCCTTTGACACAGTTGATCATACTCTCCTTCAAACTCTTCAATCACTCTGTCTCTGTGACTCTGTCCTCTCTTGGCTTTCCTCTTACCTCTCCCAACGCTCATTCAGTGTCTCCTTTTCTAATGATACCTCCTTCCTTCGTCCTGTCTTGGTTGGATTCCCCCAAGGCCCTGTCCTTGGTCCCCTTCTATTTTCTCTTTATACTGCCTCTCTTGGCAAACTTATTACTGCTTTTGGATTCCACTACAACCTGAACGCTGATGACACCCAGATATATATGTTCTCCCCAGACCTCTCCCGTGCCATCCTGAAATGTGTCCTGCTTGCATTTCTTCCATCTCTGACTGGATGTCCTCCTGCTTTCTGAAACTAAATCTCTCTAAAACTGAGCTCCTTGTCTTTCCTCCTAATACTGATCCTCCTCTTTCGCTCTCCCTTCAAGTTAGTGGTATCCACATCAGTCCATCCTTGCAAACGCGCTGTCTTGGTGTCATACTTTATTCTGGCCTCAGCTTTGAGCCTCACATCCAGTATGTTACCAAGTCCTGTAGATTCCATCTTAAAAACATAGCCCACATCCGCCCCTTTCTTACGCAAGATGATACCAAGGAGCTTGTCCATGGTCTAGTAATTTCCTGCATAGATGAATGTAACCCTCTCCTAATTGGTCTTCCCAAAAGCCGTATTGCCCCGCTACAGTCTGTAATTAATGCTGTCGCCAGACTGATTTTCCTCTCCTGTCTCTATTCACACATCTCCCCTCTGTCAGTCCTTCCATTGGCTTCCTGTATCCTATATGAGTCAATTCAAATTTCTAACCCATACCTATAAAGCACTGAACAATTCTAACCCCTCTTATATCTCTTCACAGATCCATAGGTATGCCCCTTCTCAGTCTCTCCGCTCTTCTCGCGGGCGGCTCCCTTCCTATGGAATAGCCTCCTTACCGCAATCAGACTCTCCCCTAGTCTTGCATCTTTTAAGAAGTGCCTTAAAACCCATCTCTTTAGGAAAGCTTATGGCCTCCCAGAGTAACCTCAACCTTACATACCTGTCTCTTGCTCTCTCCTAAAGGGCAGCACTCTACTCTCTCCTCCAGCTCTGCTTCCTGTATCCTTATTTGATTGCAAATTCCTGTCCTATTGGGTTTTACAACCCACCTCCTTTAGGCTGTAAGCTCGTTTGAGCAGGGTCCTCTTCAACCTATTGTTCCTGTAAGTTGTCTTGTAATTGTCCTATTTATTGTTACATCCCCCTCTTCTAATATTGTAAAATGCTACGGAATCTGTTGGCGCTATATAAATGGCAATAATATTATTATTATTAATAATAATAATAATAATAATAGTAATTATGGTGTTATGGACCCCAGCTATACCATATTTAGCATCTCAGGCGACTTATTGTAGAGTGGCCACATCCTCTTACTTTGAAACATTAATGGATTTGTGTCTGGGAGCTCTGCCTTTCTACGTGAATGTTTAAAGGGATAATCCACTCCTAGGGATAGTTGTCGCTTGGTGTGGGCCCAAGTTAAGGGACAACTCAGCGCTAAACTGATAGTCCCTTTACTGGGAAATAGGGCTACCATACTCCTGGCATCATAAAAACTACCAGGGACTGTATTGGTTATGATGCTTGGAGTAACCCTTTAAGGGTCTATTTGCTAAACAGTGATTTGAGGTGTTCTAACAGATTTGCCCAAAAATGTTAACATAACAGAAATCCAGGATCTCTATAGTTTAGCTCGCAATATTACCTATTTTGGCTAAGTTTTTTTTGTAATCCATTTTCCAATCTGCCCATCTCATCATTAAAGGGGAATCACCTTTGTATAATAGAACACAGAACTTCATGGATGGTATGACAACTCATTTAAAAGGGAAAATGTGGCACCATAAGCACTACAGGCTAGGGGTGTCTCCGGGAACATACAAACGGTTTGATCAAGAACCAAGAGATGGCACTTGCGGCTTAATAGCACAGCATCAACTACAATGATCTGCAGTGTTTCTGGTGCTTAGATTTCCCCTTTAACCAGCAACCAGTTAATATAATATATCTCTCTCTCCCTCATATGTGTGCCCCATTTGATTTATTTTTTTTAACCCTTTTGGACACCACTTCAGAAGTAAAAGGCCATGTATCCGTAAGGGTTAATAAACAGTATGATATGAACTGCTCAGTGCTTTCTTACACGGAAAGGGTTAATGAGACTGCCCTGCAGAGTGCTCACTGCTTAGACCGTAGGACAAAGTGTATGTTTCGCAAGAGAATACCAAACCTTGGTTTACGAAAGAGCAGGCAAGCCGTACTCCCATCTGTTCGGTAATACCCACGGATACCCGTGAAGCCCTCAGTAGGTAATTTATTAGACAGATCTGGGGAACTCCTTGCGTGAAGCAGTAATTTCCCCCACCCGTCTAGTAATCCCCAAACTGCTAACGCTCTCTGTCATTGTTCTCCATACAGTAAAGAATCCCTTTCATGGTGCAGGGCAGCGGGTAACGGGAAGGTAAGATAACAGAGATATATAAAGCCATTCGGCACCATGGGTGTTTGTGGACTACATATCCCATGATGCCCAGCTAACACATAGCCTGCATGGGGCTGTGGAAATCATGTGATGTTAGAAAAGCACATTGTATTTGTTATCTGTAGATATACTAGGTAAACACAGTTTGTTTGTAAGGACACAAAACCTCAGTGTTTGTTGTATTTGGCAATTTCTAGTGACTACATGAAGGTTACCAGAAGTACCTGTTAAAAGGGGGAGGAGGGGGTGAAATATTGGAAATATGTATAAATTACAGGATTGCCCTAACATTCCACCAATAATATTTTATTTCTAATTAAATTATTGTACGCTTGCCCTTTAACCCCTTAAGGACACATGACATATGTGACATGTCATGATTCCCTTTTATTCCAGAAGTTTGGTGCTTAAGGGGTTAAATGGGATTGATCATTTTTTGACCAAAGGGGATTTTTCTGTCCAATTACATGCACACGTGTATATACATGTTATGAGTATGGTATATTTGTGTTTTATGATCTGCCTATTTTTGGAACAGGCAGATCATGGTTTATAAATCCTGTACAGCATCCTGCCCAGGATTGATGGGAGTTCTTATTTCCAAACCGCAGTTGCTGTCCTTAAACCGACTCTGTACACCATCAGGGTCTTTAGAAAATATGCAAAGACCCAGAATGGTGAGTGATGTGGGTTAATTAAGCCTCTCCCTCGTTTACTGAAATGCCATGAGAGAACCACACTCTGTCTGCCCAGCATCTCTCTTGGCATATCTATAATCAGAAATGGTGCAAGCTCTTACATTTACTAATCTCGGGCAGGCTGGAACGTGTGTTCATATAATAATAAATATCTAAATCTAAAATTTTGAGTTTTTCTTTACGAGACACTCCTAACATTAACCTTTCAGTGCAAGCCTTGAGGGTCCTTGGCACACTCTCACCTGGGGTGACCTTTCACCTACCAATGCTTAGTGAGAGAGAGGATATTATTTCTGGGTCAGTTATAATCGTTTCAGAAATTTTGTAATGTGTGTAATCTTCTTTTTATTATATCAGATTCCAAAAGTCCAGAAACAAAGTAACAGGAAAACAGAGTCCATTCACATAGATTCTGGAACACTTTATGCTGCTAACTAAGAAAGGGATTTGCAGGAAGTAGCTTTTATCTGCTACAAAAACATCTAACTGGATAGTTCCTAAAATGTGATTGGCTGCTGTTCATTCCATCCAATCACAATGCAACACTCAAGAAACCATGTGAAGTTCCAGGTAGTCAGTTACCCATTTTCTTCAGTATACTGTCCCATTCAGTACTTTGTGGACTTCCCTGTAACTGAGCTCCCTGTACCCTGGCTTGGTACCTCCGCCAAAGGACAGCTTCCTAGCTGGAACAAGGGAAAAACCTCAGTGCTTCTGCCCCCCAGTCGCCATGACTTGACTGGGGTCCTGGAACCTCACTGTCCTGGAGCCGAATAGGGGACTAGCTCTATCCACCCCCAGGTACCGGATGACACTCCGTCATGGGAGCTCTAGTCCTTACAATGACTTTCCCCACTGAATCCTCCATGCTGGAACAGTGATTAGCCCTCTCCACTCCCAGTAACTAGACGACACATAGGTCTGGGAGTACAAACTTGTAGTCTGACAAACTGCTAGACTTGGTTCAGCAACAGGACATTGACACAGAGCAGGAAAGCTGGGTGGCTGTGTCAGACCTGCCACCCTCCAGGTGGGGAAACCTGGCTGCTGTACCCCCTGCTTCACTGTTCCAACTTGTTCCAGCATGGAGAATTGAGTGGGGAAAGTCCTTGTAAGGACTCCAGCTCCCAGGACTGTGTGTAGTGGATAGAGCTAGTCCCCTATTTGGCTTCAGGATGGAGAGGTTCCAAGACCCCAGTCAAGCCACGGCGACTGCGGGTAGAAGCGCTGAGGTCTTTCCCTTGTTCCAGCTAGGAAGCAGTCCTTTGGCGGAGGTACCCAGTTGGGGTACAGGGAGCTTCGTTACACTCCCATTTTAGGCCTTGGTTTAATAAGTTTTTCAAATAATTCAGTATGGTTAGAAAGATTTTCCAAACTATAATAAGACTTTGTGCTGATCAATTAAAATCAAGGTCATAGTGGGCAGATATAATCTATGCAATATCACATCAGATAGCAATGCATCTTGTTTTGTTGCAACAAAGAGAAAAAAAAACATAACCTTTGCAAGAAATGGTTTCTGCAGTGCCACTCTAACAAGATTGTCCTTGTCTCCTAATAACATGAATTACAGTCTCGTCAAATACTTTGACACCTAGGAGGGTTCTCATCTCATAAGATAAACAGTCTCAGTTTGGTAAGCGTGACTTCATAGCTTAAATCTTCCAGTCCTTTTAAGTAAATGTGTCATTGAACTTCTAGTTCTGTTAACTGTCCTCCTGATTGATTATAAAACTATGCAGTAGAACCTTGTGCTATCTGGAAATAGATCCCAAGTTCTTTTCATGGAGCTTTTTAATATTCTTTTCTTTTCTCCATTTTTCTTCTAGAGACTTCAAACACTACTGTTACCTAATCCTCATTTATGGTGGGTTCCCAAACCTGCTATGGCTCTGTGCCTCAATCAAGTGTTTAACAAAGACAAGACATTTCGCCCCAGAAAGAGGTTTGAACCCGGAACGCAACGCTTTGAACTATACAAGAAAGCACAGGCCTCCCTGAAATCTGGCTTGGACCTCAAAACCGTGGTTCAGCTTCCCCCAGGGGAAAACATTAATGACTGGATAGCTGTGCACGTTGTAGACTTTTTCAATAGGATTAACTTGATATATGGCACCATGTCAGAGTTTTGCACAGAGAAAAGCTGCCCCATCATGTCTGGTGGGTTTAAATATGAATATCGGTGGCAGGATGACAACAAGTTCAAGAGACCCACCAAGCTCTCTGCTCCACTGTACATGAACATGCTTATGGAGTGGATTGAAACCTTAATTAATAATGAAGACATCTTTCCGACCAGGATGGGTGAGTGTTTTATCCTATTTATAAAGAGTTACCCATTTTTGTATACTTCAAAATGCATCCTTTTGTTTTTTGTTTTTTATGTTATAACTTTGCTCCATGAGGCCACTTTTTACATTTTTTTTTTTTTTTTTTTTTTAAATACAGAGGGACGTATCAACAATCCATTGTAATGGTTATGATTTTTAAAGGTGGCTTTGTCACCCTATACTTGCCTTACTTTAATTTGCTCCTTTTTTTATTTTTTATTTATTTCTCGTTGATTACATAAGGCAAAGTAGGGATGAAGCTTGAGAACAAGTGATTGTAAGACAATATCTATGAAGTGGTATTTACTTTCTGGGGTTGGGTTCCTCCACCTTTTTTTTTTTTTTTTTTTTTTTTTCACGTTGTTTGGGTGTTTTTTTGAGGTAACAACTTGGGAGGAGATATTCCACGCTTGTTAAAATTTGTATTACAATTTTTTTTTTGTGATTTTTTTTGCTATAGTACATATCTATGAAATGGCTTGTGGTATCCTCCATAGATCTCAATTCTGTACTCTGGCGCATGCATGAGAGTACAGCACTAACATTAGTTCCAGTCAGATGAAGCGCCAGTGGCAATTGCCTTGGGGGACAGGTTCAAGTAAGTATAACTCACCTTTTGAGTGTCCTTGCAAATTAGACACCGCTTTCAAACTGTCCACCAAAACCCCCTTTCCATGGACTGTACTCCCACAGCATATAAATCTCTGGAAAGCTTGTAACAGAGCGCCCTTGCTATTCAAATAGCGCCCTGATTGGAGAATCCATGCCCGAGAAACCACTTGTTAAAGGTTTTTTTATGGTGTTGTGACTATTCATCGATCCGACAATAAGTTATAGGAGTGAGGCGGCTTAGTTCTGGTCTCCAAAAAGAGGTTCCCGGACCTTTGGGGAGTGGAGCACTCTCAAGCCCCAAGTATCCTCTGATGCTACCTTGCCTCTCTAACCTCCCCCTATTTGGAGGTCAGGGGATTGTGCAAACCTATGTACCATCCCAATTCATATAAATGTTTCAGAGTATCTCCCATTTAGGCAGTTGAGGGTCTTTTAGGGGCTCTTGGGATCGGGCCTATAGTCTGTGAGCAGGAGGCTGACCTTCATGCCTGTCCAGAATGTTGTGGCATGGGAACTTTCATCACCGTAACAAATGAGGAGGTGAAACACAGAGACGAATGGGTTTTGTCAAAGTGCCCTGATGGCACTTTACACAAAAACATAGAATGTGATGGCAGATCAGAACCATTCGGCCCATCTAGTCTGCCCAATTATCTTATGGCTAGGATAGACTTATGCCTATCCCACGCATGATTAAACTCCTTCACTGTGTTATCCACTACCACTTCATGCTTGAAGGCTATTCCATGCATCCACTACCCTCTCAGTAAAGTAATACTTCCTGATATTATTTTTAAACCTTTGTCCCTCTAATTTAAGACTATGTCTTCTTGTTGTGGTAGTTTTTCTTCTTTTAAATATAGTCTCCTCCCTTACTGTGTTGATTCCCTTTATGTATTTAAATGTTTCTATCATATCCCCCCTATCTCGTCTTTCCTCCAAGCTATACATGTTAAGATCCTTTAACCTTTCCTGGTAAGTTTTATCCCGCAATCCATGAACCAGTTTAGTAGCCCTTCTCTGAACCCTCTCTAAGGTATCAATATCCTTCTGAAGATACGGTCTCCAGTACTTTGTACAATACTCCAAGTGAGGTCTCACCAGCAGTGATGTATTTTGGTTTTGTGCTGCTCTAGGCATGACTAAACATGGGCACCCCCCTAATCTAAATTTGCCCCACCCCTACTGGTCAAGACTGCATCTCTTCCTGATTAAGAACCCACTTCTTCCTCTTTACACTCCACCTTTTCCTACTCCTTTTAAAGGGATATTATAGTGCCAGGAAAGATTTTTCCCTCATGCTCTCCCCTCCCAATTTGGCACTATAGGGGTTAAAACTCCTTCAGTCACTTACATTTATCCAGCGCCGATGTACCTCAGTGCAGGGTCAGGCTCTTCCTCCGTGCTTGCATTAGGCTCCCCATAGGAAAGCACTGTATTAATTTTTTCCTATGGAACTTTAGCAGATGCTGGATGTCCTCAGCATCAGTTAGGCGACTATTGATCGCCTAACTACCCAGAAGAAGTTAACCCCTCATCGTAATTATTGCAGTTTCTGAGAAACTGCAATAATTTACCTTAAAGGGTCAAAGGGGAGTGGGACACTGCACCCAGCCTATTTCAATGAGATGAAGTGGTTTGGGTGCCTATACTGTCCTTTTAAGCACACACTCTGACAGGCGCACAAACACATTCACTGGCAGACACTCATTGAAAGACACACTCTGATAGTCAAACACAGACTTAATGACAAACAGTCTCGCTGATTTGACACACACACACACTGACAGACACACTCATACACTCACATGTGCACACTTACACTCACACACACACACCTACACTCACACACACCCATACAGAATCATACAAAATCACTAATTATTAATATCACTAATTATTAATATTATTATAATAGTTAAAAAATTTCACCCAGCCTTCCTACCTGTTGTTGGGGGTCCAGTGGGGCTGCTGTGAGGCGTGCGGCTGTGTTAGCATCAGAGGTGGTGAGGGAGCTGTGATCTCCCTGATCTGCTCCTCACGCCTCGTGGGCCGTCTACTGATGCAGAGAGCCGGAATGACGTCATATTCTGGCTCCCGGCATTAGCAAATGGAGCGTGAGGGAGCAGATCGGGGAGGTCACAGCTCCCTCGCCGCCTCTGATACTAGCACAGCCGCACACCGGTTGGTCCATAAAGTGGCCAGCTCTTGGACCCCCCTATGGCAGGGAGAGCTCCCCCTCCCGTCCCCAATGCCAGGGGGTGGCATATTTTGCAGCCCCCTGGTTAGTGCTGCCCAAGGCAAATGCCTAGTTTACCTTGGGCTAAATACACCACTGCTCACCAGTGCAGTGAAAATTGTCTTCTAAAACGCTGGCCAGAATAGGACAACTGTAAAAGTCTCAGACGAGTTTGATATATATATATATATATATATGTATGTATATATTTTTTTGTTTTTTTTGTTTTTCTTCTTGCTTTGCTATTTTAGCACTTAGGGGTGAATGTAAGATTTAACCTTTTTGAGTGCTGTGAAAATACACTGTAATTAGCATCTGTCATTCACAATCAAACAATATGGGTTATAAATAGGAAAGCTGAACAATAGCTTTATTTAAAGAAGGCGGAATCCGAGACGTATTCTGCATTGTTGCTAGGAAAATTACATCATTCAAGCTTCCACTGATATTTAATTAGAAAGTTCCAAGAGTTATTGAAGGTGAATATTTAACATCTGTGTCTAGAACTAGAGCCAGAAGGGCACACAGCTTTTCGGATGATGTATGCTTATACGTTTTAGTTTTTGGTTTTGTTTTGTTTTTATGATCCAACCAATAATGAACATACCTTAATCCCTGGAAATATATTCATATGCAAAGAATTAAAAACGTTACCGTTTTATAAGATGTATTTTCATTCTCGGTATGCAGTGGTTAGTACCTACCAAAAGTAATGCAAGGAAGGACAACCTGTGATCAGGATCATGGGCGCTCAAGGCTCGTCTGGTCCAATCACACAAAAGAGCTACTGTAACTGAAATTGCTGAAAAGATTAATGCTGACCATGATAGAAAGGTGTCAGAACACACAGTGCATCGCACTTTAAAGCATATGGGGAGGTGTAGACACATGCCAGTCAGAGTGTTTATGATGACCCCTGTCCACAGCCAAAAGTGTCATTAACAGGGATGGGAGCATCAGAACTGGACCATGGAGCAATTGAAGAAGGTTGCCTGGTCTATGTAATCACTTCAAAAAAAAATCAAAATAATTTTTTTTTTTTAATCAGATGGCCAGGTGCGTTTGCGTCATTTACCAGGTGCGTTTGCGTTTATTATTATACACTGGACAATGTTCTACTGGGAAAACCTGGGGTCATGGGATTTATGTGGATGTTACTTTGACACGTACCACCTACCTAGAGATTACTGCAGACCTCGTACACCCCTTTATGGCAATGGTGTTTCATTTTGGCAATTGCCTCTATCAGCTGGATAATGCACCCTGCCACACTACAAAAAGTGTTCAGTAATAGCTTGAGGAACATGACAAAGTTCAAGGTGTTTCCTTGGCCTCCAAATTACCCTGATCTCAATCCAATTAAACATCTGTGGGATGTGCTGGGACATTAAACCTGATCCATGGAGTCCCCACCTTACAACTTGCAGGACTTAAATGTTCTGCCCCTAATATCTTGGTGCCAGATACCATAGGACACATTCACAGGTTTTGTGGAGTCCATGTTTTGACGCATCCAAGTTCTTTTGGAAGCATAAGGTGGACCTACACGATATTAGGCATAGTTGAAAATTATTTACATAAAGAGATGTATCAATGATATGCGACTGACAAATATTCCTGGAAAAAAAAGTCAAAGAAAAATAATCCGACCAAAATGATTGATATCCCTTAGAATCCCGTGCACAAGAGTCATGAGTTACCTTGGCACCCCACGTCTTCCTGAACTACATTTCCCACCATGCTTGGCCAGATTCAAGGCTGGCTCAGCACCTTGGGAAAAGCAGAGCAGAAACTTCTGGATACTAAGGTTGGTAATCAGTGCAGTACGCCGCAGGTTCTTTGTGTAATAACTGGCCCGCAAGGAAATCCTTAATTGGAATCTTCCATCCTGGTTGAAGTCATAAAACATGAACAGGAGATGGCTCATCAAATAAAGCGAGAGTTTGCTAATGATCCAGATATTTACCATCTGTGCTTCTCAAAATCATAATATTTAAAATTATTCTATACCTCTAGGACAGACATTTACTTGCTACGGAGGGATGTTTTTAGTAAAGAACATTTTCATCATTACTTTAATGAAGACATTCCAGACCCCTAAAGCACTTCAGCTTGCTGAAAAGCATTGTGTGACAAGTATGTCCTATTAATTAATTTATTTATTTTCAATAGAAATGTACACCTTTTATAAATTTACCTTGTTACACACCCTTGGCTGTCAATCAGACAACTGGTCCTGTTATTTCCTGGTTTGTTTATCTCAGTGAAGCTAAACTCGAGGCAGCAATTGCTCAGAGAACCTGCCTTGCAAAGATTTCTTATTGAGCTGCATTGGGAAGTCTGTGATTGGACAGCCACAGAAAGTATGGGAGGGCTGGCAAAGGCTGCAGTCAAGAGATCTGCATGTTTTGCAAACTGTTTTTAGATAAACTCCCAATTAAAATGCATAATTCCATGCATGCAAGTTCTAATTTGGGGAATATCTGCTAAATAGTGATTATCTTGCATATGGGCAGTGGGGTGTCCCTTTTAATATGAAATGCCTTAATTATAAATGTATCAGTTCAGTTTCAGTGTCCCTTTAGATACTTTGTATACAATCAGGCTTCTGGGGTCACATGGGCAGCCCACAGCAGGATTGACACACACCGTCCTGGGGCGCGTGGCCTGGCTGCTGACTGAAATGACTGCCATGTAAAAGCGCTCTCCACAGATGTGGGCTTTAATACAGTGGGGAAAAAAAGGAGAAAAAGCTACTTATTTGATTTAATTCGACAAAATTCGATCATCTAAACTAACTGTGAACAAAACTCAGAAAAGACGGTTTCTGGGCTGAGATATGCAAGTAAGGCCTTATTCACCGTGACACAACTAAATGGAGGCTAAGAAGTCAGTCACTCAACTAGCTGCATGTAACACTGATTCAGGGACCCAAACACAACCAATTCTGCAACTAACTTTGGAGACTTCTACTCATTTTGGATATTAAAACTGTCAACTCTACGACAAGATATTGCAAAAAACATCACGAAGGAGTTCCGTAAATAGATTGCAAGTGTGAGGAAAGACGTTTCAGACATGGCAAACTGAACGACTGAGGTTCAGTCAGTAGTTGTGAAAACTGCTGACCTAGAACTCACGCATCGTCCTGTGTCACTGGTGGCGCACATAGCACCCTTTACTGGCCCATCTTCCCATTGGCTCCAATTTTACACTCCCTCCCAACACTCCGAGGTATGTAAACTCTAGTTTAACTTCTAATTTAATCCCTATCATCCTCCGCTGACATGCGTGTATATGACTGGGCAACTCTAAATTTACACTTTAAATTTATTTATTTTTTTATGTAAAATCAACAGCAGAGGTTTATGCTCAATAACGTCTGTTCTCCTTGTGTGTTCTACAGCAAGTGTGTAACTAACCGTCGTGTGACCTCGAATTCACATCATCTTGATTTGTGTTACTGCAGGCCGATGTGCACTTTGAGTCCTGGTTTTATTATTTAGCCGAGACGTTCAACAATTCATGGATCCTGACCTTTCCCAAGACAAATTGCAGCTTTCTAAAGAAGTCAATTCCTCTGGACGTTGAAATGGTCAGATCGAGACTGAGTGGAGTAATATTCTAAACATAATAACTGGAAATATTGTAGCTCATCCATCGCTGTCTTCTCACTACAAACACAGGAGTTTCACATTTCCAATTCTAGGCCATTTCCAAGCATTATTCCCAATAGCCCCGTGTCTGCCAGTAGAGAAATAGTTTCCTTTTAATAAAACGCCAAGGAAGCAGACCTCAGAACCATCAGAGTACAGTGTTCGGGCTGGAAGAGGGGGAGGGGGGCAGTGGTTCTTCACTTCATTTTTTTTTTTTTTAAATATAAATTATAAATTCATTTACTGAGTCTCTTCCATTACTAGGGACTTGGACCTCCCTGGATGTACATTTGCATAATTTTGCAAACTGAACTAATTAGTGATGTGGCCAAGTAGAATTCCTTCCTTGCCAGCGAAGTATTGCAAAAAATGTATCGATGATGAATAATTTATAATGCAAGGTTATTATAAATTTATATGAATTACAGAAAGGGGATCAGCACAGAATATGGAGGGGGAGGGGATCAAAGGGGGCTATTGTAATAAGAATGAAATGTAACAGTTACTGTGTGGGGTCTCTTATCTGCCACATGCAAGCAGTAAATGTAACCCTTCTCAATGAAACAGTGGTATACTCCTGTGTATCCAAAAGAGTTGATTAAAAGAGATTCCCCTTTCAAGGGTTTTAAATGCTCAATGGGAATAATGACAAAAATTATTTGGATGTTTTTACATAATAGATGTACATTTTTTATTTTGTTTTGCAAAAATCACATGCACCTCATCTTAAACCCACTGCCCCCCCACTTGCAAAAGGAAGTGATGAGAAACGGTAATGGATATGTACATCTTTCGCAGGTGGAGTTGAACAAAAGTGAGAACTTCTGCAAAGAGACTCTTGTGAGATCTCACTAATTGAGGGATGGAGGGTTTGACTTATTCTGTGTATAAAAAAAAAAAACTTGAAATTAAAAAAAATTCCACAAAGCAAACAGCTGTTACGTATCGGCACTACTCATTTCATCTTAAAAACATAGGCCGCATCTGCCCCTTTATTAGGCAAGATGCTACCAAGGAGCTTGTCAATGCTCTAGTTTCCTGCATGGATTATTGTAACCCTCTCAGGATTGGTCTTCCCAAAAGCCGTATTGCCCCGCTACAGTCTGTAATGAATGCTGCCGCCAGACTGATTTTCCTCTCTAGTCGGTCCTCTCACACCTCGCTCCTCTGTCAGTCCTTACATTGGCTTCCTGTATCCTATAGTCGTCAATTGAAAGTGCTAATCCATACCTATAAAGCACTGAACAATTCTAGCCCCTCTTATATATCTTCACAGATCCATAGGTATGCCCCTCCTTGTTCCCTCCGCTCTGCCCGTGACCACCTCCTGACCGCTGCTCGCACCCGTACGGCCAACTCGCGCTTGCAGGACTTCTCGCGGGTGGCTCCCTTCCTATGGAATAGCCTGCATACTGCCATCAGACTCTCCCCTAGTCTTTAATTGTTTAAGAAATGCCTTAAAACCCTCTTTAGGTAAGCTTATGGCCTCTCAGAGTAATCTCCATTTGTTTAAATATACATAGGGATTTAGGAAAGAGCGCAGGTAACTTTTTTTTTTTTTGGTTTTTACTGTATATATTTGGGCTGATGTGTACTACGGTCGTTGCTGCTGCCCAGGAGTAATGGGAGTTTGAGCGCAGGACTTGTTTATTTTTTTTTTGTATTTGTATTCACTTTTGTATCACACAGCTAGGTTGCAATTCCGCTGCCCATTCCATGTGTTCTCTGTTAAGGGTTAATAAGCATGTAGGGATGTATATAAAATATAACCCTTTCTGTCTCATTAGAGATATCTTTGCCAGAAGCTCAAGGAAGCAAGGTGAATGGTTAGTTAGGATCCACCAAAGAGGTCTGCCTTGACGTGGCAGGTGGGCATACCCTCTCATGGCCATTGGAGGTAACTGAAAACCTCCATTTGTTTAAATATACATAGGGATGTGGAAAAGAGCGCAGGTAACTTTAAAATTTTTATTTTTTTGATGATGTTGCTTGTATCTTTTGGTTTGTTTTGTCAATAGTACATCTGAGATCGCGTCTGAATAACAAAGAGTCCTGGGTGGAGAGTAGGGAGTAATGGAAGAGGAGAGGAGTTTGACTAAACCTAGGAGTGAGGGGAGAATGGAATTGGGATAGAGTTTACGATACGGTGTGAGCATTATGGAGGTGAAGCGATAGACGAGTAAAAAGGGGGAGTAGCAATATTATCAGTGGGGATTTGTACGTGAGAATAACATTTAATAATAGAAATGTTGGATTGGAAGCTGGTGATGTTTTTGCGGAAAGGGAGAAGGCCTGGGCAGAGGCCTGTAGAGGAGGCTGTAAGTGAATTTGCTGAACTTTGATTATGTAACCTTGTAAAGAAAAGGGTGGACAGGGACTTTGGTGGCAGAGGAAGTTTTTTTGTTAAAGAGATTAAAATGACAAATGGGGGGGAGGGATCCTCAAATCTTTCCTTTTGACAGCTTTCTCCGGGTTGAGAATAGGAGTCCCAACAACAATTATATTGTACATTTCTCTCTAGTATTTTGGATAATTTCTCGTATCAACACAGACCAATGCAGTTAATGAAATAAAGTGTCTTTTAATTGCTGAATACTTGATGAATGATGTGTGCTATCTGTAACTATCACTCTATATATGTAAGGGGAATTTGTATGAAAGCGAACTGTAAATCTCAACTGTTCTCTTTCTAAGGCACTGCCTGGCGTTTTATCTGAGCAGCCAGAATTTCCACTGGCAACTGGCCCAGTCAGGCGGCACTAATGGGTATAAACAGACATAATGTATATATTTACATGTATGCGTGTTAAATGGTGTGCTTTGCGTCAGCGTGTGGCGTGAGATGTGCATTGTTTTAGTCTGCAAATTATGTGTAATCTTAACTTAGTTTTTTTTTTTTTTTTTTAAAGAACGCTATATCATTAGGAATACATATATTGAATTCCTAATCCTAACGCTGTAGTGTTATACTCGTGATTTAGGCTATCGGGCCTCTCAAAGAACTAATAAAATAAAGGGATTTAGTCCTCCTCTATACCCTTGTCATTCTGGTCTCAGTGCAGCCTCCCCACTTCTGCTGGCTGAGATAATCAATCGGTATGATCTTGGCCAATCCAATGTCTTCCCATAGCATTGGGAGACAAGTGCGCATCTCCCCTTAGAGATGCAATAACGCAATGCATCTTTATGGGGAGCGTTGAGTGAGTATATATATCTATCTCATAAAGATGTAAGACCGTGTTTAGACTGCTAAGCCTAATGGGCTCTTTGCCTTAGAACCACTACAGTACGCCTGTAGTGTCCCTTTAACTTCTCATTATATCTGCTTCCAATAATTACAAACCTAACCTAATGAATACCCCTTTTCAACTTCTTTTAAAGGGACACTCGAAGCACCATAACTCTTCTTATAGTGGTTATGGTGATAGTGCCGCCATTTTACTTTTCGGTTCCTAGAGTTTCATCCTCCACGTGACCTTGTTCCTTTTTGTCATTTTGCCTACACCGGTTTTGCCTAGATCCTTTTTTTTTACAAATCTTTTTTTTTTGGTTTGTTTGTTTTTTGATTGTGATGGAATTTAAATATCCAATGAATAAATGCGTATTGCGTAAAGATTTTATATCTATGAAATAGGTAACAGGGCTGCCTTAATGGTACAAACGAGCCACGGTATCACGTAGGCATGTTGTCATTTTCAATCTGTTCTTGTATTTTATTTAGCAATGTACCATATTATTATATATACACACATATACCACATTCACAATACCAATTAGTGTTCAAAATGTCGATTGATTTTTTTTAATTTTTTTTATTATTATTATTATTGTTTGTTTTGTGACAAAAAAATGATTTCAATAAACTGGAAAGTGTCCCTACGAGTCAGACTTCTCTTATTGGTCACTAAATAGTGACCTGTGCTGAAATCTCTTAAAGGAACACTATATTGTCAAATATTTACCTATAAATGTTATCTGGTTGAAGTAGTCTGTTTCCGGATTTCCACTGAACTCTGGTGGGCGGAAATGAGGCAGGATATCCTGTTAACACTGAGAAGTTAAACCACACATATTCACTTATCCTATGATCACTGCTCACATGAAAACATAGCAGGCACCTGACTCTCATGATGCCCAGCCAGCTGTCCGAAAACAGATTTAGTTGTATAGATACAGTAAATATTCACAGTCTGACATTAACATTCTATTTAACATATTTATAAATGATCTTGAAATAGGCATTGAAAGCCATGTATCAGTGTTTGCAGATGACACAAAACTTTGTAAAGTAATAAAATGTGTGCAGGATATTGCTTTGCTGCAGAGGGATTTGGATAGATTGGGGGACTGGGCACTAAAATTGCAAATGAAATTTAACGTAGAGAAATGCAAAGTTATGCACTTCGGGGTTAAGAATTCACAAGCAACTTACACACTAAATGGTAGTGAATTCGGGATAACCACATACGAGAAGGATTTGGGAATTGTTATAGACAGCAAATTAGGCAACAATATGCAATGTCAATCTGCAGTTGCTAAGGCTAGTAAGGTTTTGTCATGTATACCTTCAGCAACAAAACAACTTTTATGTTAAAGGCAAACTATAGGCATCAAAACTACTTCAATGTAATAAAGCAGTTTTGGTGTATAGATCATGCCCCTGCAGTCTTGCTGCTCCAATCTCTGCCATTTAAGTGTTGAATGACTTTTGTTTCTGTTTATGCAGCCCTAGCCACACCTCCCCTGACTGTGACTGACACATGGAAAGAAAAATGTTTTTATTTTTCATCAGATGTTAACATACTTTAGAAGTTTATATATCCTGCTCTGTAAATTGAACTTTTATCATACACAGGAGGCTCCTATAGGCTCTTGCATGCTATTAACAGAGCAGGAGTTAAGAAAGTCTAAATTAAATCGACTGTGTAATAAACAAAGTTTAAACATTAGATCTCTCTTTACAGGAAGTGTTTAGGAAGGTCATGTAAGTCACATGGTGGGAGGGGTGGCTACAGCTGCATAAACAAAGTGATTTAACTCTTAAATGGCAGAGAATTGAACAGTGAGACTGCAGGAGATGATCTAGTCACCAAAATCACTCTAGTATGCTAAAGTTGTTTAATTACTTATAGTGTCCCTTTTACACATTTGATATTATTCTGCCATTTTATACATGCACAGCTAAATTATTATTTTTTAATTTAAAAATTGAATACATAATTTTGGAGCATAAAACTGCAAATTAATATTGGCAGGAAAAAAACTTACACTTTTTATACACAAGCCCTTTTGAAGTTCGTTGTACAACTGTTGTACATGGTTATAGATCCACCCCGCTTCACACTTCCCGTCAAACTTTGAGGTTTGGTTGGTTGGAGTGTGTGTGTGGTTTTGACTTTTGTTTTGGTTTCACACTCTACTAAAACTTGCCTAGACAGAATGTGAGAATATTTCATATGTTTACACTTTATTGAATAACTCTGTTTAGTTTAATTTTATATATATATATATATATATATATATATTAAACCTAAATTAAAAGCTACTTTTCCTTTTCACCTTACTGTGCCCTGTAAGTGTAGTAAAAAGCTATTTAATTGTTTTGCTTGTCACTCAGCAGTTACGAGCAATTTAGCTCAACTTTTTTTTTTTAATCACTGAGGACAATGCTGTTTTGATTGCTGTTTTGGCCTTTTCTGAAAAATAGTTCTTGGAATTTAATTTTGACTTTGCATTAAGGCTCATCCACTGCAGGCGGTTGATTACTACAAACACAGACCTCCATCAGGTGTATGGATTTACTGGGCAACGCAACCATTTCTTAATGAAGATGTGTTGCTTAGCAACCTGCAGCACAATTAGCAAACACACAAAAGAATGGAAAGGCATACTAGGACCATGCTTTCAGAACATCGAGATCTGTGATGTCTAAAATTCATATTGATGTTTTGACTGAATTTCCCAGGATACATAGCTAGTCTGAAGGCTAGCTTAGGCTCATGGGAAATGTAGTCCAAAAACATCTGCAGTGACCAGGTTAGTCTTCACTGAACTAGGATCTGTCTAGGTAAGGGGTGCCCAAGAGGTAGATCCCTAGGCGGTTTAAAACTACAGCTTCCATGATGCTCTGTCATTCTAAAGGCATGCACAGCATCATGGGAGTTGTAACATCTGGGGATCTACTTTTTCGACAACCGTGGTCTAGAGCTTTTGGCTCTGACTGGGCCGTAGTGGAGGCAGGGAGTCGGGAAAGTAGACCCCAGGCAAAAAGCCAATCTATAATTATGTTCCTTATTACAATGGAGGGCTTCAGGGCACGCCTGGCACCATAGCCACTGCAGGTGGCGGGGGGGGGGGGGTGAGAGAGATAATGTGTCCTGTTCCTTTAAATAGACTTTTTTTCCCTTGTAATACCGTTGCCGTTTCTGATTTAAGATCTGGGTTTGAATTCCTGCTTCTGAGTTGCACAGACAGATCCCGTGATTTAGGGATAATCCTGCACATTGCTCAGTGATACATTGTTAATTGTTTCTTCGTATCAGACAGGAATAGGTTTACATCTTAAAGGGCTCTAAGGGAAAAATATTTTGGTGCCTTTCTCTAACACAATTGGTGGATCTAATTCTAAAACAAGAATGCAATAGATGTGTGCTTGGCAAATGCTTCTTGTGTTCTGCGCACGTCCATGTTTTTAGAATTAAACGACTAGTTTAGTTGTTCTACTCCAACTGTAGGAAATACAGAATCATGGGAGCAGGATCTATGGCATTCCCAGCTTTGTGAATATTTAAAATCTATTGTTAGTAATGACAAGGGGGATATATATGAAAAGGATCATATTCACTATACAGTTGGTGTGAGAGGTCATGTATAAAATAAACAGTGACAGAAATAGATTACCAAATTATTATTCACAAATTGTTTTGGAAATAAAATGTGTAAAACTGCACGGTTCAGATGACCATTCTATATTAATATGGATCTGGCATTATCCGAACTGCAAGGAAAGTTGCAATATGAGTATAACTGTATAACGGCCATACAGACGCAAGATAGATCATGATTAGTGTTGTGCATTGCAGCATTATTCATATATAATCTTCATTGAAAGAGTGGGACGTTGATAGGTCTGTTGGTAAATCTCATGAAATTGTCGTTCGCAGGAAAATTAGGGCAAAGTTCTGAAAGTGGAGCAGTCACCATGGAAACCAAAGGGATGTTTCTCTCGATTTTGATCCATCTCTAGCAGTAATTTTATAAATCTCCCCCACAATTAAAAACTCTTGCTTAATTATTAAAAACTGATTTTATTTTCTATTCTTTTTTTTTTTTAATATTCTGGTACTGTTTATTTGAAGAGAGTAGTAGAACACATGTTTGTTTAGACTGAAATCCAGAAGTAGCTGTTAACATTTGTCATAATGTGCAGGAATCGAGTTCATCTTTTCACTGGGCACCCCGAATTCCAGCACTTGGAAATATTTTGTCGGCAATATAACATTTGTGATGGTTTTACGGGAATTGGTTTTCCTTTGGAACTTTGGAACTGTTGAACAATCTATACACAACCATGATTGCTGATGTGCCATATGTCGTTGTCTTATCATTGCAGGAGTCCCATTTCCAAAGAATTTCCAGCAGGTTTGTCACAAGATCCTCACCAGGTTGTTCCGGGTTTTTGTTCATGTCTACATCCATCACTTTGACGGAATTATTAGCGTGGGAGCAGAGGCGCACGTCAACACCTGCTACAAACACTTTTATTATTTCATTACAGAGTTCAGTCTTATCGACCATCGAGAGCTTGAACCGCTGGTAAGAGAGGGAATGGGTAACAGTCTCCATATTGATTAAGGCAAGAAAGTGAGGCAAAGGGCAGGGGGGCCGAGCATCTCTGTTTATTACACTGTATAGTTCGCTCTCATGGTGACCCATGTCTGTGTTCTTTTATTCCAGGTGAATGTTGTCTTTTTATGCCATTCTTAAAAGAGCTTAAACTATATTACAGGATATCGTATGAAATACTATTGTGAATCCAAGAATAAAAGTTTAATTATTGGCCAAAGTTTAAAGGGAAACTATTGTGCCAGGAAAACAAACTTAGGATTTGTCCATAGGAAAGCAAAACAGCCCAGACGTCACTCTAGTGGAAATCCCACAAGAGGAGGAGATAACCCTAGCAGGAATTATTGCAGTTTATCATAAACTGCAATAATGACCTGCCATGGGTTAAGGGACCTGGGGCAATGCAACCAGACCACTTCAATGAGGTGAAGTGGTCTGGGTGCCTAGAGTGTCCGTTTAAAACATTGGTTTAGTCACTAAATATTTTAGGTCACAAAAGTTAAGCTGGAAAAGTAGCTTTGTTGGAGAAGATTTCCACTTTTACCATTTAAGTGTCAAAATGACAATTCAAGTCCGTTCTTCACAATTTCAGATTTGGTTTATAGTGTCTGTTCAGGACTATATCCCTTTACGTGATCTGAAAAATCGTGGCTCCTGCCCTCATAGGCAATACATTGGAAGTATGTTTGTGGGAAATCCCGATGCATATTTTAGTTCTTTAACTTTTGTTGTACTTCTAGTGAGATGAGAATATGCATGTTGCCTTTATCTTGGCTTACAGTCTCTATGGTGGGCCGTGTCCTTTCTCTTTCACCCTGACCTTGTAGTGGAGCTGTTGGAGGAAGACTAATGCTGTGTTGTATATGAACTGGTTGCTCACCGCGATTACGCTGGTTGGGATTGTAGAGTTTGCCTTGTTAACCACTGCTTGCATACTGGTAGCAGTTGTCCAGTGATCTTAGGTAGACTTATCCAGTTGCCAAGGACTGCAAGCTTCTCTATGATTATCTATCTTATATCTGCTGTTATGACATCTTGGGTCGCAGATGTAGGTTGAAAAACATCTGTAGATATACAAGGTCTGTCCAGAAAGTATCCAGCCATTGTTAATATAATGAGAATGTTTTGCGCAACATCGATGTAACCTGGCAGCCAAGGAGAATGGACTGGAATGCGCATGCATGACTACTTTACTGTACTAGTCAATGGGGGTGCTAGACGTCGTTGAGTGAGTATGTGTACTATGTGGTCATCACATTGAAAATAACTGAGCAAGTAGAGCAACAAATCTGCATTAAATTTTGCGTTAAGTTTGAACATTCCTCCGGAAACTATTTGGATGATTCAGAAGGCTTTTGGGGATGATGCAAAGCATGCAGTGTACAACAACTAGACCCCCTACATCCCAAATTTGGCATCCTGCAACTTCTGGCTTTTCCCAAAACTAAAATCACCTTTTGAAAGGGAAGATATTTCAGACCATCGATGAGATTCAGGTAAATACGACAAGGCAACTAATGTAGATTTTGCTTAGTGCTTTGAACAGTGGAAGAGAAGACTCTGGGAGAACTATGTGAGGTCCCAACTTACTTTGAAGGGACCGAGGTGTCATTGTCCTACGTACAATGTTTCTTTTGTCTTGTATCTTGATCAATGTCTCAATTTTTCATTTTAAATGGCTGGTCACTTTCCGGACAGACCTCGTAGGCAGGGCAGGCCTTAGGGGTGTGCTAGCTTTGCCACCACAGTGGAGGGGCAGACCAGCTTCAGATCAGCATGGAAACAGGAAAGGAGGAATGAATATTTGTTTTTAAATCATTATTATTTTAATAAATCCGCTATAGAATCACTTCACTCCTATACACACACACTATACATGAATGACGGGGGGCGTTGTGAAGATTTTTCACACAGGGCGCCTAAGGCCGGCCCTGCTCGTAGGTTTTGGAATAGCTTCTAACTCATGACTGTTATATGATTTCTGTAGTCATTCTAATTCCAATTGTGACATTAGCTTGACCATGTTGAAACACTCTTTTGGTGTTAATGTAGATGAAGGTCTCTCTTATTCAATCATAGTTCCCACATACATTTATTGTAGCCCGTCACATTGGGTCTGCTGTTGTAGAAACACTCAAGCAGGTGAAGGTTCCAACTTTGGAATAGTTTGTTCTAGTAGCCCTTTTGTCTTCAGATTGTCCTAGCATCAGGGCCCACCACAGATCAGAATCCTTTCCAAAAATATGTGAAATTATATGTAAATGTTTGTGTGTGCATCGATCTCAGGCACACGTGGGTTATCTATTTATTTTTGAAGGAATGAAAGCGGCAATGCAGGCTGATCCCCAGAGAGGAATTACCTGGCCTGCAGCCTTGAGGTGTCCATTTGTATGCGCTGTGTATGAAAGTGAATTTGAATTCCACTCCCAGGATTTCTGAATAATAAAGATTTGTCATTTTCCATTATTGGTGAAATTGCTACACTCTGCTCTGTGCAGTTGAGACTTGGAGATGGTCCTATAAAAGTGACATAATGTCTGAGTATTCTGGGCTGATGAGGATAACAATGAAAAAGAACGGTCATGATTCAGAAGGTGCACACTGCAATTTTAATCAATCTCAATAGGAAACATTTTGTGTTATTTATATCCGAGTAGACGGAATGTCTCAGTTGGATTTCTTATATTAAGACGGCAATGTTTAGAAGCTTAGTTTCCCATGATGCTCAGTTAGTCTAAATGCAAGCTGGGAATGCTGGGAAATAGTGGCGGAACTTAAAGAGGGCCCTGGTGCAAGAAATATATACATTTTTTTTTTTTTTTTGTCCCCCTATCGCAAGGATGGGGAATAAAGGAATATCCCCATCTGTAGTACAACACCCACAATGCTTTGCCAGCTGGGGATCTGCCAGGGGTGTATTTAGCACTGAGCAGTGTTTGTGTGTTTGAATGTAAGCATGTTTTTTGTATAGAGCGTGTGTGTGTGTGTGTGTGTGTGTGTGTGAATGTTGGAGTGTATTTCTATGTAGTGCTGTGTGGTTTTATGTATGTACTGTTGCCATTTAAAAGCTGTGGTTTACTAGTGTGTAGTGCTTGTCTTTGAATGTAGGGGTGTGTCTGTATGTGGTGTTGTCGTTTGAATGCAGAGGTGTGATTGTGTGTAGTGTTGGAGTTTGAATGCTGAGATGTATGCACATATACACTGCCACACATAAACTGGTGCACATGCAAACACACACTCAATGACACTCATACAGATATACATGGGCATACACAGACACAAATAGAGACACTTGCAAAATGTACACGTTTTAAGCCACCCCCCTGTTTCCTACCTTTTGAGTGCAGCAGGGTGGCTTCCTTGAGGTACAGTAGGATGCTCTCCCATTCCACACCCCTCCTCTATGCCATTTCCTCCTGCATGGCTCTGTGTTATCTGAAGAAATGACCAGTTGTCACTCCCTCTCAGTGCTGCTGAGATTACAGAAGCCCTGTTGCACTGTTAAAGGGTCACA
Organism: Pelobates cultripes; assembly: GCA_933207985.1. Lineage (NCBI taxonomy): Eukaryota > Metazoa > Chordata > Amphibia > Anura > Pelobatidae > Pelobates > Pelobates cultripes. Next base: position 14,220,090 of record OW240919.1, on the reverse strand, counting down.
GTGCAAAACCAGGCCCCTGGAATAATTTTTCCATCGGGTCGCCCTACTTGCATAGTCCACCCAATGTGCCTCCTGAACATGCGGGCCCTGCTGCAGCCGCACTGGGAAATATAGTATATAATACAAGGTACCATTACATTTCCCTACATCCTAGCCCAGCCAGAACACTGCAATTAAAGTTGACGAAACCCACTGCTTCCCTGATATCGAATACCAGTAAACTGAATGTTCACATGGATTAAGCCAGCATAGTGGCCAGGTCCTGTATAGGCACACAATCGCTGACTCCTCAATGCACAATAGGATGACCTCTCAAGGCTAGAAATTCAAAACATGGTTTCAAAGCCCAACACTCCAAAGAGAAAAGTAAAAAGATGGACTGCAGTTAAAACGTGTTTATTATCCATAGATTTGTAAAGCGCTGCAGAATTTGTTGGCGCTTTAAAATAATAATCATTATCCAAACAACGGAAGAGGTTTCTGCTCTCCTCCCGTCCTCTCGCCCCATCACCTGTTCCCCCGATCCTATTCCCTCATATCTCAGCTGCACTCTGTCTCCCTCTCCTGCTCTTCCTCTCACTAAAATTTTCAATCTCACTTTCCTCCGGCACACTTCTTTCACCCTTCAAGCATGCAACCATAACTGCGATTCTGAAAAAGCCCAACCTTGACCCCAATTCCCCATCCAACTACCGCCCTATATCGCTACTGCCATTTGCCTCCAAGATCCTTGAGAGAGCTGTGTCTGCGAGCTTGACAGACTTTCTCGAATCCAACTCTCTGCTAGACCCACTTCAGTCTGGATTCCACGCTCGTCACTCTGTTGAAACAGCTGTGACAAAAGTATCCAACTAGTTAATCGCTGCTAAATCTCGCAGCCATTACTCTATCCTAATTCTTCTTGATCTTTCTGCTGCCTTTCACACTGTTGATCATTAACAGCTTCTTCTCATTCTCTGTAATCTCGGTCTACAGGATACTGCTCTCTCCTGGTGCTCCACCTACCTCTCCCAGCGCTTTTTCAGTGTTTCTTTCTCTGGCTCTGCCTCTTCTCCCCAACTCCTCTCTGTTGGAGTTCCCCAAGGTTCTGTCCTTGGTCCCCTACTGTTTTCTATCTTTACTGCCTCCCTTGGTAAACTCATCAGCTTCTTTGACTTCCATTATCATTTATATGCACAACTATGTTGCATATAGGGATCAACTGTAGAAATATATAAAACAGAAGAGTTCCAATTTCAGTCTTAATGTGGGAGTTTTCAAATGTCCATAGCGATTTTTGATAGTTGTGACAGTAAGCTTTGTCTTTATATGTATCCAACAGTATAAAGTGGTGAAACTTATTTCTAAGGTTCACAATAAAACATTGGTATCTTGAGAAAGCTCGTTGGAACGAGCGAAACACGTAGATCGTGTTTTTGGCGGGATTTTTGAATTTGGAGTGTGTACAGCAGTACCGGTTATTTGGCGTTTCGTGAGGACTGATCCGTGTGCACAGGACCGGTCCAGAATTGAATACCAACGGAGCGGTAACCATTTATCCACCAACCAATACTCTGTATTACCAATGTTTTATTGTGAACCTTAGAAATAAGTTTCACCACTTTATACTGTTGGATACATATAAAGACAAAGCTTACTGTCACAACTATCAAAAATCGCTACGGACATTTGAAAACTCCCACATTAAGACTGAAATTGGAACTCTTCTGTTTTATATATTTCTACAGTTGATCCCTATATGCAACATAGGGGTATATTAACTAAGCGCTGATACTGTTTTTTATTTTTATTTGTGTCATATATGATGTTTTAAAACTTGGGAAGGTTTTTGAAGTATTTAGCAGCCTTATGTATTAATTGTCTCTTGTGGATGAATTATATTTGGAGCATTGGCGGAGAAAGTCCACTATATTATAAGAAATTTGCGCTCTCTGTAAACTTGCTTTTTTATCATTTATATGCAGATGACACATAAATCTACCTGTCCTCTTCTGATCTCTCTCTGCCCATCTTGACTCGTGTCTCTGACTGCCTCTCTGCGATTTCCAACTGGATGGCTGCTCACTTCCTTAAACTCAACCTGTCCAAAAGACAACTTTCATCCCTCAAGAGGTGCTATTCCCATGTTTCTCCCTCCAAGTCAACGGCGCCACCATCACCTCTACCTCACAGGCTCGTTACCTAGGTGTTCTCTTTGACTCTGACCTCTCCTTCACTTCTCATGTCCAGTCGATCGCCAAATCCTGCTGCTTCCATTTCAAAAACATCGCTCGCATCCGCCCTTGTTTAACACCAGACGTGGCTAACTTGCTGGTCCATGCCGTTGTTCTTTCTCGCCTTGACTACTGCAATCCCCTCCTTAGTGGTCTTACGTGTTCCCAGATTGCACCGCTGCAATCTATAATGAATTGTGGCGGCAAGGCTCATTTTCCTGTTTGCCCGCACCTCCCCCCTCTGTCAGTCTCTACATTGGCTTCCTGTTAGATATAGGGCTCAAGTTAAGATACTGGTGCCTGCTTACAAGTCCCTACATAATGCTGCTCCAACTTACCTATCCTCCCTAATCAGGGGCGTATTAGCCGCGAGGCAAACAAGGCATTTGCCTTGGGCGGCATTTTTCAGGGGGCGGCAAAAAAGCCGCCCCCCAAATGCCCAGGGCAAATGCCTAGTTAGCCTCGCGGCTAACAGACATGCCGAGCGGGCAGCGCTGGGCGGGCAGGCGGCCGGCGAGGGAGCTCTTCCCCTGAGCGGTCTGCTCAGCTCCCTCGCGCGCCGCCAGCAGAGTGAGCCCGGGAGCCGGAATATGACGTCATCTTCCGGCTCCCAGCCTCACTCTGCTGGTGGCGCGCGAGGGAGCTGAGCAGACCGGTCAGGGGAAGAGCTCCCTTGCCGCAGCCATTGGACCCCAGGACCCCAGGGAGAGGAAGAACCCCCCCAGCATTCCCAAAGGTAAGGAGGCTGGGGGGGTTAAATAAAAAAAAAAACAACCCACAAGTGAGTGTGTTAGTGTGTGTATGTTAGTGTGTGTGTGTGTGTGTGTGTGGATGTTAATGTGTGTATCTGTTAGTGTGTGTGTGTGTGTCTGTGTGTGTGTTTGCCTGTTAGTGTGTGTTTGTTAGTGTGTGTGTGTGCGCTTGCCTGTTAGTGTGTGTCTGTTAGTGAGTGTGTGTTTCTGTTAGCTAGTGAATGCGTATATGTCAGTGAATGTGTGTGTGTGTATTTAGAAGGCGGAGCAGGGGGGAAGGGTTGGGTGGCGGTTGCGCGGGTGGGGGTAACGCGGGGGGGTGCCTGAGTTTTGTCCTGCCTAGGGCAGCACAAAACCAGGATACACCACTGTCCCTAATACACAAATATGTCCCGTCGAGGCCCCTGTGCTCTGTCGAAGACCTACACCTATCCTCTGTCCATACTCCCACATCTGATGCTCGCCTCTAAGACTTCTCCAGGGCTGCACCTTTTCTGTGGAACTCCCTTCCAGTCTCCACTACTTCAAAAAAATCTTTGAAAACACACATTAAGGAAAGCATATCAATTAAACTGTTAGCAGGTTTTCATTCCCCCCCACCCCTGCTACACCTGCCCCCCCCGATGACTCCTCTCCTGCAACTGTAAAAAAATATCAAGTTCTCAGTCTTGACTTTTATAGCAACCTATTTCATTACACCTACTTATACCCTTTGTGTAACTATACCCCACTCCCTCTAGCATGTAAGCTCACTGAGCAGGGCCTCAATCCCTCTGTTACTGTGTCACTATACCCAACTCCCTCTAGCATGTAAACTCACTGAGCAGGGCCTCAATCCCTCTGTTACTGTGTCACTATACCCCACTCCCTCTAACATGTAAACTCACTGAGCAGGGCCCTCAATCCCTCTGTTACTGTGTCACTATACCCCACTCCCTCTAACATGTAAACTCACTGAGCAGGCCCTCAATCCCTCTGTTACTGTGTCACTATACCCCACTCCCTCTAACATGTAAACTCACTGAGCAGGACCCTCAATCCCTCTGTTACTGTGTCACTATACCCCACTCCCTCTAACATGTAAACTCACTGAGCAGGCCTCAATCCCTCTGTTACTGTGTCACTATACCCCACTCCCTCTAACATGTAAACTCACTGAGCAGGCCCTCAATCCCTCTGTTACTGTGTCACTATACCCCCACTCCCTCTAACGTAGCAACCTCACTGAGCAGGGCCCTTAATCCCTCTGTTACTGTGTCACTATACACTCCCTCTAACATGTAAACTCACTGAGCAGGGCCTCCAATCCCTCTGTTACTGTGTCACTATACCCCTCCCTCCTAACATGTAAACTCACTGAGCAGGACCCTCAATCCCTCTGTTACTGTGTCACCTCCCTCTATGTAAACTGGCCCAGGGCCCTCAATCCCTCTGTTACTGTGTCCCTATACCTCCTTCTAACCTGTAAACTCACTAGGCAGGCCCTCAATCCCTCTGTTACTTGTCCACTATACCCCACTCCCTCTAACCTTGTAAAAGGCTCACTGGAGCAGCCCCTCAATCCCTCTGTTACTGTGTCACTATACCCCACTCCCTCTAACATGTAAACTCACTGAGCAGGCCCTCAATCCCTCTGTTACTGTGTCACTATACCCCACTCCCTCTAACATGTAAACTCACTGAGCAGGACCCTCAGTCCCTCTGTTACTGTGTCACTATACCCCACTCCCTCTAACATGTAAACTCACTGAGCAGGCCCTCAACCCCTCTATTACTGTCACTATACCCCCTCCCTCTAACATGTAAACTCACTGAGCAGGCCCTCAATCCCTCTGTTACTGTGTCACTATACCCCACTCCCTCTAGCATGTAACCTCACTGAGCAGGACCCTCAATCCCTCTGTTACTGTGTCACTATACCCCACTCCCTCTAACATGTAAACTCACTGAGCAGGACCCTCAATCAGGGCCGGACTGGGAGAAAAATTCGGCCCGGGCATTTTTTTAACACAGCGGCCCACTAAAAAGGGGGCGGGGCAGAGGAGGTGTGTTTTGTCACCAATGACAGACACGCCTCCTCTCAAAGTGAGCATGTTGGTTCAATGCTCTTCCAGGGCAGACCATACGCAGAGCTCTGCTGAAGAGCTCTAGCATGAGAAAAAAGTCCTGTATTTGTTTTGCACAGTGCAAGCAAATTTAATAACATGCTTGCACTGTGTTTCCTTGCAACTTGTCTCTGGTGTCTCTATAAATGGATACCAGGAGACAAATGGGTCAGGAAAGAGTATTGTGCATGTGTTTTGGAGCCTGCTTGGGGTATTGCGTGTGTGCAGAGTGAGCTGGTCGTGGTGTGGTATTGTGTAATAAGGTCGGTTTTAGTCGTGTTGTGTTTGTGGTGTAATGTAATGCATATGTGGCTATGGGCTGTAGAGAATGTGTGTATTGGGGATATAGCAAGTGTGTGCATACAGGCTATAGTGTGTGTGTGTTTAGGGGTGTAGAATGTGTTTGCTTACAAGGAATCTAGTGTGTGTATAGGGGATCCAGAGTGTGTATGTTAAAGGACCACTATAGTACCAGGAAAACATACTCATTTTCCTGGCACTATAGTGCCCTGAGGGTGCCCCCACCCTCAGGGACCCCCTCCCGCCCGGCTCTGGAAAGGGGTTAAAACTTACCTTTTTCCAGCGCCGGGCGGGGAGCTCTCCTCCTCCGATCCGCCCCGTCGGCTGAATGCGCACGCGCGGCAAGAGCTGCGCGCGCATTCACCCGGTCGTATAGGAAAGCATTTATAATGCTTTCCTATGGACGCTTGCGTGCTCTCACTGTGATTTTCACAGTGAAAAGCACGCAAGCACCACTAGCGGCTGTCAATGAACAGCTGCTAGAGGCTTTGGGGGAAGGCTTAACCCATTGATAAACATAGCAGTTTCTCTGAAACTGCTATGTTTATAAAACAATGGGTTAAACCTAGAAGGACCTGGCACCAAGACCACTTCATTAAGCTGAAGTGGTCTGGGTGGCTAGAGTGGTCCTTTAAGAGTGTAGTGTGTGCGTGTATACATATATATATATATATATATATATATATATATATATTTGGAAGTATTGTGTATGTTTGTGGTGCAGTGTGTTGGGGGGTTCTGTGTGTATGTGAGGGGTGCAGTATGTGTGTGTGATGGGTGTGAGAGTGCCGTGTGTGAGTGATGGGTGTGAGAGTGCCGTGTGTGAGTGAAGGGTGTGAGAATGCTGTGTGTGAGTGATGGATGGGAGAATGCCGTGTGTGAGTGATGGGTGTGAGAATGCTGTGTGTGAGTGATGGGTGTGAGTGTGCTGTGTGAGATGGGTATGTGAGATGGGTGTGAGATTGCTGTGTGTGTGTGAGTGCTCTGTGAGAGTGATGGGTGTGAGAGTGCTGTGAGAGAATGCTGTGTGTGATGGGTGTGAGAGTGCTGTGTGTGATGGGTGTGAGAGTGTTGTGTGTGTGTGAGTGCTCTGTGAGAGTGCTGTGAGTGTGATGGGTGTGAGAGTGCTGTGTGTGGGAGTGCTGTGTGTGAGGTGCTGTGTGTGATGGGTGTGAGAGTGCTGTGTGTGAGAGTGCTGTGTGTGATGGGTGTGAGAGTGCTGTGTGTGATGGGTGTGAGAGTGCTGTGTGAGAGAGAGTGCTGTGTGTGATGGGTGTGAGAGTGCTGTATAAATGTTATTGTGTGTATGTAGGGGGGGTAAATAATAAAAAAAAAACAGGTATTATTCCCCCCCTCCCTTCTTACCTTTAGCCTGGGAGGGGGGGACCGGCACGCTGGGACTGGAGGCGGGGAGGCAGTGTTCCCTGGTGGTCCTCGTGGGTGAGTGAACTCCTCGCGAGATCCGGTCGTTGCCATGGCAACGCGTCGGATCTCGCGAGAGGATCCCGGCGGAGCCGCAAATTAGAGCTCCGCCGGGTCCTCTCTCCAGCCTGGCTGGCTCCCTCCCTCCCTCCCTCCCCTCTCTCCCCGCCGGCGGCCGCATGTGGGCCGGTCAGGGAGATCTTTGATCTCCCCACCGGCCCGTCGTGGCAAACAGCGGGGCCGGCGCTAGGAGAGTGCCGGCCCTGCATAGACCGGCAGGGGAGATCCTGGGACCTCCCTGCCGGCCTCGGCCCCACGGCCACCGCGGCCCACCGGGCATTTGCCCGGTGTGCCCGATGGCCAGTCCGGGCCTGCCCTCAATCCCTCTGTTACTGTGTCACTATACCCCACTCCCTCTAACATGTAAACTCACTGAGCAGGGCCCTCAATCCCTCTGTTACTGTGTCACTATACCCCACTTCCTCTAGTATGTAAACTAACTGAGCAGGCCCTCAATCCCTCTGTTACTGTGTCCCTATACCCCACTCCCTCTAACATGTAAGCTCACTGAGCAGTGCCCTCAACTCCTCTGTTCCTGTAGGTCCAGTTGTCTGGTTACGATTAAATGCCTGTTAGTCCACCCGTTGTACAGCACTACATATTTTGCTGGCACTATATAAATAATAATAATTGTGGCATTATCAATTTTAATTTTTGTTCATTTATTTATTTTCCTTGTGCTGCTGTACTTTCCTCCCATTGTGTTTATCTAGAAATGCTAAGTGCATTTTTACAATGTTGCAGATCTGGATCCATATGGGTTGCTTGCAAGCAGCTATTCTTGGAAAACATACTTTGGCAAGCACACGCAGGCACCATCCAGTGTCCATTCTGCTATTGGCTTGTTTATCATAGATCATGCGATAACGCTGCATAACTCACACATGTATCTACAGGGCTCCCTGGAAGGATTACATCATTAAGCTCCTATCAATAACAACCAAAGTCACAGGATGATTAATACTTTCATATGCGTGAAAGTGTTTATTTAGACACAGAAATACACATGTGATAAATGCACGTAATGTCCTTGTCATTAACTAAATCCCTAACGCTCAGAGCCACAATGTCACATGTACAGCTTTAGAGGAAACAGAAGCAGAAAAAAATATCTTAAATGTCCTAGTTTAGTATTCTAAGCAAATCGACATAACCTCTTTACTTATATACAGGATAAGGCATGCCACTAAAAAAACAAGAGGTACAAACGGATACATAGTTTACCCCACCTATGGCAGCTTTCAGCATGTTCTGCACTATTAATACTTCTATAAAAAACATCTGTTTCTGTTAAAATCTTATCCAGGCATGCCTATGTGTAATTTTGTGAGAACGCGTAAGAAGTGGTTGAGGATTCCATGATTAAAGAAAAGGTCATGTTGCACTCTGTGCATCAGATATGTTTATATTCTCCCCTATATGTTTCCCTAAATATGACATGTTCTTACAGAAGAGAACATGCAATGGGGTGGGGGAGGGGGGTCTGATAGGCTTGCTAGAACCATTGACATGATGTTGAAAGCAGTGTTTTCATGAAAGCGAGAATTACTAGAGATTGGGTGTGGAATATTTATATAGAGAATGCAGAAACCTGAATAAATATTGCTCTTACAACAAAGCGTAGAAGGTATCCCCGACATCAATAGCCTTGTAGTGGGTGACGTAAAGTCTTATACTGGAACTAATAATTCATAGAATGTACATAAAGTTGTCCTGAATAAAACAGGTAGAATAAGTCCGGAAATGGTTTTATTACTAGGTAGGAAGACGTGGGTGTGTGCATGCGTGTGATTTATTAGACAAACAAACCTGCTGAAACTTGAGTGAAGAATTAAAAAAAAATCTACAGACTCTTTTTATTTTCAATTTTTTTTAAATGTATTTATTGACTTTGGTCTTTCTTAATTTTTAGAAGGAAATGACAGAGAGAATCTGCCACTGACCTATTGATCGGCGCTAATTTTACCACTTGGTGGACAATACTCCGATATCATGTTGAACAATTAATGCGAAATTGGAATCTTTCAAGAGCCCTTCCAATCAATGTGAATTCCTAAATTTCAACCAAGAACCAAAATCCGTGCCTAGTCCTCGATTCACAAGTGCATCCAGCAACAGCGGGAAAAAGGAGAACTATATTTATTTATTTATTCCAAAAAAAGTCTAAAAAAAACCCGTGGTGGTCATGTTCCTTCCCTGGGAATAGGAGACTTGGAATGTCCGAAGTGAATGTTTTTTGGTGACTACCGAAGTCCTGCGGATGATGGACAATGTACTCTAAACCCGTTTTGATTATGTGCCTTAAAACTTTGTAAGAATCTACTACGATGATGGACATCCCTAGCGAAGCCTTAGAATTGTCTCTTGTTTACTTGTGTCTTTACAGAGGTGGAAAATGTGTAAATCTTAAAGTGTATATAAACTTTCTCAATATACTTTCAATTCCTGAAAAATTTGGCATTTTAAACAAGCTGAAAATTATGGACCAATTTACTGGGATAAAAACTGAACAGTTGAACTGTCTTTGCTTTTTATTTCATGATATCTGGACCAGTTTTAACTCAAAAAGCAGTATCTAGAGGTAAAATGACCCTAGAACGCATCTCACTGGTTTGAGTTAATTGTGAGTTAATGAGCCAATTATCTATGTCTGTCTGTTTTTGTAAAATTGTTTTCATATGTTATTTTACAGGAACACTGTGTTTGTTACAATTAACCTGAAAACATCATATTTTGTATATGTTTTCACACAAGAAACAGAAATTACGGTTTGTCTTCGTTTTTTTTTTTTTATTTCCCTCTCCATCCTCTCTATTGTGGGTGAACCGGGGAAAGTGAGCTCCTGTAAGCAGTGCGAATCAGGCTGCTGCCACTGATCCAAACAGTTAGACCGACCAACTGCTGTCTGTAGAGCACTCAGGAAATACATTAGGGGTTTATCTATTACACAAAAAAATGTGGGAACTTAAAAGGATATACCAAATTGTACGTTGCAGGACTTCAATAGTCTGGCCTAAAATGTACAATTCTTTGTTGGTTCTGTTCATATCTTCGTTTAGTGAAGAGCCCTAAGCAGAGTTTAATCGATTCCTAAAACCATAATGGAACACTATATAGGGTTTATAAAAAGCTGCAATAACTAGCTTTCCAGGGTTAAGGGACCTGGTACACTGCACCAAGACCACTTCAACGAGCTGGCTATAGTCTGCCTTTAAATGAACACTATAGAGTAAGGAACACATATGTATTCCTGACCCTATAGTGTTAAAAACACCATCTACCCCCCTCCCCCCCGGCCTCATCCCTGCCTCCCTAAATATAGTAAAATATTACTTTTATTGTAGTCTGCTGCTGCTGGCTCTGCGCCTGATCTGCCTGCTTGGCTGACATCATCATCAGAAGTGATCTCAGCCAATCACAATGCATTCCCATAGGATGTGCTGAGACTGTTAAAGGAGGCAGATCAGGGGCAGAGACAGTAAAAGGCAAACACAACCCTGGCCAATCAGCATCTCCTCGTAGAGATGCATTGAATCAATGAATCTCTGAGAAAAGTTCAGTATTTGCATGCAGAGGGTGGAGACACTAAATGTCAGTCACACTGTGCAGCACTGCCCCAGGAAACACATCTAGCAGCCATCTGAGGAGTGGCCAGTGGAGACTGTAATGTAAACACTGCATTTTCACAAACACAATGTTTACACACAAAAAACTGAAGGGAATGATTATATTAACCAGAACAAATACATTAAAGGACCACTATAGGCACCCAGACCACTTCAGCTTAATGAGGTGGTCTGGGTGCCAGGTCCAGCTAGGGTTAACCCTTTTTTCTATAACCATAGCAGTTTCAGAGAAGCTGCTATTGGCAGCCGCTAGAGGCGCTTGCGTGCGTCTCAATGTGAAAATCAGAGTGAGAAGACGCCAGCGTCCATAGGAAAGCATTGATAATGCTTTCCTATGAGACTGGCTGAATGCGAGCGCGGCTCTTGCTGTGCATGCGCATTAATCCGAGGAGGAGGAAGAGAGTTCCCGCCCGGCGCTGGAGAAAGAGGTAAGTTTAACCCCTTCCTCACCCTAGAGCCCGGCGGGAGGGGGACCCTGAGGGTGGGGGCACCCTCAGGGCACTATAGTGCCAGGAAAATGAGTATGTTTTCCTGGCACTATAGTGGTCCTTTAAGCTGTAGTTATTCTGGTGACTATAGTGTCCCTTTAATATATTTGAAAGCACATAGCTATAACCATTATAGCCTTACAGGGCAGAATATGTTATGGGAACCTGTATTACTAACATTATAGTGCCCCTATCCTATCTTTCCTATAAATGTAACAAAATAAAAGCATTTTATTCCCTTTTTCCAGTGCTGAGACTCCCTCTGTGCTGCTTGCCTTTTTGCCTTCTGTGACATCATTGAGAATGTATGATCTCCTCTGGTGTCCAATCCAATGCTCCTCTTAGAGAAGCATTGGCGACCTGATGTGCATGCGCCTCAAGCACTGTGCATGCATCCGAAGTTTCAGAGGAAAGTATTTAATTTTGGGCTTTCCTAGAACTTTGAATGTCATGTGACTGACTTTGACTCTGTCAGTGCGATGGAAGCACCTCTAGTGGCTGTCAGGAAGACGATCAATAGAGGTGGATTTACCCTGCAATGTAAACATTGGTTTGTTTGTTTTTGTTTTTTTAGAGACTGCAATTTGCAATGTTTTACATTGCAGGGATAAACTGACAGAATCACTGCAACTACAGTGGTCCTTTAATATTCACCATCGTTCTTCTTTAAAATAACAAACCAAGGTTTCCTACACTGCTCGAACAAGCATCTTTTCTGTAGGTTAATACTGCCTGAGGATGGTGAGATTTGTAGTACAACCTCACGCACTAGAATTTTCACTAAATTGTGAATTATGTGAAATTCAAAGTGAATTTTAAAAATATTAATAATTTGATCGGAATCTGCTAACTTAGATAATATGGTTAGTCTACATTATATCAAGTATGCAAATTCTTTAAAGTAATTAAAGTACATGAATCCAGCTATTTTGGTCCAAAATATTATATTCACTTTGAATTCCCAACATATCACACTTTGATGAATAACTATCAATGGACTGCGTGTCAGGTAAATCTGGTAAATTTTAGCTGTAATTCTACCCTGTGATACTATGAGGTTGTTTTAAAGGCTTGCAAACTTGGTGGATAATTAAGGGACACAATTTAGGTATGATGCGAATTTTAGATTTCACTTAGATATGCTATTTAGCTGTATTAGCCTTAAAGGAAAACACAAACTTGTATTCCTGACACTATAGTGTTAAAACCACCATCTAGCCCCCTTTACCTCTCTTGCCTCCCTAATAGTGAAATCTTACTTGTATTCAAGTTTGCAGCTGCTGCCTCTGTCTGCCTCTGACCTGCTTGCTGTCTGCTGACATCATTAGAAGTGGTGGTCTGAACCAATCTCAATGCTTCCCCATAGGATTGGCTGAGACTGTCAAGGAGGCAGATCAGGGGCAGAGCCAGCACAAGTCAAACGCCACCCTGACAAATCAGCATCACCACAGAGATACATTGAATCAATGCATCTCTATGAGGAAAGTTCAGTGTCTGCATGCAGAGGGTGGAGAAAATGAATGTTGTGATGCACACTAGGCAGGACTGCCCCAGGAAGCACCTCTAGCAGACATCTGAGGAGTGACCAGTGATGTTATCACTAGGCTGTAATGTAAACACAGCATTTTCTCTGAAAAGACAGTGTTTACAGCAAAAAGTCTGAAGGAAATGATTCTACTCACCAGAACAAATGCAAAGGCATCATCACTTTACTGCTGGGGATTTGAAACGTCACTTTTTTTTCCCTTTTCATTTTTATTTTGGAATATTGCTATTTTTTTAATGTGTTACGCATTGAAATCTAATGATCTGTATCCTTGACAAGTTTTTTTGTTTTTTTATTTAAATGCTCCTAACCCTCCTTTTCCCCTCACCCCCCTGTGATGCTTCCCTGAAGGTCCTGCTGGGATTAATCTGCAGTTTAGCTCTTAGAATGTTTGATTTCTTGATGAAAGTATATCAAAACCTGCTTCTGCAGACACAACCTATCGGTTCACAGAGCTGCTCCGGAGGAAACTGCTTTAATTGCTTTTTTCGCAATTAATTAAGAATAACAGAGCTGTGTTTTTGTTCATCTTCGGTTTTCTTCTTTTTAATTAATACAGAATATGTTTATTTTATAGCAATAATGTGTACATAAAAATTAGTGACTATATGGTGGGTGCCAGGAGGCACTGGCTTTAAAAAAAAAAAAAAAATAAATAAAAAAAAAAACCCACACCAACAAAGCAATTTTTTGGATCATTTTGAGGGGGATAATAGTGATATCAAACTGACTGTGTGAGCAGGAACCGTTAGGAGGCAGGTGCCGTTGTTTCTAAAAGTGTGGTCTTAATTAGTGGAACAATCTAGTTTGTGCAGTATAAATGTACTTTAATTTTTCATAGAAGTGTGGGGAAAAAAAACAACAACAAATACAACAGAGGCCGGAATGAAATAAACAAGTCGGAGAAGGAATGGCAGTGTCTGTATTACCCATTCCAGGGGTACTCTAAGCAATGTAACCACTACAACTTAATGTAACAGTTATTCTGGTAAGAGTCTACTGGCACCGGCCCCTGGATTTTGTCCAACTAGGACTGGGTTGACAAAATCATTGACTCTCCCTTCTAAAGACATCTGCCATCTCCAATCAACCTGCTAATGTGGCAGTATAAAATGTTTATGTGTTTGCCCTCAGTCTGCCATAGTCATCCAGCTTAGATGAAATTGATATTGATAATGCAAAAGTGTAAATGTTGTGGGGGGATCTCTGAAGGTGAGAAGGTGTTTGTCAAGCTCAATGAAACCAAACTAAGGGAACCTTGGCTTAGATGCTTGGCAATACACACACTACACCAAGATGCAGTGGTTATGGTACTTAATTGAACTCATTGATGATGAAATCCGAGAGAGTATGAGCCTAAAAGGATAAGAAGATCTAATTGCCCTTAATATATCAAGATATATAATCACTTAAACACTACAGAATGAGGAAATGATAATAAACCTCTAGGATAAGTTGGGCGGTTTAACTCGGTAACATTGTCTCAACATTTAACAAATCGCAATATCTGTAAGTTCTGTAATTTGTCCATGCATTGTACTCCGTGGGGAACAATCTATTGCCATATGTTCAGAATGTGCCAAATTATATTTGGAGTTTCGTGCAAAGACTCCTCTGCTTAAGGATCTCTCCTTTAGGTGCCATGCTGCCCGTACGTTGGCCCTGGGATAGAAAATGGAAAGGTATCACTTAATTGTAGCTTTTCCTTTGTGGGAACATCACGATCAATTTTATTTTTTCAGATCCCGGCAAATGACCAGGAGCCACATCATGTTGTGCTCCAGTACCTGTCCAAAAGAGCAATCCTGTATCCTACAACATATCACACGGGTCCATGTTCATGAATCCTATCATCACAAGAGTCTGGCATGTTGAACATGTCCTTAGAGCCACTTACAGCCACATACTGTGCATGGGCAGGGAAGCGGTGCTTCTTACCAAAGGGGATTTCGAGATGGCCACCACCAGAGAGACTGGGTAAGCCAGTAGATGCACCAAAAATAACTATTTATTTATATGTGTGCATTACAAAACAATACACAAATGGGTTATAACATGTGCGATATTTGATTTCCAGTAAAAGGAAAGAATTTGTTTTCTATTGATAAGAGCCAGCACAGGAGTGGTTAATAACCCTAATGATTATTCAATAAACTATGAGTTGGGGCAAATTGAAAAGGATTTAAAGAAAAGGTGCTGATTTGGAAACATTCTCCAACTTGGCTATAAGTGATAGCTTGACTATTTTAATTATTATTTGAATTTCAGTTCGTCACAGTCAAGGGTCGGCAAATTTCAGCACTCCAATATTCTGGACTACATCTCTCATAATGCCCTTACAGCCATAATGCTGACAATGCATCATGGGAGATGTAGTCCCCAATATCTGGAGTGCCGAAGGTTGCCAAACGCTGGTCTACAGGTTTGTTAGTGCATTCTACTTTTTTGTTTCAGCCACGCCATGAATAAAGAAATCTTACTTCAGTTGAAATCTGACTTTCTTTTTCACGCCCGTTTACTTAAATAACCCTGCTATACAGTTGCGCTCAAAATGATTCAACCCCCATTGAAAAGCAGGTTTATTGTTAATTCACAGACTTTCAGCTGTTTGCAATGAATGAATCAAACAAAAGCAATTGAAATAGTTCAACACAACGAATGCTTCAAATGGTTTCCCCAAAATATAACTGAAATTGCAATTTATAATGACTTCTCCAGTTTAAAAAATATTCACCCCCTTCATGGCACCCGTCTTCAGTACTTAGTAGAGCACCTTTTTGCTGTTATGACCTGCTGCAAACGAGATGCATAGCCAGATAGTATGTTCTTTTCCAAAAGACTGTTTTAAAGCAAGTCCTAAAATATAAATGGTTACTCTAAACCAGGCTTCCCCAAACTCCGGCCCTCCAGATGTTGCTGAACTACAACTCCCATGATTCTATGAATGAAATACATAGGCTGAGAATCAGAATCATAAGTTGTAGTTCACCAACATCTGGAGGGCCTGAGTTTGGGGAAGCCTGCTCTAAACAAACAAGATGATTCTCAAGACTTCTATGTAAACCTCCCAAAATTGAGTTTTCGAAAACACCGCCAAGTATTAAAATTAAAATCCATACAATGCACATTGCATTATTGCCTGCCATGTCTCTTTAATTGTTTTTAATTAAATGTAATCATGTATGTGCTATCACAGGTTTAAAAGGTCCCCAGGTAAAATGATATACAAGCTCTACATTCACGATGATCCTGGTCCACAGTTTTTTTTTTTATTATTCGCACCAGTTATTGATTATTAGCACATATTAAATATGTTTACGTCATATAGCTCTTCCTTTTAAACTGCACCGGGGTCCGGGAGATAAGATTAGAGACAAACATTTTTATATTTCACTTTCTGGATATCAGTAACTATGTTGCACTTGCAGTTGTGTAATATCTGTTGCAGATTGAGAAATTTTGTTCTGAGTTCAAGAACAGCACTGGACAACTCAGCGACTCCACCTGCTGGTAGGAATAGTTCTCTCTGCCACCATCTGCGTTCAATAGCACCGGAGGGGGGCACATATTAAACATTTTCAATCTGAAAATGTATGCATTAAAGTATTTCAACCATTATTATACATTTATGTCACAGCAGTAAATAGAAGCAGCAGCATTATAGCACACATTACAATGGAATAAAGTGTACAGCAGCGTTCAACGGTGCGTCCTAGCCTATTTTTGGACCAAAGCATAATTAAAAGAGTGAAAAATCATAAACACATACCAACTTATTTATTTTTTTACCCCTTGAACAGCAGCTTATTAAACTCTCATTTACTAAATAAAGAGACTTGCATACTTTTAGGAAAATGTACTTATTTGTTTTAGTTACTTGCTGGTGGGAATCACAATTTTAATACTGATTCTTCTTAAAAAAACAAAAACAAAACACTTTGTAATAATTCCATCCAACCTGTTACAGCTTTGATGTGTTTGTGGTACATTTGGAGATGGCTAAAAATGTGCACCAGTGTGTCATAGCATTCTGGTAGAAAACAACTCGTGTACACAGTCATAGAATTAGGAGAATTTAGAGTTATCATTGCATTCCTCCCAAGTTTCCCTATTTAGGACAGACAGTCCCTATTTTAGGCCCAAATACTCCCAGTAATGTGTCTGAGTGTATAACAGAGCTCCACAGCAATAACACTCCCAGTAATGTGTCTGAGTGTATAACAGAGCTCCACAGCAATAATACTCCCAGTAATGTGTCTGAGTGTATAACAGTAGCTCCACAGCAATAATACTCCCAGTAATGTGTCTGAGTGTATAACAGAGCTCCACAGCAATAATACTCCCAGTAATGTGTCTGAGTGTATAACAGAGCTCCACAGCAATAATACTCCCAGTAATGTGTCTGAGTGTATAACAGAGCCCCACAGCAATCATACTCCCAGTAATGTGTCTGAGTGTATAACAGAGCCCCACAGCAATCATACTCCCAGTAATGTGTCTGAGTGTATAACACAGTTCCACAGCAATAATACTCCCAGTAATGTGTCTGAGTGTATAACAGAGCTCCACAGCAATAATACTCCCAGTAATGTGTCTGAGTGTATAACAGAGCTCCACAGCAATAATACTCCCAGTAATGTGTCTGAGTGTATAACAGAGCTCCACAGCAATAATACTCCCAGTAATGTGTCTGAGTGTATAACAGAGCTCCACAGCAATAATACTCCCAGTAATGTGTCTGAGTGTATAACAGAGCCCCACAACAATAATACTCCCAGTAATGTGTCTGAGTGTATCACAGAGCCCCACAGCAATCATACTCCCAGTAATGTGACTGAGTGTATAACAGAGTTCCACAGCAATAATACTCCCAGTAATGTGTCTGAGTGTATAACAGAGCTCCACAGCAATAATACTCCCAGTAATGTGTCTGAGTGTATAACAGAGCTCCACAGCAATAATATTCCCAGTAATGTGTCTGAGTGTATAACAGAGCTCCACAGCAATAATACTCCCAGTAATGTCTGAGTGTATAACAGAGCTCCACAGCAATAATACTCCCAGTAATGTGTCTGAGTGTATAACAGAGCTCCACAGCAATAATACTCCCAGTAATGTGTCTGAGTGTATAACAGAGCCCCACAGCAATAATACTCCCAGTAATGTGTCTGAGTGCATACCAGAGCTCCACAGCAATAAAACTCCCAGTAATGTGTCTGAGTGTATAACAGAGCTTCCCCAGCAATAATACTCCCAGTAATGTGTCTGAGTGTATAACAGAGCTCCACAGCAATAATACTCCCAGTAATGTGTCTGAGCGTATAACAGAGCTCCACAGCAATAATACTCCCAGTAATGTGTCTGAGTGTATAACAGAGCTCCACAGCAATAATACTCCCAGTAATGTGTCTGAGTGTATAACAGAGCTCCACATAATAATACTCCCAGTAATGTGTCTGAGTGTATAACAGAGCTCCACAGCAATAATACTCCCAGTAATGTGTCTGAGTGTATAACAGAGCTCCACAGCAATAATACTCCCAGTAATGTGTCTGAGTGTATAACAGAGCTCCACAGCAATAATACTCCCAGTAATGTGTCTGAGTGTATAACAGAGCTCCACAGCAATAATACTCCCAGTAATGTGTCTGAGTGTATAACAGAGCTCCACAGCAATAATACTCCCAGTAATGTGTCTGAGTGTATAACAGAGCTCCACAGCGAATAATACTCCCAGTAATGTGTCTGAGTGCATAACAGAGCCCACAGCAATAATACTCCCAGTAATGTGTCTGAGTGTATAACAGAGCTCCACAGCAATAATACTCCCAGTAATGTGTCTGAGTGTATAACAGAGCTCCACAGCAATAATACTCCCAGTAATGTGTCTGAGTGTATAACAGAGCTCCACAGTAATAATACTCCCAGTAATATGTCTGAGTGTATAACAGAGCTCCACAGCAATAATACTCCCAGTAATGTGTCTGAGTGTATAACAGAGCTCCACAGCAATAATACTCCCAGTAATGTGTCTGAGTGTATAACAGAGCTCCACAGCAATAATACTCCCAGTAATGTGTCTGAGTGTATAACAGAGCTCCACAGCAATAATACTCCCAGTAATGTGTCTGAGTGTATGACAGAGCTCCACAGTAATAATACTCCCAGTAATGTGTCTGAGTGTATAACAGAGCTCCACAGCAATAATACTCCCAGTAATGTGTCTTTAAACGACAATAAATGGGTTTAGAGATCAGTCTGTGTAAATAAGATACATTGTTCTTGTTCTAAATTACATTTTCGTTGCAAACATTAGTAAGTCACCAAACATATCTTATAATCAGCCCGCCATTGGTCATACCCCTAAAATGAAAGTGGTCCGCTTTGTGCATTTAAAATATTGGGAGGAATGTCACTAATCTTAAATAATATAACAGCGTATTCTAAACCGTCAGTTTAACTATACTCAAAATATAATGTGCCCTACACAAATGGAAATTCTTAGTGTTGTTCATTTACTAATCTGGGATTTGTGGACAAAAGATAAAAAGGACTGGAAATGTTACGTCAAAGTAACGGAAATAGAAAAAAATTCCAAATCAGCTATTTTTCCAGTTTAGCTGGTTTGTATTTCACTGAATTTTAGGCTAAAAGAGTCAAATTGAGACATTTCTCTAAATCCGTTATACATTTAGCTTAAAGGACCACTCTGGGCACCCAGACCACTTCAGCTTAATGCCAGGTCCCTCTAGGATTAACCTTTTTTTTTATAAACATAGGAGTTTCAGAGAAACTGCTATGTTTACACTGAGCGTTAATCCAGCCTCTAAAGCCTCTAGTGGCTGTCTCATTGACAGCCGCTAGAGGCGTTTGCGTGCTTCTCACTGTGAAAATCACAGTGAGAAGACGCAAGCGTCCATAGGAAAGCATTATGAATGCTTTCCTATGAGACTGGCTGAATGCGCGGGGCAGCTCCTGCCGCGTATGCGCATTGAGCCGAAGAGGAGGAGAGGAGGCGGAGAGGAAGAGGAGAGCTCCCCGCCCGGCGCTGGAAAAAAGGTACGTTTAACCCCTTTCCTCTCCCCAGAGCCCGGCGGGAGTGGGACCCTGAGGGTGGGGGCACCCTCAGGGCACTATAGTGCCAGGAAAACTAGTATGTTTTCCTGGCACTATAGTGGTCCTTTAAAGGGACACTATAGTGTCAGGAAAACAAATCGGTTTTCCTGACACTATAGTACCCTGAGGGTGCCCCCACCCTCAGGGTCCCCCTCCCGTGGCGCTGAAGGGGTTAAAACCCCTTCAGTAGCTCACCTAATTCCAGCGCCAGGTTCCCTTACCTCTCCTTCCCCGCCGACGTCAGCATCCTCATCCGACGTCACAGGAGCCGAATGCGCATGCGCGGCACTGCCGCGCACTCATTCAAAATGTCAGTAGGAAATCATTTTTCAATGCTTTCCTACGGACGCTCTGCGTGATTGAGGCATAATATGCCTCAATCATTGCAGATGCGCCTATAGTGGCTGTCCGGAAGACAGCCACTAGAGGCTGGCTTAACCCCAAATGAAAACATAGCAGTTTCTCTGAAACTGCTATGTTTGCATCTGAAGGGTTAAAACCTGAGGGACCTGGCACCCAAACCACTTCATTGAGCTGAAGTGGTCTGGGTGACTATAGTGTACCTTTAAAGAAACACTATAGAATTAATAATACAAACCTCTATTCCTAATACGATGGTGTCCCCCCGTTGGGCAATTAAAAGGTTTACTCACCTGTTTCCAGTGAGGAAGCTCAACGCTGCTTAACTCTCTTCCTCCAGTGACTTCAAAGAGGAGGCATGGCCTCCTCTGTCGAAGGTCCAATCCAAAGTTCTTTTGAATACACATGGAGGGGCTGGGGGGTTAATGAGACAAATAGAAAGGAACACAGAGTGCTGGGATGAGAGAGAGGCACACAGAGGGCTAGCGGGAGAGAGGCAAACAGAGGGCGGGGTAAGAGAGGAACACAGAGGGCTGGGGTAAGAGGCATACAGGGGTCTAGGGGAGAGAGACAAACAGAGGGCTAGCGGGGATAGAGGCACACAGATGGCTGGGGTAAGAGAGGCAAACAGAGGGCTAGGGGAGAGAGAGGCAAATAGAGGGCTAGCGGGGATAGAGGCACACAGAGGGCAAGCAGGGAGAGAGGCAAACAGAGGGTGGGGTAAGAGAAGAACATGGAGGTCTAGGGGGGAGAGAGAAACAGAGAGGGCTGGGGTAAGAGAGACACACAGGGGGCTGGGGGGGACAGGCAAACAGAGGGCTAGCAGGGAGAGAGGCACACAGAGGGCTAGCGGGGATAGAGGCACACAGAGGGGAACACAGAGGTCTGGGGGGGAGAGAGATACAGAGAGGTCTGGGCTAAGAGAGGCACACAGGGGGCTAGTGGGGAGAGAGGCACACAGAGGGCTGGGGGACGAGAGGCACATAGAGGGCTAGTGGGGAGAGAGGCACACAGAGGGCTGGGGGACGAGAGGAACACAGAGGGCTGGGGGACGAGAGGAACACAGAGGGCTGGGGTACGAGAGACACACAGAGGGCTAGGGGGAAAAAAGGCACACAGAGGGCTAGGGGGGAGAGAGGCACACAGAGGTCTAGGGGGGAGAGAGGCAAACAGAGGGCTGGTGTAAGAGAGGCACACAGAGGGCTAGGATGAGAGAGGCATACAGAGGGCTGGGGTATGAGGCAAACAGAGGGCTAGGATGAGAGTGACATACAGAAGGCGGGGGTAAGAGAGACACACAGAGGGCTGGGTATAGAAAGGACACAGAGGGCTAGGTAGGAGAGGCACACAAAGGACTGGGATGAGAGGGACACACAGAGGGCTGGGTTAGGAGAGGCACACAGAGTGCTAAAGGGGAAGAGGCACACAGAAGGGTTTGGGGACAAAGAGACACAAAAAAGGGGCTGGGGGTCAAAGAAGAACATTGAGAGGTTGAGGAGGACACAGAGAGACACACAGAGGGGCTGGGGAGGACAAAAAGGCACACAGAGGATCCGTGGAGGACAAAGAGACACAAAAAGGGTCTGGAAAGAGGAAGAGACACACAGAGCACTGTCTAGTGGCTAATTTAGAGATGTTGCTAGTTCAGTTATTTTGACCTTAAAGGGACACCATAGTCACCAAGACCACTTGAGCTCATTTAAGTCGTCTGGGTGCAGTGTCCCATGTCACTTAACCCTGCAGTGGTAAGTATTTCAGTTTTTAATAGACTGCAATAATTACCTTTGTGGGGTAACGCCACCTCTGGTGGCTGTCTACCAAACAGCCAGTAGAGGTACTTACGGGACATTATGCACCTTTTGGTCGCCTAAATCAGTGTTCTCCAACCCAGTCTTCATGGATCATCAACAGTCCAGGATTTATATATTTCTCTTTTTTATTCAAATGGAGATACTGACAAAACCTAGAAAGTTGGTGGTCCATGAGAACTAAGTTAGGGAACACTGGCCTAAATGACATTGGACGTACTGGGGGAAGTACTAATGCAAGCTCGACCTTTGAGCAGAGGCTGAGCCCGAGCCAGCGCAGAGGGACATCAGCACTGGACTTGGGTAAGTGACAGAGGTTTTAAAACCCCTTCGGAGGTGGCCTTGCCCTAGGGATGTACTATAGTGCCACGAAAATAACTTTTTTTCCTGGCACTATAGTTTCTCTTTAATGTAGTTAGTCTGGTGAGTATAGTCAGTCTCCACAGGCTTTTTTTGTAAACACTTTACATTGCAGATGGCCACTGGAGTTGCTTTTTGGGTCAGTGCTGATTGGCCAGGGTGGCGATTGACTCCAACACCCCCAGCCCACCTATCTCAGCCAATCAAATGCATTGTGTTTGGTCTAGATCATCAATTATAATGATGTCAACCAAGGATGCGGATCTGGGGTGCAGAAATAGTTTAACACTATAGGGTCAGGAATACATGTTTGTGTCCCTGACGCTAATAGTAAATAGCCCGGTTAGTAAGTATCCTTGCCTGTACATTCTATAATTCTAGAACTCGATCAGTTCGTATTCAGGATAAATAGTAGGTATGTGTCTATAGCCCCGGACATTATGGAGTTAAATAAATCGGAAATAGGCAGATTGGTTTGGTGGTCATTGAGTTTATCCTTACACTGGATGTCTGGACCCAGCAGCTGTTGAGTGATCTATTTTTCCCATTCATTCCAATTTCTGTGTAGAGCAGTGATGGACATTGCAAAAGAAATCCTTGGAAAGGCTGTCTAGCAATGCATGTGAATGAGTTTGTGTGGAAATTCAAACACCTGTTGAATAATAACTGCACCTGAGCAAAGCGTGTTCCCATAGGCACACAAAGTTTAGATAAGGAATTCTGTTTAAAATGCAATGGTGGCTGGAACGGCAGTAAAGAGGAGCTGGAAGTTGTGTGAAGTAAAGTTCAAGAGAGATTAGGTAAGAGTCATGAAATTTTATTTTATTATTTATTAGGCATTCCAATCAAACACATTTTGGCTTTCTCGGATAACCAATTTGTTTTAATTAAGCTGTAGGACTATGTTGGTGAATGAAAATGGAGCTTGCAAAACTTCAACATTTGAGAAACATTCTGCGACTTGGCTCTTTTATTGAAATGTTACATGAAATATGGCAGAACTTTTTTAATGTGGTGCTCATCCGTTTGTGTTCTGAAAAAAATGTAATTTTACTTCCTAACTGGTTAGCACCCACATTTTATTATTTGTTTTAACAAAAACTAGGATGAAATGTTAAGATTGTGATTCATTCTATATTAGCCCCGGATGAATTGGAAACCCTCCTTTTTTTTTAAACTATTGAGGCTTAAAACCTGATATTTTCTTTAGATTCCCATAAAGTCACACTTCAGTGTATAACCTTGTTTTTGTGATTTTCTACGCCCAAATTAATCGATCCATCCAGGATTTACCTGAGTCTGGAGACTCCGCAGGTAAATGACAGACAGATCGTTTTGATTTGGGTGTAGATTAAAAGGACACTCTGGACCCCTAAAGCTTGTCCTCCTCCTTTTTTTTTTTTTTTTTCTTTCTTTATTGTTTTATTTTACAGAACGTGCAGATTTCAATAGACTTTTCTATAAATTAAGCTTGTTCCACCCACTGGCTGTTAATCAGACAACCGATCCTGTTACTTCCTGGTTGTTTAGATCAGTGGAATTAAAGCCAAGAGGCAGGAATTGCCCAGAGCAAATTAGGAGAATTTTGGAGAAAAAATAGATAAAAACTAGGAAAAGAAGGTCTGGTGTTGGGAACAAGGAGAGAGTTTTTAATGTCTGCAGAGAAAAGATCTGTAGGTTTTGCAAGCTGTTTTAGATAAACCCCTGATAGGGAAAAATAAATGCTGCATGCATGCTTTCATTGGGGACATGTCTACTAAACTGTGATTATTTGAAAAATTATTTGTGTGCATGATCTAGCCATTTGTTTGCTCTTATGAAATTCATCCACATTGTCCCTGTATAAAACTCTTCAACTGCTGAGTCTTGTCTATACACCCACAGGGTGGGCGATCTTGCTTTACATAGAAACTTGTTTGGGGGGAGTATATTGTAGCAATTGTTGTGGTTGCATATCTCTTTGGCATTGAAAGGTTAGAGATGTTGGCACAGGATAGAATTTCTCAATTGTATCCTCCATACCAATATTCTTTCAAAAGTAACTAAAACACAAAAATACTTGTGTGGAGGGAACATCCTGTAGCAGTAACTGACCAAGTAATTAATCACTGTTATCACATATTGCCCCATGTTTTTAGGGGTAACCCTGTATCCTTCAATTTTACTGAACACATCCCCCATGCCATGGATAGCAATATGAAGGAAAATGGGCCCCCCATGCCATGGATAGCAATATGAAGGAAAATGGCCCCCCATGCCATGGATAGCAATATGAAGGAAAATGGCCCCCCATGCCATGGATAGCAAAATGAAGGAAAATGGCCCCCCATGCCAAGGATAGCAATATGAAGGAAAATGGCCCCCCATGCCATGGATAGCAATATGAAGGAAAATGGCCCCCCATTCCATGGATAGCAATATGAAGGAAAATGGCCCCCCATGCCATGGATAGCAATATGAAGGAAAATGGCCCCCTATGCCATGGATAGCAATATGAAGGAAAATGGCCCCCAATGCCATTGATATAATTTAGGCTGAAAAGAACAAAGTGCTGACTTTGTGGATTAAGAAATCATTGGCAAGTTGTTGTGGGGTTTTTTTTTTTTTTTTTCCAGCCTTTATGTAATATCTTGATTTGGCTGAACTTCCTGATTTGTCTGCAGGAGCAGGGATAAGCTGAGGAGTGCATAGCATTTTATTAGGATATCCGTGTGTGCTCTGTTTATTGATTTTCTGATAGTTACAACCATACATTCATGGATCTTCTAATGTAATCCAATTATAAAGTAAATATTGAGGTAGGGAGTCACAATCTTCTATTATTAAATGGAGTAGATTCCCCACAGATTTCTGTTCAACTTGTTTCTAGTACGTAGACCATACACCGGAATCGCGCAATGGGAGGGGTCTGCAGCATGTATTCCATCTGCCTTTATTAAAAAGTGCTATAAAAAGTTTAATGAGCATTAAATTCCTCCTACCCATTATAGATTTTGAATAAGTTATATATAAATAATATAAGAATGCCCATTTGATTCTTGACTAGACTCTTGTAACCGCGAACTGTGATACTCTCGTATTTATAATCCTTATGTAATTGCCCTGTCACCTGAATAATATCTATATTCAGTTACATAAAATGCCTGATGTAATCTGTCACTCTATCTAATTCATAGATGTAACACAGCGTTTGCTTTGCATTGGTCAATCGGATCCTAGCAGTCCAGCACCCCACCATCTTAAAAAATCCCCAACTGCTACTGCTTTGAACCCTCAAACAGCTTTTTTTAAAATTTCTAATCCTGCTGTCAAGGGAATGAGAGATCAAGTGGGCACTCATTGCTGTATTAAACAATTTTCAGATCAGGCGAGGAAAAGGGTAGGAATTCTGTGCAGGTCCTTATGCACAAGGAGTAGAACTCATGGCCCACCAAGACATACTCTGGTAGGATTAAAAGACTTTACTTTTGGGTCTGAGGAGCCCTCAGCCAGAGGAAGGGTCTACTTAATGATCTGTACCTCCAGCTCATCCACGCCTGCTGAGTGAATGGTTAAGAGTGAATAAACTGTGTTTTACTCCCATTCTCACAAGTACCACGATTTATTACTAAAACATTACTTTACATTTAGATGTTTTGGTCATCGCTGGTTCTTTTCTCTTTCTTGTGAAGTCTGACACATGGTTAGATTAAGAATACATTACACTTTTTTAATTTTTTTTTCTCTAGATCTTTTGGTATCCCATTTACATTTCTGTAAGAAATACATATCTTGTACATGTTTGCAATTCATTTCCAGTAGGTGCCTCTGTGTAGATGCAGTAGAGAGCCACAATATCACTACAGTAATTCCTTCTGCAATGCTGCAGCAACAAGATAAATGTTAATTCTGCTCCAACTGCTGCACATCCACCCACGTACCACTCTGCAGCAGTACTGTGCTGACTAAGACCTCTATTCGAGGATGCTTCATGGTCTATACACATGTACGGATGGCATTTAAACCTACACTAACTTAACAGCAGAAGATATTTTCAAAAGTGTAAACAAAAGAGAATTAAACTGTATAAATCCAGGAGAAAGGTCTTTTTTAATATAAACGCATATCTTGTCTGACTGTATAGATGGCTGCATTTTGCAATGTTAATATACGTGTAAGCACACCAGTAATACTAAAGTCTTTTTTCCCTTCAATCATGCCTGCTCTTTATCTAGTTAAATTATTCATATACACATGCATACAGTTAATCAGTCATCATTAGAATTGTGCTTTTGGTTTCAAAATGAGTTTTGATTCTTCCAAATATTGGACAATCAGCGGGTCATTTGAATTCCATAACTCTGAAATATGGATTAATCACAAAACAGACAATGGATGAGCTGGTTTGTTTGATCTGGATTGCTGGCTGTGGAGCCAAAAAAGACGATTGATGGTTAGGAGACGTCCACTAAATGTTGATTATATTCACAGATCAAGTAAGAAGTAACCAATAGGGGGGAAAAAAATACAAAAATTTATCTCTCGTAAAAAATATACATCAGTGTACTGCAATATATTTAGCAATACAATGAATAAACATAATTTGCACTATTTTGGTTTGTCAGACTTTTGCCTAAAATTATTCCATGGATTAAATGTGTCTGTATCAAAATGCCACACATTGACAAATATCAGACCATGCAAACCATGGTCAGCAGTGACCAAGGCCAGTAAGGTATTGTCATGCATGAAAAAGGGCATTCATTCTCGGGGCGAGAATATCATTTTGCCTCTTTATAAATCACTGGTAAGACCACATGTTGAATATGCTGTGCAATTTTGGGCACCTGTTCTAACGAAGGATATTATGGCACTAGAAAAAGTGCAGAGGTGGGCTACAAAATTAATAAAAGGAATGGAACATTTCAGCTATGAAGAAAGGTTAACAAATTTAAACCTATTTAGTTTAGAAAAACATTGCCTGAGAGGGGATATGATAACATTATACAAATATATTCGGGGCCAATACAAACCATTGTGTGGAAATCTATTCACAAACCGGACTTTACATAGGACACGAGGTCATGCGTTTAGACTGGAAGAAAGAAGATTTCGTCTAAGGCAAAGGAAAGGTTTTTTTACTGTAAGAACAATAAGAATGTGGAATTCTCTGCCTGAAGAAGTGGTTTTATCAGAGTCCATACAGATGTTCAAACAGTTACTAGATGCATACTTGCAAAAACAGAATATTCAAGGATATAATCTTTCAATGTAGGGTAATAACTGCTTTATCCAAGGATAAATCTGACTGCCATTCTGGGGTCAAGAAGGAATTTGGAAGTGCTTCAAACTGTATTTGTGTTTTTTTTTTTTTTTTTGCCTTCTTCTGGATCAACAGCAAAAAACAAATGTGAGGAAGGCTGAACTTGATGGACGCAAGTCTCTTTTCAGCTATGCAACTATGGTCTGCAGACCATGCAAAAAATTATTCAGCCAAATTTAAATTTTTTTCACTGTGCGCAAATCTAGTTCTCATCATACATTGTAACTTTTGTACACGTCAGTAGATCTCCAAGTTGTAGTGATTTTTAAAAAAAATTTTTTTAATGCTTATCCCTGATCTTCCAGACCAAGAGAGACATATAAATCTAGATCTCTATCCTGGCCAGTGTCTCCCTCTGATGTGGAAGAGAGCCCGGGAGACTCTGTCTGTTCCTCTGCCAGGTGCAGACTGAGAATATTCCTACTGATATCCCGTGTCATTCAGAGTATTGATAGTTGAAATGCTCTAATACCATATTGTGCTCGGGCACATGAGAAGAGTCACAAACACTCACACACACTCTCTGGTGGCCAACAAAGGGGTCAAACTCTGTAAAACATACATCATTTCATAGTGAAAGTCTGCACATACAAAGTCCACGCACTTGGTTATGAATTATTGATAATAAATATTGGAATTTCCAACTTTGGGCCAATATTACTTGATTTGGATAACTCCTTTATTTTTTTTTATACCTACAATTCTTGCTGGAATGACCCTGACCCTACAATGGGAGTTGTACAGCGCCATGGAATTTGCTGGCGCTATACAAATAATGATAGGATTATCCAGCCCCCCTGTCCTGCCTGTATCCCTCATGGTCACCTTCCAATATTGCCCACAGAAGTTAACCCCTTCAGGACCGCTAATGGTTCAGGACAGTCAGCGGTAAAACATGCGTTTGGACGGTCTTGAACCGTCATAGCGAAAAACGGTCTCCCGCCGGTATAACACTGTAACTATCTGCAAGACATCCCAGGCAGATAGTAACAGCCAATTGTGGCGTGTGAGCGATCCGCTCACAATTGGCTGCTGTCAAAGTGGGTGTTACAAACACTCACTTTGACAGTGATCTCTGCCCTTCTCTCCTCTGTAGCGTTTTGTGAGGGGAGAGAGACAGAGATTGTGATAGTTTGTTGCAGTGTTCAGTGACCATCAGAAAGTATCAGTATTTTATTTAAAAAAAAAAAAATCACCTTTTAACCCCTTCCCTGCCAGATCTGTTACAGCAGTGCATTTGTACTGGCTGCATTTTTTATTTTATTTTTGCCCTTAAAGGGTTAAATTTCTTTTAAAAATCTGTCTTGGTCAGTCAGTTTCCTTCCCCCAAATCTCCAATAGATTTTTGTGACAGGAGTTAGTTTAGGGATTGCTGTTTAGTCTGTTTTAGTAAAAAAAGTATATAAAAAATTTAGTTTGTAATTTGTTTTAGTTGTGTGTAAAACATGCCGCATATGTATAACTTGCAGGAGGCATTTGCCTTCTTGGCATCAGACTCTGACGCCACTGACACTGCGTCAGATTTTGACCCAGGTCAGTTTTCTGACACGTCTAGTCAAGACGACATGTCATCTGTGTGTGAGCCGGCTGAAGAAAGAAGCTGTGCTTCCTCTGCTACGCCGAATGTGGAGGAGGACTGGGTACCTCCACAGTTAGCCGAGTCCAACGTCCCCCTTTTTAGTGCCAACGCAGGCATTAATGTTAATGTGGATGGCTTCTCCCCAATGCAGTATGTAGAACTATTTTTAGGGGATACCATCTGGGAGGAGATTGCTTCCCAGACTAACTTATATGCTACCCAATTTATTAATAACAATCCAGGTAGCTATACAGTCAGGGAGCATGACTGGCATCCCACAGATGTCCCAGAGCTTAAAAAATTCTGGGCTCTTACAATGCTCATGGGGATTATAAAAAAGCTATCGATTCGCTCATACTGGAGCACCAACCCCATAATGTCTAGTCCAGTATTCTCCCAAACCATGCCTAGAGCCAGTTACTGCTGAGATTTTTACATTTCAGTGACAATACTCTCTTTCACCCTAGAGATCACCCCCAATACGATAGGCTTCATAAAATACGCCCACTGCTAGACCATTTTCAGGACAAATTTTCGGATGTTTATACCCCCCAACAAAATTTATCCATAGAAATAAATTTGTAGGTATACAAAGGGAGATTAGGGTTCAGACAATACATCCCCTCAAAGCGGTCTAGGTATGGCATAAAACTGTACAAACTGTGCGAGAGCGTAAGTGGATACACGTTTGCCTTTCGTGTATATGAGGGGAAAGGTGGTCAACTGAACCCTCCTGGCTGTCCTGACTCCCTGGGGACAAGTGGGAAACTTGTATGGAACCTACTAAGCCCATTGTTTAATAAAGGTTACCACCTTTATGTGGATAATTTTTATAGTAGTGTCCGTCTGTTTAAAACACTTTATGGTTTACAGACACTGGCCTGCGGCACTGCCAGAAAAAATTCCAAAGACTTTCCACGATCTCTCATAGAGGCAAAATTAAAAAAAGCAAATGTAGAGCACTTCGCAAAGCTGAAGTGCTTGCACTAAAATTTAGGGACAGGAAGGATGTCAACATGCTAACCACCATCCACGACGAACGCATGTCAGATGTCTCTGTCCGGGGCAGAGTAGAGTCCAAACCAGTTTGCATCAGTGCGTATAATAAGTACATGGGGGGGTGTTGATTTGGCTGATCAGCTGATGCAGCCATATCTTATTTTACGAAAAACCAAAGCATGGTATAAAAAGGTGGCTATCTATCTGATGCAAATAGCAACCCACAACTCATTTTTGCTTTTTTTTAAAAAATTATCCATGGAAACCCACCTTTCTCCAATTTCAGTTGAAAATAATTTTAACAATTTATGGAGATGTACAAGTTCCAACCATGGTGCAAGCTGAGTCCAGGCATTTTATTTTTAAGTTACCGCCAACAGCTAGAAAACCCCCCCAGAAACGTTGCCGGGTCTGTTTTAAAAACGGGAAAAGGACAGACACCCCTTTTCACTGTCCTGATTGCCCTTCGAAACCAGGACTGTGTGTAGGAACATCTTGCAAGCTGTACCACACAGAATAGTTGTAAGAAGTGTTCCTGAATTTTTTTTATTTTTTGTTTCTTTGGAAAGCAGCCATTTTTTGTTAGTCAGTTTCTTTCCCCCAAATCTCCAGTTAGATTCTATTTGCAGGAGTCAGTTTAAAGATGATTGCTAAATGTACACTTGCTACCTGCACATTTGGTCTAACAAGTTTTCTGGTAGTAACACATAACCAGCTGGTCAAAACCAGATGCTGTGTGCATAAAAAACAGAATTTAAAAATTACCACTACACTTTCTGTTTTTTGGGGGGGGCAAAATGGTTGGGGGAAAGAAGTCAAAACACCCCATCTTCTATAACCTTTGTCTACTTTATAACAATATATACTATATATACTTTCATGATGGTAACATTAACTGGGGGTGCAAATATATGTCAAACTGAAGATAGACCAAGCATACCTATATATCAAGTTGAGAAACTGACATGTACAAGTTCTGATTGTTGCCTTTTGGCCCCCAAACAACCCAGCAACACTATACATGGGGGGTATCTCTGTACTCGGGAGATGTTGCTGAACATATTGGGGTGTTGTTTGGCAGTGACACATAGCAGGATCTGTTAATTCATGCCTAAAGTACGATGTGTGTGAAAAAAGCAGGAAAAAAATGTACTACCTTAATGTTTTGACAAAGCTGTTGGTAGAATTAGTGCATGGAAAGTGTTAAAATACCACCATGTGAAATACCCTAGGGTGTCTACTTTACAAAAATGTATGGTTTGATGGGGGTAAAATACATTGGCCGGCTTCAAAAATGTCCCAAATAGGACATGCATGCAGGTTGACTGCATGTTAAAATTCCAAGCTGGGAAACTGATAAGCGTACCTGCCAAATGTGGCCTTTTAGCCCCCCCAACAACCCGACACACCTATACGTGGGGGGTATCCCTGTACTCGGGAGATGTTGCTGAACACATATTGGGGTGTTGTTTGGCAGTGACACCTAACAGAATCTGTGAATTTATACCTGAATTGCAATGTATGTGAAAAAAAAAAAAAAATTAAAATAAACTACCTATGCAAAGTTTGGAAAAGGTTTGTGGTAAAATGGCTGCATAGAAAGTATCAAAATATTCTTAGATGAATATCCTGGGTTATCTAGTTTAAGAAAAATATATACATGTGAGGTGTTTTTTGGAGATTCATGACATAACAGTGTTACAATGTCACTATTGATACATTTGAAAAATGTAAATTTTGAAACCGCAATTTCCTACTTGTATTTATAGCCCTATACCTTGCAAATAAAAGCAAAAAAAAACGTAAACACTGGGTGTTTTTAAACTCAGGACAAAGTTTTGAATCTATTTAGCAGTTTGTTTCATTCGATTTTGTAGATCAGTAAAAGATTATTATTTTTTTTAAGTAGAAGTCAAAAAGTTTTTTGTTTTTTTTTCACCATATTTTATTTAAAAAAAAAAATTAAATTATGACATGATAAAAATAATAGTATGTAAAGAAAGCCCTTTTTGTCCTGGGAAAAAATCTAATTTGTATGGGAGCAGTAAATGAGAGAGCGGAAAATTACAGCCAAACACCACAAAAGTGTTAAAACCTTAACCTGGTCCTCACCCTACAAACATCCCGGTCCTGAAGGGGTTAATGAGTCACTCTAAACATTCCACAGCTTCCCCTGACTTCCTGGGTGACCAGCTGTCCTTGCAGCTCCATTACATCAGCCACTATTTCTAGAAACACAGCTTCCCAGAGCCCGGCACTTCCGGCTTGCGTTCCACGCCTCGCTCCTGCGCGCACCACGTGCTCCGGGCGCAGCCAATGAGCCGGGCGGGCGGGCGGGCTCTGGGAGCGAGGCGTGGCCAGCATCTGTCAACCGCTTCCGGGTTTGGAGCGGTTAAGCCGAGGGTCTGGCAGCTGGCGGCTTCAGTCTCTCACACGGTCACCGGAGAGCGGGGTCTGCGCGGAGCCCATGCCGGCAGGTGAGGCCACAGGAAGGGGCGGCCTGGGGTGGAGGGGTAGCACTGGGTATTAAGCTCTGGGGGACATTTAGGACAAAATAAAGGGGTTTTGTGTATTTTTTTTAAATTTACTTTTTTTTAAATAAACCCTTTATTTTGGGCTAAAAGGTAAATTCCTGGATATTCCCTCCATCAAGCATTTGAATACTACATACACCATGTGTTCCCTGAGAGTGTTAATCCTACATGAAAAGGGCTGCCCTGGTGTATGTAGACATCATATGCTGTTGGGAAATTTATTTATTTTTTTAATTTGTGTGAAAATATGTAATATTATTTGGGGAGGGAGGTGGGTGTATGTTTTAAATTAAATTTTTATTTTATTTTTTCATGTGTATATATTGAAAATTTTGAGTAATTCCTTCGCCTGTCTTTCTCAAGTCCTTTCTTTCGGCAATCTTTACGCACCTTAATTTGGGTTGTCTGTTACCTGGGACAAAGCTCGCTGTATTGCGGACAACCATGAAAACCATGTACGTCCGCTCGCGGTATTTCCTCTTCGATGACTTTGAGAAAGCAGCAGACCCATTTACAACTGGTCGGCATTGGGTCCGATAACTGACAACCCAAGGAGTGCAAAGAGATTGTCCGAGGGGATGGAAACCGTAGCAAGGGGTGTCTTTGAGAATTTCCATATACATGATTTGAAAAATATTTTAACATATAGTATTTCTTTGCCACACTGTAGGCTTTATACACTTTTGCCCAATAGCAATAAGTGGCCTGTTTTGAAAGAAAGCACACAGTGGGTTATTCACTAAAATGTGAAAATAGTGGGAATACCAAGTTTCACATTTCAGACCAACGTAGTGAGATTGGGAAAACTCTTCATGTGAGCAATTATGGTCTCGGGTTTCAAATTCTCTTGGAATTTTCTGACCTTTCACATTTCAGTGAGTAACCGACAAGTTCTGCCAATTTAATTCTTTGTCAGAGGGTGTGACTTTTTTCCTGTTCTTGTGATAATCATATTCTATATTCAATAGAATGGATCTACAGTAGTAACAGATACTCGTAGTGTAATATCATAAATACACCATATAGTAGTATTTAAGGTTGCACTCACAAACTAATATTTATTTTAAAGATATTTTACCAGGAAAGATACATTGAGATTTCTCTCATTTTCAGGTATGTCATGGGTCCACAAAACATTGCATTGATACAATAGGGTAAAATAAAATACAAAAACATTATACACAATATATACAAAATTTAACATGGAACAGGTAGGGAATGTATAATCAACCATAACTCGTGTCTTCTGTTTTGAGGTATGTAGAGAGGGATCTCTTAAAGGACTTTAGGCTTGGGGAAGATTTGAAAGTGTGCGGGAGGTCGTCCCATAAGGCTTGCAGCGCATCCGGTTTCGGGAGTAAGCTACAGATGTTGCAGTGCACCAAAGAGAGGCTTTATTTTGTGGGGAGATTAGGACTAGAATTAGTTGGGGGACCAGGGTTAGACTCCACATCATTTGCAGGGGCAAGTAACATAAGGAATAGGAATTTGGACATCATTTTTGTTTGGCCATTAATTGATTGAAGGCATATCAATTATTAAAGTTGGCAAAACATCTTCCATACGTGAAAGGGCATTTGTAAGAGAATAAAAAGCAAATAATAAATGCAGACTTTTTTTTTTAAAATTTTTTTTTTTTTTTTTGTGCAAGGAAATATAACAGGCTTGGGGTGCCCCAAAAGCATTCCCTTCGCTATTTTCATCGTTTTTAACATTGGGGTGTTTGAGGTTACATGCACATTTTTAGGTTAATTGTGAAGACATTGGTCATGCTGAAACGTAACTATAGGCATACATATGTGTTATCTTAGCGTGGTTGCATATATCAGGCAATATCTCAACAGCAGAGATGAGGTGCAATTTTAAAACTAGAACAAGCTTCTCAGGCTTAGTCGTTTATGTCCTTAATACTCAATATTAATCACTCTAAACAGTATGATATGTAAGTAAGTTTGTGTGTGGTGTCCTGTCTCGTCTGAGCAGCTCTAGTACCATCCTGGTAGATTTGCACATCTCTGAGTAGTTGAAGCAACTAATGCAAGTGGCCTAGGCACTGATCTATCCAGTAAGTCCAGGGCATGCGTAATGTACCTTCGCTAGCTAACCTACTGTGATGCATATACAGTCCTGTGGCACTAACTTATATAACAGAGACCGTAGTAGGGTTAAGTATTTACATGCTAGAACAGGGTTGTTATGGTGGTCCAGTAGATAATGGCTTCTCTGGGCTGCAACTCACTGCCGATAGTCCCCGGAGCAATTCATCCGATGCCTGACCTCTTGAGGCCATGTGGGCTTGCATGCGGTGTATAGAGGGTGGGTGCAGTTGGCGGAGTCTTGCTAGAGCTCGGTCCAAGGTCACAAGGAGGGAAGAGAGCGAGTGTCTCTAATCGGTGGGGTTCAGTACTTCTCCTTTCTATTGTGGAGCCTCTGCTGTCTTGGTGGCACGAGTTTTCACCGCGGGTGGGAGTGATGGAGGGTCTGTTAATCTCTATTCTCTTGGGATGCTTTTGCCTCAGTTTGTGGGTGATTCTTCCAGGTTTTCCTCCCTTTAGCCCGCAGCTAAGGTGTGGGTGATTGAGTGTGACGGTGTTGCGTCCGTGGGTTTTCCTGTCACCTCCCTCTGCCTGCGACTCTTTTTACCCATTGCTTTTAGGTCATGCAGGTCTGGTATGGCTGTTTGTTGCCGCTCTTTAAGTTTTTGTGTTTTCAGAAGCGGCTGAAAATCTCCAGCCGCTGCACGATGTCAAACTGTCGGCTCAGTGTCGACAGCTTGCTTTCAGGTGCTGTGTTGTCAGCCGCCATCTTAGGTGCATCTCGTGAGGGACTGCATCTCTGCGTTTCATTTTTATGTTTGAGATGTGGTCTTGGCTGATTGCTCCAGTCACCCTGTGTGGACCGGGTTAACCAATGCCAGTCCCTGAGGGGGGAGGGTAGGAGGCAAGTGCACTGAGGGATCTGTTCTCTGCTTTACCGTCCAGGAGAGCAGCCGCCTCTCCCCGTCTCGGCCACAGGCAGGCCTCATTGTCAGGATTACAGAATGATCTAGCACATAGAATTGTGTAACACAGAGGACTGATAAGTAATGTATACCGGACCCTAGAATGGCTGGACTAATGTCCCAAAGAATAGACAGGAATAGCCGAGGTCAAGGGAAACAGAAAGAGACACAAAGATAAGGAAATGCCAGGAGTCAGGGATGCCAGAAAACAGGGAAGTCAAATAACCAGAATTACCAGAATCAAATAATGCGCTCTCGGGAAACCACGACAGGGCACTGAGCAGGATGAGAACTGGGCCTAAATACCCCTACTATAGATCTGATAGGCTGTAGCTGGTCTTTGACCCCAAAGGCAGTTACCAGGTTCCAATTTGCATAATTTTTGCTCAGCATTAACCCTTCTGTGGATTTGGTTGCTGCTCGGCACAACTTTTCCTGTGTGGACAGTAAATGCCATTAACCTCATTTTTATAAGCGGATGAATACGTGACACTCATTTGCTCGTTGTCGGTTCCCGGGCGGTGAGTTTCTCGATTCCGGTGTCTTCGGGTTCCCCCTATACGGCTCGTGCCTTCTGGCAGGTGAAGGCGTTGAATTTCGTTTTTTTTCCCCTTATGTCTGGTTTGTCATGAGCTGATTTTCAGCGTGTCCGTCCATTACTGTGGTTAGGCTCCGGCCCCCAATGCAGACTGTGGTTTTTTTTTTTTTTTGTTTTTTTTTTAACCTGGTTGTGCATGTTAGTTAATAACACTTACAAGATCGTAGTGATACATATGCATATCAATTCCCAGGATATTCTAGTCCTCAGCAGCAGTCCACAGGCTATCTCAATAGAGAATAGGAAAACCACTTCCTCAATTGGCAGTGAGATTTATTAAATAAAACAACAAAATTAGAACGAAATAAAATAAAACTGAATATTAACAATAAATGAATAAAAAAAACTCTACAATAGCCCAACCCTACGTGTTCCATCGATAAACTGCAGATTTTCTAAGGGGTAAAAATAAATGTCCAATCCTTTTTTGAAGAAAATAGGACCGAAAGATTAGAGGTGAATTACTCCAGAATCATAAGCATACAAGAGAAATTCCAATTTCAAATATGCGTTTAATACCCAGTACAATTCCAAAGCCTCCAATATTCATCGTATTATTAAAAAGCACTGGTCACTTCCTTTAGAAGATGACTTCTTAAAAACGAAACTTCTGAGGAATCCTAAGACTATTTATTAAAACAAATTTAAAATTTTTTTTTTTTTTAATATTATTGCCCCTAGCACCTTTCGGAAGGAAGCGGGTAGGTAGAAGTGCAATATTGATTTCCACACAGGTGGAAACTGTAAAGCATGTGGACATTCTTATAAGTCCTATAAAGATTTCAAAAGTACTCAGACATCTGAAGTTTTTAAAGTTAAGTCACATCTCTTGTTCCTCAACACATGTTGTGTACCTGATCACTTGTGGATGTGGGGAGGACTGGGAGGCTAGAAGAAAAAGATCTGTCACTCCAATAATATGAAATAAAGATTATTGATTAAAAATCTCAAATACTTTATTAAATCAAAAAAGACTCACAGTTAACAGGACAAGCCCTAACTATAGCTACCAGACACGAAAGTATGTATGGTGAGAAATAACACACACGTGTAAATAATAAAGCACACAAACACACTGAGCTGGCACACAGATATATATCAATATGTATGTGAGTCTTTTTTGATTTAATAAAGTATTTTTGAGATTTTTAATCAATAACCTTTATTTCATATTGTGACAGAACCATCTGTTTGGTTATTTCAGGTGTATTCGTCTGTTTCTATCCTGTTCGTGCAAATGGCTGTTTCCTATAGCCTAGCCATACGAATGACTGTTTTTCCCAAACAAACCTACCGAACGGACGGCCACCCAGGAGAGAAGTGTGCTGCTAATTAACCTATTGATCCCAATTAGAACGTTGTGGTTAACCTCAGACCCTTCTCAATTAAACCGAATTCAGGGTGGTCGTCGTACGTATGTCGACCACGAGGCAGCGGCCATTTTAAACCACGCGAAAGCCCAGCGGTGTTTGGCTCTATTTCTATGGAACTAAAAACTGACACTTTTTCTGCCGAAAACCGATGAAACAACGGAACGCCTGGATGCCTCCACGAAAGCATACGAATACCGGCCGTTCGGGAGCTTTGAAGCATACGAAAAGACTTAACCCAGATAGCCTTCCCATGGAGTCATTCGTATACCGAAGGACTGTAAGAACTTTGACTCCGTGGTGATTGAACTATGTGTGTGGGATCTGAGCGCTATTCGCTAATAATATGCACTCAGATCCAGGCTATCTGGGGATATGTGATAAGAATGGGAAATGTTCGGTTTTTGTGAAGTTCTGTATTTTTATGTCTTTTGATTTTATATTTAAAATGGCGACTGGCTTTGTCCTGGAGATAATTGAGTTACTCCTTAATTATCTCCAGGGCAGACAGGAGAAAACCATATTGCATTGTGGGTAAAATATGTGACTGTGTGTCTGGAATGTCCCCATATCTGTCTGTCATTCAAGTCTCCCATTTGGTCCCCTAGGAGAGTGTCCACCAAGTGGGAGACCTGCATAAATACTGGCAGGTAGCCCACAGTAAAGCCAGATCCTGTTTGACCCTCAATGCAGAGCTTCTGTCTCGTTATTGGGGGGATTTCTTCTTTACGCTTTGTGAGCGTAAAAGTGGAATTGTGGTTGATGGAAGATACATCAGGCCTGATTTGTTAAACAGCAACCTGAGAAGAGAGGGAGAGATGTTAGAGTTTGCAATCTACATTGCTGAGGTTCTGCAAAACATGGTATGGGTCCCTGGGGCGGAGTATTTGGAGAGCAGGGTGGGTCAATGCTCCAACAGCATTAGTTGCTGTGTAACAGACCACTATTTGGATCTGACTTACAAGTTAGTTAATTGGCACTCACCTGTAGCCAGTTAATTAGTAGACAGGCCTTTAACCCCTTAAGGACGGAGCCAAATGTACACGTTGTGAACGAAACAAAATGTAAACAAAACCTGGCATTTGCGCTACATGTCTGTCCAACCGTAATACACCTCTTTCATAGTAAATGCACCCACCCTTATTATATATCATTTTATTCAGGGGAAACAGGGCTTTCATTTAATATCAAATATTTAGCTATGAAACATAATTTAATATGAAAAAAATGGGAGAAAATAAATGTTATTTATTTAGTTCTACATGACATTTTAACGGTCAATGTCATAATACTGTTTGCTTTTACTGCAATAAAATACACATATTTGTATTCAGCAAAGTCTCACGTGTACAACAGTACCCCCTACGTACAGGTTTTATGGCGTTTTGGGAAGTTACGGGGTCAAATATAGCACGTTACATTTGAAATTGAAATTCGCCAGATTGGTTATGTTGCCTTTGAGACTGTATAGTAGCCCGGGAATGAAATTTACACCCATAATGGCATACCATTTGCAATAGTAGACAACCCAAGGTATCGCAAATGGGGTATGTCCAGTCTTTTTTAGTAGCCATTTGGTCACAAACACTGGCCAAAGTTAGCGTTAGTATCTGTTTGTGTGAAAAATGCAAAAAAAGCCAATTTTGGCCAGTGTTTGTGACTATGTGGCTACTAAAAAAGACTGGACATACCCTGTTTGCAATACCTTGGGTTGTCTACTATTGCAAATGGTATGCCATCATAGGGGTAATTTTCATTCTTGAGCTACCATAGGGTCTCAAAGGCAACGTAACCAATCTGGCGAATTTTAATGTGAAAAAAATGAAACGCAAGCCTTATATTTGACGCTGTAACTTTTGAAAACACCATAAAACCTGTACATGAGGGGTACTGTTGTTCTCGGGAGACTTCGCTGAACACAAATATTTGTGTTTCAAAACAGTAAAAAGTATTGCAGCAATAATATCGTCCGTGTAAGTGCTGTTTGTGCGTGAAAAATGCAAAAAACTTCACTTTTACTGGCGATATCATTGTTGTAATACATTTTACTGTTTTGAAACACTAATATTTGTGTTCAGCGAAGTCTCCCGAGTAAAACAGTACACCCAATTTACAGGTTTTATGGTGTCTTGGAAAGTTATAGGGTTAAATATAGTGCTAGCAAATTAAATTCCCTATACTTTCGGCATGGGTTGTCAGGCAGGTCCCGCTAATTGTAATTAATTAGGATACCTAATTATGTAAAAATATTACATAAATATATGTGTAGAATTAATATATGTGTATATATACGTGTGTGTGTGTGTGTATGTGTATATATATATGTGTGTATGTATGTATGTATGTATGTATGTATATATATATATATATATATATATATATTTTTAAAATATTTGTATTTATATATAGGTGTATATATTTAGTGATATATATGTATATATTTATGTATATAGATTTCGTTCTACGTGTATTTTGATATAAATATATATATTAATATCACAATACAGTTAGAACGAAATAACAAACATCTATATATTTTTTTATTATTTTTAATTTTTTTAATTTTTTTAATTTTATTTTTTTTACTTATTTACATTTTTTTATAATATATATATATATATATATATATATATATATCTATCAATAATTATATATATTTAATCAGTATTAGTCTACGTGTAATTTGATAGTAATATATATATATATATAAATAATTATATATATTAATATTTAAATACACTTCGTGTGTGTGTGTGTGTGTGTGTGTGTGTATATATATATATATATATATATATATATATATATATATATATATATATATATATGTAATATATATATATATAATATATGATCTAAGTATATTTTATATGTAACTGTAATTTTTTTTTAAACTAATTTATTTTTTTTACAGGACAGGGGGCAGACACAGTGTCAGCCAGTGATTTTACATCACTGGCTGACACACAGGATCAGTGATCACAGTGACTGCCTGTCACTGTGATCACCTCCTGCAGATTGGGTAATTGGCCACAGGGGGGAGTGCCTGGGTGGTACAAGCACTCCCCCCTTCCAATCTGCAGGGGGATCTTGTGCCAGTTACATGTGTCAGCCAATAGGCTGACACATGTAACACTGATCGCAGTGACAGGCTGTCACTGCGATCTCAGAAGTGCAGATCGCGGTCACTGACCCCAGGGGGACTGCCTGGGGGGCCAGGTAAGTCCCCCGACCGCGATCTGCACGGGGTAGCCGCTGGCCACGTGTGTCAGCCGATTTGAAATCGGCTGACACACGTTAAAAAACTGATCGCAGTGACAGCCTGTCACTGCGATCAGTGACTGCAGATCGCGGTCACCGGCCACAGGGGGGGTTGCCTGGGGGGCCGGGCATCCCCCCCGACCGCGATCTGCAGCGGGCGAATAGCGCCGGCCACGTGGGCGGCCATTAAAGTGAGGGCGTACTATTACGCCCGCCGGCGTTTAGAGCCGGCTCCTGCAGGGCGTAATAGTACGCCCTCCGTCCTTAAGGGGTTAAAAGAAGAGGGCAGCCTGCTGCAGAGTGATGGAGAAAAAGACAGCTAGGAGAGTGAAAGATTATTGTGTTTATTGCAAAGCCATTTCTTTTGGAAAATTGGTAAGTGGGAAAGCCACCCAATTATAGAGAGTAATTCCTGTCTAGTAAGAGCAAGGGATTTTGTTTTTGTTATTATTTAAAGCACCTGTTTTCTTATTTGTATTGCAGAAGGGGAAGGTCGCCTAAACGGCGGTTTCGTTTAAAGACACTAGGGGTGTCTTAACACATATTATTGGAGGGACAGATCTTCTCTTTCTTTTTGTCAATTATTTCATTAGGGTTACCCACTGTCCTGTCCCCTTGAATTTTTGGCCAACCAATCTCTAAGATGCCTAGAACATTACAATAATATATGGAAAAAGATGACTACACATTCTGTCCCTATGCACTGCAATTCATGTCCATTCTTTAAGAACAATCTCAATTTTATGGCTATTGAGAGTGCAATTAGACCAAAGAGGAGGGGATTTGATGTTAAAACTGAGAAGAAGGCTTCTGGATCCACAAACTAAACACCATGCAACCTAGGGGTTTAAAGGTAGATTTGAGTTTTTTTTTTTTTTTTTATATATTGACTTAAATTTTTCTTTTAAATATTCTCATTAGTTTTAGGTTTTGTTCATGTTAGTAAGCTCTTTGAATACTTCTGATCGTACATCTATATTTTTTTTGTTCTTTTTACTTGTATATTGTGTATTTCACTTAAGGGTTATTACATACTTTGAATATGATATAACTGTGCTGTGCAATTTTGGGCACCTGTTCTAAAGGAGGATATTATGGCACTAGAAAAAGTGCAGAGGCGGGCTACAAAATTAATAAAAAGAATGGAAAGGTTAACAAATTTAAACCTATTTAGTTTAGAAAAACGTTGCCTGAGAGGGGATATAACATTTATACTAATATATTCGGGCCAATACAAACCATTGTGTGGAAATCTATTCACAAACCGGACTTTACATAGGACACGCGGTCGTGTGTTTAGACTGGAAGATTTCTCTGTGGAATTCTCTGCCTGAAGAAATAGTTTTATCAGTCCATACAGATGTTCAAACAGCAACTAGATGCATACTTGCAAGAACAGAATATTCAAGGATATAATCTTTCAATGTAGGGTAATAACTGCTTGATCCAAAGATAAATCTGACTGCCATTCTGGGGTCAAGAAGGAATTTTTTTCCTAGCTTGTTGCAAAATTGCGTTTCAAACTGTTGTGTTTTTTTTTTTTTTTTTTGGATCAACAGCAAAAAACAAATGTGAGGTAGGCTGAACTTGATGGACGCAAGTCTCTTTTCAGCTATGTACCTATGTAACTTGCAAAACAGAATATTCAAGGATATAATCTTTCAATGTAGGGTAATAACTGCTCGATCAAAGGATAAATCTGACTGCCATTCTGGGGTCAAGAAGGCATTTTTGCAAAAACTGGTAGTGCTTCAAACTTTTTATTATTTTTTTTATTTTAATTTTTTTGCCTTCTTCTGGATCAACATCAAAAAACAAATGTGAGGAAGGCTGAACTTGATGGACGCAAGTCTCTTTTCCGCTATTTAATAAAAATAAGAGTATAATTCATATATTTTTTTTAATTCGATTTACTTGTAACATTGAGTATTATATGGACTGTAAATGAAGTTGGCATCTCGAAAGAGATTGAGCTGGAACGCAAGTGTGACCGCACAGCGGTTTCAAGAGAGGCTCTGAACGCACATGGAAAGCAGTGAGCAACACCTGTAGCCTCTCGCCACGGACTGGCTGATGGCATCCGCTGATTTAAAAACTAAGCCTGGCGGCAAACAGAAATGAATGCACAGGAGGCTGGACTTTTATTTTTAGCCTTGAGGAAGTCTGACGTTTATCGAACGAAACGCGTAGGGTTGGGCTATTGTAGAGCTGACTATAATATCCTGGGATTTGATAAGCATATATATCACTACAATCTTGTAAATGTTAACTAAAGCGCAATACCAGGTTAAAAACAGTCTGCATTTATTATTTGCTATTATTCTCTTACATTCCCATTCACGTGTGGAAGATCTTTTGC
This sequence comes from Pelobates cultripes, assembly GCA_933207985.1. NCBI lineage: Eukaryota > Metazoa > Chordata > Amphibia > Anura > Pelobatidae > Pelobates > Pelobates cultripes. The sequence goes on along the minus strand of OW240919.1, from coordinate 14,176,934 downwards.
CAAATTTAATAATTGATGTGCCTTCAATCAATATTAGTTTGTGAGTACAACCTTAAATACTACTATATGGTGTATTTATGATATTACAGTTTTTTATTCTGTTCCAACTGTAGATCCATTCTATTGAATATATTTGTTCAGCGGACTGGAAGGAGTCCTGTTTTGTTAGTTTTACAGTGTTGATTTGTTTTACCTCCACATTATGTCTTTCCACTTTGATTTGTAAGGGTGATATTTTATTTTTGATCATATTCTGCAGTATTTAGTCTAAAATTGTATTGACCGTTTGATACGCAAGTTGTTTTTGACTGGTTTTCTCAGGATGCTCAGTTGGTTGAATGTTGTCCAGGAACAAACTGAGATAATTGGGCAACTGTTAAATATTTTCTTGTTCTACTAGATTAGATATCCCTTTTTAAAGCACCATAACCACTTCACTGATATAAAGAGGTCATGGTGCCTAAAGTCTGTATGGTTAGTGTTTCGCTATGTAATGGTGCACATACTGAGTTGAACCTCTCTGCTGCTTGAGGCGTAAGTCCAACTACATGATTAGCTGTCCAGGAACAAGAGTTCCTGGTCGGCTAATGTGACTTCTGTGCAAATTTGGCTGCTGATCCCCTCAGCCCGCACTCTGACATTCACCCTACAGCAAGGAGTGATGTCACTTAAGCAGGGTAGAACTGCCTGGACCTGGAACATTATTTAATCTTTTTTTGATTGGAGTAATTTTTTAAAGTTAAACTATTGTACCAGTAAGAGTTGTCTTCCTGGCACTATAGTTCCCTATGGTGTCCCTCTCACTCTCTGTGGTGCAGTAGTGGTTAAAAAAACCAAACAAAAGCAACCGGTCACCTACATCAGTCTAGCGCTAATGTCGCTTGGCGCTGGCTTGTGAACGCCTCCTACTCCCCCCACCGTCAGCTGGTGGAGACCTAATGCGCATGCACAGCATTTGGCCATGCTCGCATTAAGCTTTCCCAATATGTGTATTTGGGTGATGCTGGATTAGGGCTTGACAAATTTGCAGGTAACCTAAATATGCATATGCTCGCTGGCAAACCCACCCAGATTCCTTGCCTTTGGCAAAGCTGGAGTGAACTAGCTTTCCCTGGGGTCCAGTGGGGCTGCTGTCTTCTCTCTGCTCTGCTCCCCAGGAGCGCGATATAGTGATGTAGGGCCGGAATTATGTCATATTCCAGCTCCTGGCATTACAGGAGGACGCGCAAGGGAGCAGAGAGAAGACCTTTGCTGCCTCCCTCAATCCGCAACCTGCCTCCTTTCCTCAGCTCTCAATTAGCCAAACGTCTGCCTGCCTCAGTCCTGCGTGAGACGACTGCCCGCCTCCAATTTCGGGCAACAGGTCACCTCAGGGGCTGAACAGGCTCACAAATCCCCTGACAAATTTCCTGGTCGTCTTGGCGCCTGAGATTTGTCAAGCCCTGTGCTAGATATCCGAATGCATAGTGTGAGGGTGACTAGAAGTCCTGGTAGAGGTGGAGTTAACTTAGAAATAACTGCAATAGTTACCTTTGCTGGGTTAAGTGACATGGGAATATGCACATGCAGACTATTTCAATGAGCTGAAGTAGTCTGGGTGCCTATAATGTCCCTTAAATATAACTTTGTATTTATCATAGTAAAGACTACTGTTCACAACTGGTCTGTCAACTCTTTGACCATCTTGGAAAGAGAAGTTCACCATATTCAGCACTTTATTTATTTTAATTCCTTCCAGTGGGTGGTGGTCAGTGACGAACCCTATTCACTAAGTTGATCTTCTTTCTATTACTTAACCTGGACTGTCTCTCTTGCATTTTGCTATTTTGAGTAAAAGTACAATGGCATTTATCAGGCTCTAATCATGAACAAATTCTGTGTATTAAACATGACTTTACAAACGAGTAATGAGCGGGTGTAGTGACTGTAGGTAAATGTGACATGCAAGTGCCCTCATTATCTGTTTTCTGCTGACCCTAAATATTCTCAAATTTTGAGAAACTCAAAATGTTACTCAAAATATGCTGAGTCACTTATATACTTGGATACATACTGGTAATTGTTTTATTGAGAATGCCCAAGGGGATTCCCTCTGCAGACCAGGATTCGACACTTAAAGAGAATCCATTCAGTCTGTGTACTGGTTGTCACCGGGTGGTGTGAAAGCCTAAGTTTAGCTGTCTTCTGCAGGAAGTGTTTTGTAAATCTCATCTTTCGCAAGCTGGCCAGAGGTGCTGCTTTCTGTGCGTATTCTAAGACTAATCTATTTGTAGCTTCAAGTCCATGATCTTCTATTCACTTTTTATACCCTGGTCAAGATAGAAAAAGCACATATTACATAGCTATATCTTTGCCACACTTCCTTTTTATACTTCCTCTTATTAATGTGTTAGCAAGACATTGAGACATTCTAAGTATAATCCACCCTTTCTGATTAGATCACCTTTATATAATTTCACATCATATTGATATTTTCACATATCATTATATCTATTTAACATATACAACTTACTTTTTAGTGGTTATCCCATTCATAACATCCCCCAGCTTAATTTTATTTTTGTGTACTAATTGATTATAGCTTTCTGAATAGGAGTGTTTTGGTATTAACTGGTTTCAGTTCCCCACTGAAACCTGGAAAGACAATATTCACAACGCATTACATTTTTTTTTTTTTTTTCCCATTCTCAACACGTAAGTATAATATCTTTTATTTCCAGATAAAAACTTTGTCAAAAAGACTGTCTATATGCAATTCCTTATCTGTAAAACTGATGTCTGTGTATTTTTACATATGCTCTAGGTATGGTTTCACATCAATTTAAAGAAACACTATAGTGTCAGGTATACAAGCCTGTATTCCTGACACCATAGTCCTGAAGCGGCTGTTTAGCTCCCATCCACACTGGTCTTGTTGTGGTTGGCTCTGCCTCCATGGCAGATATCAATCTTGATGTTTTCAGCCAATCCAATGTTAACCTATAGGAAAGCATCGGGAGGCTATTGCACATAGCCCCCTCCTGTTTTCTACCCAGCTTTTGATCGGAAGAGAGAGACTGTTTGGTGCTATTATTTTGGGACAGCCTATACATGCCAGAACCACTGTATTTTTGTCACTATAGTGTTCTTTTAATGTAAACCTGTATTCCTGCCACTATAGGTGAGAATCTATTTTAGGTGGCTGGGCACCCTTTTGGCAAAGTAAATGTTTAATTTTTATCCAGTGTTGCAAATCCAATATTTTCCAATAGGAAAGCATTTGGAAGCTATTGCGCATGCGTGTCAAAAAGCAGCACTGTGCCAATGAACATATTTGTCATCGAGATGTGTTTAATCAATATGAGAAACATTCAGCATCTCTATGAAGAGCATTTTGAGTGACCGCCGCTAGAGGTGTTTCTGGGCAGCAATGTAAACACTACCTTTTTTCTTTGTTTACGTTATAAAGCATGCATGAACAGGCTATAGACACCAGAACTACATTAAGCTGTAGTAGGTCTGGTGACTAATTTTCCTTTAGCAATGTGCTTATTTAATGAATTGTATCTATGGCACAGAAAGAACAGAGACCTTTTAATATTCTTTGCTAACCCACTATAAGTAAGGGTCTCACAGACTTGACTTGGTCCAGGCTACCAGCACTGTACGTCCGGGCACGGGTGGCTGTGTGCCATGTATTTGGGGAATAGTACTTTATAGCATAATATTACTTTCCTTTACTTTTATTTCCTTCACCAAGCATTCACTTTCATTTTTCTTATCTCTATTTTTATTTTATAACAACCACAGGTAGAATGTAACAATATATTGGCTGATGGATTACTATTAAAGTATTCTCAATCTTTGTGCTCTGTTATTGTGACGATGTTCATTCCATTGTACTTTAGTGTTTTACGGGAACATTCATTTTACATAATGTTCTTTTATATTGTCATGCAGGTAGAGGAATGATCTGTAATGCTTTCACTTTGTGGTTTTTTTTTTTTGCTTCCTTGACTTACAGCCTAGGTGTGTTTTGTCAAGTTGGATTAATATTATTTATAATTGACATCTTTGGACTGATGGCATGTATGTAATGGTACATTTTAGTTAAACATGTTTGCCACGAGACCTCATTAAAGGAACAGTCTAGATTAAAAAAAAATAAAAATAATTTTATTGGTTAGATTGCCACATCTCCCCATCCCCCTTTTAAAATATATATCTAGATCTATCCTCTCCTGGTACTCCTTTGGCAGGCAGTATCTTGTGCTGTGAGACATATTCCCATCATTCAGCAAAACTGAATGTAAACCTTTTTTTTCTGTAACTGAAAGTCTTTGAGGAAGTGCCTCTAGTTGCTGTCAGCCATTAAATGCATGTTTATGGACAAAAAGGGTCAGGATTGTGTTAAAAATACCACTTCATCTTTATGGTGTGGTTTTAGTTTGATGTGACAAGCAATTTGTGAATAGTTAATGTAAGGAACAACAGAGCACTGGCTGGTTTGAGTTTTGGGGATTTTTACCCCAAGAGTACCTCTTGCCAGCCACTTCATTACACTCTGGTTATCTACGTGATTACTGTTCCTGCAGGACATTGTGCATGACTAGACCTGTCGAAATGACTCAAACTATGCATTGCTATACAGAACTATGATTTATCTACAAACATCCAATGTATGGATTGTCTTTGTCGTTGATACAGAAATGGTCACCAGTCAGCCCATCTTAATTGATGCTGGCAAGAAGAAAAAGAAGAAACGAAGGAGTCGGGATACGGAGAGCTATACGGGGAAATTTGCAGGTATTCATTGTCTGTTGCCCCTTGTCTTGATATTCAGGATATCTAAATAAACTGCTCATTGTTCACATAAATATTAAATGCTGTACTAGCAAAGCCTGACCGTTGATTTAAATTACCGAATGCTTTGACTTCTGCTTATACGGTGTGAGCGCATGCAGAGTAATATGGGGAACAGCCAGTCACATGGCAGTTTGACATTAGAGTGTATGTACTGCTGTTTCACACTTTTGCATTAATCTTCCCTATAGTTTTTATTGACTTAATTAAAAAAGTTTTTTTTTTTTTTTTTTTTAAACGGTAAACAAACCGATAATACCGTATGTACACTGGAATGTGCACCTCAATTTTTAGAAGCTGAAGAAAAGTTTTTGCTGGCAAATGTAATGCACATTTATACAAGATACTACGGTCACAGCAAGGGTGCATAATTCGTTATTGCACTATGGAATATTATCCTTTAATGTAATTTGCGTAGTGCCTGCCTGGTAGAGATTGAATATTGTCAAGGTCAAAAGGTTAATTTGATTTGTATAAAAGGTCAGATTACAGAAGGGATAATGTAAATTGCATAGGAATGTAAAAAGGGTTTTATCCTTTGAATGAATCCTGTGATTAATCAAAGGCTCTGCAAGGTGTGAGAATCTGCCTGTACATATTAACTGATGGGTCAATCTCTTTGATATGTTAATGGTCATTAGCCTTGTTCCAGTATCATATCCAAAAGGAAAAAACATTAATATTTGTAATGTGGCAAACAAGCCCAATCATAATTGGCATAACTTAACCATAGGGGAAGAAATTGTGATGTCCGCCATATTGGGTCGCAAGTAAGTTGTGCAACATATGTATAGAATGGGAATGTAATAACAAATTTGTAGATGCAATTATGTACCTGCCACACAAATAAGAAGATAGAACCAAATTTTTCCATTTGGATTGATGTTGGTCTGGAACACAAGGTGGCGATTACTCATTATCTCTATAGATACACCTTAACTCCACCTCTAGACCAGTCATGGTAATCGACAGGGTATCTATCCAATGATCCTGAAATGTCTGTGTACTTGCTTGGGGCCAGAATCTAATTTTGAAGCAAGTCACTATATCTTTGTTGCCAGCGACTCACTGGGCAGACGTTTACTTTGGGAAAAATCTAAGTGGTTAGGACTTCTGCTATTTCATCCTTTTTGTTTTAATAAATAATTTGCTTGTTATCTATATTTTTGTATGCACTGTGACTAATTTTTTTTGCTAATAATAAATATTCCTTTATTAAGTTCTCCCTTCCTTTGTCTGGTAAAGAACCACATTACCTGAAGAGACTAATTAGTATTTTTGCAATTCTTTAAATATTGTGCTAAGTTGTATTTGGGGGCTTATTGATTTTACCTGGGCGTCCAAGGCACCCCATTTATAAATTGTCTGGTGGTGGCAGCGTTAAAATAGTAACAGTTATAATATGTTTAAGTGTGGGTGGTGTTAAGGGGGATTTTGTCATTATTTCCGGTCTAGTGCAGACAAATAATGAACTTTAACCCTTTCACCACCACAACTACGTCATGCACACTCTTGAAGTAGGGTGCGTTCGTGACAACTACTATATAACATTGTGCTACAATGAAAGCTTGTCCTATACCATAGTAACATTGATGCTATTTCAATTTTAGTGTTCTTGTTAAAGGATCACTATAGTGCCAGGAAAACCAACTCGTTTTCCTGGCACTACAGGGTCTTTGGGTCCCTCTCCTGAAACCCCTTCACTTACCTTTCTCCAGCGCTGGGCTCCCTCAGAACTGGGGAACTCTCCTCCTCCTGCCGACATCCGATCCGAATGCGCATGTGCGGCAAGAGCTGCAAGCGCATTCAAACTGCCCATAGGAAAGCATTGCTCAATGCTTTCCTATGGACGTCATAATCTTCTCACTGTGATACCGCCACTAGGGGCTGGATTAACCCTAGTGTAAACATAGCAGTTTCTCTGAAACTATGTTTACAGCTGCAGGGTTAACACTAGAGGGATCTGGCACCCAGACCACTTCATTAAGCTGAAGTGGTCTGGGTGCCTATAGTGGTCCTTTAAGTCTATTCTTTCTTAAGTCCTCTTTCTGCAACGAAATTTGCCGGTGTGAAATTGGCTGGAAAATTTAGAATTTTGTCCCAAATGTAATGCGCCATTGAATCTAATGTGCATTCAAATTTTTGAAAATTTATTGTCCAAAAAAAGTGCGCCTTAGTTTAGAGTAAATATGGTAATTCCTCATACAAGTCTAGCTGTCCCCTCTGTCACATTCTAATTTTGCGTAATCGATAAAAGAAAGGTGCTATCGTGTAAAGTACACACTAGATTTTAAGTGTCCCAAATTTATTCCAGGTCAGCCTGTCTGTGAGACCCTTTGTCTTCAATTTCTTGCTTATCCCCTGCTTCCTCCCAACTCCATAGAATTTTTTTTATTTTTTATTTTTGGCCCATTTGTTTATTGCCTATAGGGTTACTCCAGTGATTTGTAGTGGTCATGATGTCTGGAATCTGTACATGTAAATTTTAGCTGTGAATTGCTGCACATAGAGGGTTTTAACCCCTATATCATGGTGTCATCAGCCGGTTTGGATTTACAGTCCCATACTCACTAATTTCAACTCGGAAAATTTCGATGCACGTAATTTCATTCTGGGTGTTAACTGCTTGATAAGTCTTGCACTCAGAAATTATAGGATGTTGTGTGTTTAAAATAATGGAGTAAGATTTCCAGCAGTATACATTCCTTGATAGCTTTAATCACTCTCTGCTGTGCCAGTTCCTGATCGACTCTCCTCATATGATAACCCTTTCCATTCAGAGTCTGTATGTGGGGATGACGTCAGGGTTTATGTTCAGTTTGTGACCTTTTTGGAGGTTTAAGACATTGTAATCCTGGTGTTCTTCCCTTGGCAGACCTTTACAAGCTGACAGATGAGCTCCTTGGAGAGGGGGCTTATGCAAAGGTCCAAGGCTGTATCAGTTTGCAGACTGGCAAAGATTACGCAGTTAAGGTAATTTGGAAATAAACAGAGCACATTCCTACATCATCCCAATAGTATAACTCCTACACTCTGCATGCTTTCTATGACTGATTAAAATGATTTCACAAAGCTTATAACAGAAAAATAGAACATCTGACGATTTCAAGACAGTTACCCCTTTATCTGAATTGTCCAGCACATCTGTTATCTGTCTATATACGTGTGACTGTTTAATAAAAATAAAAAGGAAGATGGCATTTCAGAAAAATTTACTTTCATTTCACATGATCCCCTCTTTTTAAATGGTGATTTTATAGTGTGTGTGTGTGTGTGTGTGTGTGTGTGTGTGTGTATATATATCTATCACTACTTTATGGGAGGACGGGGAGGGGTTCCACTCGGTGTATACTATCTGGAATTAAAAACAAACAAATCAACCACAATAGATATGTTTGCCAACCCCTTGATAAGTGTTTAAATATATAAACCAGAGCTGTGAGAGCTGGCACCTGCTCCTCTCTGTGCAATCCTGCAAGTTGTAGTATTTTGGTAAAGCCAGTCAGCCTATAAATGTGGAGATTGATTAATGCAGGCTGAATGTAAGAGTTGGACTGGTAATTTAGAATTTTAACTGTTTTGTTGTTCATACAAAGGGATATTTATTACATTTAATCAATTGCATAGTCCATGTTGTCTAAATCCTCTGCAAATATAAAATTACAGAAATGCTTTGTAGTGTCTGACTGCAGTACAACCATTCTCAGAAGATGCTAACAAAGCATCGCGGGCTGCAGGTTTAATCACTTGCATGGTTACTTGAAGAGTTCAAAGTACATTTCACATTTGAGGACCGAGTGGCTGAAGTGAACTTAGCTCTCAGTTCAGCTATTTTGACCTTAAAATTGAAAGTTATGGCTATAGTGGTCAGGGACTTAAATTAAAGGGAGGTAGGGGACATGCGCACTTCACCTTGTACGCACTGAGTTCCAGGCTGCCCAAGTAACGTGTCAGGGGTGAAACTAGCCCACAGCACAAAAGTGCAAATCTCTGTATGTGCAGTGTATAAACCAGAAATGCTGCATATACTGACTCCTACCACCACGATACTTCTAAAAGAATAAGTAGTCAGGGAGGTGGGAGTAACCCTGTAGGCATAGAAACTCTATGACCATTTTATAACTTTCCTAATGATGTGGTATTAAAAGGTCAATTTTAGCTTTATTTCCGGTTACTTTCTTTACATTTTAGTAACCAGTGTTTATAGCACCACTCTCTCCTTGGTTTAAAACACAGCAGCTTCACAGGTAAACACATAGCTTCCAGGGGATACTCTGTTATTCAAATTGTCTTATGCTATGGACTTGTAGTTTGAATAACCCAACATTTTGTTCTCCAAAAGATGTAGAAATAATCACGAGGGAAGTATATTGAAATGAGGAAGTGGTTTGAAACCTTTTCTGAGAATAGATTTGATGCACATACATCAAGGGGATTTTTAGCAGTGATTACTATGAAAATGTCTTGTCTAAAGATATCAACCCAGCGTGTATTTTCTATCCTGAACCTTATCCTTTCTGAAAATAAAACATTAGTTTTTTTGAGCAGATTCTGTTTATATAGTTAAAAACAAACAAAAAAAACAAAACAAAAGAAGTAAATGTGTAGTTATGTACATACATGTTGGATGGGCTTGGTGATAGTGGGGAGAAATAGAATGCAGACTAATTAGTCTCTAATTCTCTGAGGGAATCAGAATAACTATGCCATCAGAGCAGTGATCTCCTTGGTTTTAGCAGAAACAAAATGATTTGGGTCATTGGGTTAATTTTCAGTATGTAAAGGAACCCTCTGATTAGAAACACCAACATGTATTTCTAATGTTTTTGTGAACTGTTGCTTTTTGGGCACCTCCTAGAACTGTATTACATAGTTTTGCTATCAGTCCCTTGCTGCTGTTAATGCTATACCCCAGCTGAAATCAATGACCATCGGCAAACCTAATGTTTCCCCCTAGGGACGTTTTGGGGAGCTACTGCTCGTGTGGAAATCTGAATTTCATCATAGTGATGCATTTGATCAATACTTTGTTTTGTGAGCATTGTTTCTTCATGCAGGAAAGCACCAAGAAGCGCCTCTATTGGCTCTCTGATGTAGAAAGCCACAGAAAAAAGCAGTGTTTACATTGCTGACGCTGCAGACAGTCTCTTTGCACCAGAACTTCATTAAGCTGTAGTGGTTCTGGTATTTTGTTACTTTTAAAAACAAAAATTTAAATTTTGTATTCTGATTTATTTCTGAATTTTTATTTTTATTTTTTTTTGCTTGTTAGTTTTTGGTATGTGATCATTCTTTATTTTCTCCTGGCAGATTGTGGAAAAGAAAGCTGGGCACAGCCGCAGCAGGGTATTTCGAGAAGTGGAAACCTTGTACCAGTGCCAAGGCAACAAGTAATCAAACCCTTTTACTGATTTCTACCTTGTTAAAAGTAGAGCGCCTAATCTAAACTATTCATTAGAAATGAAGCCTAACTCACGCCTTACTGATGGCTTAACTAGTATGAACGAGGTGTCATTGTGATTAGTATCTCTATATGAAGACTAGTCAAGTGCAGTGTGTGTCTGTAGCAGATCATATTGATATTTTAATAACTCCGTACCTGAGCTCAGGCATGGCTTGGCTTTAGTGCAAGTTGTCAGCTTTGAGCTACCTGACCTTTTCATCTTCCCACACAAAAGATCTGCTTCTTTTGAGATTGTATTGCTACTTGTTCAAATTTTATTTATTTTTTTTTAGGAACATTTTGGAGCTAATAGAATTCTGTGAAGATGAATCTCGTTTTTACCTGGTCTTTGAAAAATTGCGAGGAGGTAAGTTTCTAGTGTGTATGTATTCTCTGTTCAAAACAAAATGCCAGTGTATAGTGTGTCCTGTGTGACTGATTATTCAACGTATTCAGAGATGTAGTGAACATTACATTGGCTAGCAGGTTTATTAAAGAGGAGTATATATTATTTCCCCCCTTCTTGATTTGTCTGTAGGTGCATTGGCACAAACCAGTTTAACGCAGTAGACTACTGCACCGGGAACCTTCAGAAAGAAACATGGCTTTAAACCCCAAAGGTGGAAAAGCTACGTGCATGTTGAGCATTGCATTAAAGTTGACTTGGCCACCTGAGGGTGATATAGATAGGGGTGTGCTACACCCATAGTCTCTAAAGGTCCCAAGAACAGGGTACCCATGTATGCATGCAAGATACACACCCCATTAGCTTGCATTAGCCGACAAAGCACCATTGCTATTCTCACTTTATAAGTAAACTCACACGTAGGCTTATTAGCATTCTGTTTTCAGCCTCCTGTGCATCCCGTAAGAAATTGGCAACACGCAGGTAGACATACAAGAAAACGCTACACTTATGCTATATGACTGCGTGTATTAAGTTCAACAGTTCCGCTTCTATTTGTTTCTTATTGATTATTATTTATTTTTTTAACCTTTCATTTCACACCACTTCCGTCTACACACACGGTCTAGTGCACCATCAGTCAGCCAAGCCTTCCCTGTGCCTTTAGACTTTGTGGCATAGCATATTAGAATGCCAGCCTGACTAAGCCGATCATATTTAATATATTGCACACATGTCTAACTATTATGGGCTCATTATCTCCACTCTAACGTTGAGACAGACATGCCAACCTAACTTGTTTAATCATAAAATGAACATAAAAATGTGCAGTTTTATCCGTGCCAAGTCAATATCTATGTTCTGTAATTGTGTGCTGTTGTGGCACTTAAACTGTGATTGTCATTTCTAATGCACAGAAAAATAATTTATAAAAAAAAACAAAAGCAAAAAAAACTTGAAATATAATGCTTCCGCAACTTTCCCAGAATACTTGTCTGAGCTTTTCTATGCAGAAATGGATTTGTTTCACAATGTTTGTGTTTTAAAAAAAAAAAAAAACCAAAAAACCAAACCATTTTGGGTTAGATTTGTCTTACAGAATCGCAGTATGGACTTGTGATCTTTGGACTATCTCCATCTTTCTAGCCTATGTTTTTCAATTGACATCGCCCTCCTAATTACTTCACTTTACAATTAAATGACTGAGATTCAAAACCTTGCTTCTGGTCGTATTTGGAAGAATTTTTACGCAATATTAAGGGCTCACATTGGTGATTGGGGCGGAAACGTACATTGGCCTAAATAAGTGAGAAATAACGCATATATACAGTTTTGCAGTTAAGCAAATGGTACGAGCTACTGGTGTCTTCAAAGATCACCTAAAACTGTAAGATACAAGTTGGAACGGAAATCTGCATGGGTCTGGATGAATTTAACTCCTGAGTTACTACAGCAATAAATAACTAGAGACCCCTTTAGGATTTAATCAACTTTGTCTTTATCATGATAAAGAGGGTCTAAGCATGGTCAGGTTGTCTTTTGGTGGTGTCTTAAATGATGGCTAGCTAAGGAAGTATTCCAAGCACCATAACCACTACAGGTAGCTCTAGAAAGTTATAGTGCCAGGTGTGCTTAGGTGATGTCTCTAGAGAGATCAAACTTCTGCAGCAGTAGCCTGGACGTGGCACCGATGACTGGGGGACAAAGTCCAGTTATTAGTTATAAAACGGTTTGACTAATTTCATGACACTGTTCAAGGGCACACCTGGCACCAAAGCAGTTAACTGTTTATTTTGTGCATGTCTTCTGAGGCTGTATAGGTACAGAACGGACTGTGTGAAATGTGCAATAATGGATGTAGACCATAGGGAGCTGGAAGCCGACTTTAAGTAAAAACAAAAACTTAAAGAACCATTTTGCAAAAACTGTCAAAATGCTGCCCTTTTATCACTTGGTGTATGAAGTCCGAACAAGTGTAGTTGTGCCTTATTGATTGGCTCTCTCTAGCAGTGACCTTAGGATGTATGTATTTGCTCAGTAAGCCGCTATATAGAGCTCTGCTTCTGGAATTATTGCCATGAATATCTTCTGATCTTCAGGACATCCATAATGAAGATTAAAGTGTATTGTGTCTGCTCCTGCTTATAGTGCATATTCCCATTAGTGATAATGCTTGCTGTGGTGTGTCTTAACTTGTGACTCAATGGATGTTAAATGTAGTCTTTCCACGGTTTTACTGCATGTCGTTCCTGGGTCTGATATTTGGCAGTTAGGTGTCTCTCCCTCCAATAATCTTTCCCTTCTTTGAAAGCCCTATTTTTATGGACTCTGTTACTAATGTATTCACTGTGTCTATGCTCCGCTCTCCCCTTATTTCTTTCCCTAGCCTCTTTCCAGAGGTTTTTGTATTGTGTACAAACTTAATGTATTTAACCATTTATTTTTCTCCCATAAATCCAAGCCAGTTCTCACAAATGGGTAACAAGAAAAAGGGGTGGAACAGCGCTACAGTACTGATCACAGGGGGGAATGAAGCTGCACACCTGAGGGAAAGGGCAACCCTCAAACCCTTCAAAAAAACTGGGAGAACAGGAAACCGCAAATACAGGGTGCGCTAAATAGAACAATGGGAGATAATATACACAGAAAGAAGGAAGTACAAAAGTCTCTGACAATGCAATGTGGACCTTGGATAGGTATTCTTTGGTTCTTGCTTTGGGTCCTCAGTAGTTAATATGAAATACAAAAGCAGAAACAGGAAGGGACCAATAGTGCAAAACCGTTAGGAAATGGTGTCACGGACAACATAGAAATAGAGAAGTGCCAACTCTCAATATAAAGAGCTATGCCCAGCTCTAGGTAAAGCAGCATACAGTGGTATTTGAAACTCCCCACATGTAGGATATAGCTGGACAATAAAATAGTGAAGAAACACCTCCTATTGAATTTTTTTTTTTTTTTTTTTATAATACTGGATTTGCTTTGGATATGCAGGTGTTTTGATAGACATAGAGTTACATATACATTTATTTTTTATTTTCCCTTCTTCCTCCCTTCTCCGAATTCTAAAACCGCCATAAAAGTGACACAGCATTGAGTATCTTGTTAAGTGCTTCTGAATTTTGGATATCTGGTGTTGGAGAGAGGCCTTTTGTGGGCTGGTTCCTGAGCTGATCTAATCACATAAATGGTTTTCTGTTTAGTCATGCCAAGAGACTTCCATTCAGTTGTGAAGTTAAACAGTGATGGTCTTGTCTTACGTTTTGTTATGAGTCCCCATCCATTTTTAGTTGGAATACATGGCTAGTCTGTCCTCAAACTAATTTTGGTTTGTGTATGGAATCTTTGTCTATTTTGGATCAACTTAGTCTGCTTACACCAAATCTTCCGTGCTGAGTGTTTTTAAATTATTGTTCCCGAAGATGATATCTGGTAATACAGGACTTCCAGCATTCCAGTGGTAAAGTAAAGCTCCCATAATTGCTTTGTGGAAATTACTATAGAGCAACTAAATGTATAGGGGATTGTCTAGGCACTACATTGTCAGTGTTTATTTTGCAGGAGGAGTCAGGTTTTCCCACTCTTTGGGCACTTACTTGAGTGCTGGTGATCCACCACCCATTCAGATATTTCTGAAGCAGAAACCTCCACTTCTGCAATTTTTTTTTTTTTTTCCTTGTCTGAGGAGAAAATCGAACTAAAGCAAAAGTTCCCTTTCACATTTGATAATTTCTTCTATCTAAAGAGGTCTGACAGTTAAGTGTAAACCGAAAATGGTTTGACTACTTACCAGAGGATGATGCCAACAGACTTCTGGCACCATACCCACTACTGCATGTAGGGAGTGCCACAATGTAGCAGTGTTGCCTTTTTATAGAATGATTGAGACCGTTCTCTAAAACCATGAGGGACTGTGCTGTAACATTGTACCATATAACTAAGGATTACAGTCATCATACTGTATTCGGTGAGGCACTATAAATCCCTTCATGTGCATGATGGGAATTACACTCCAGGTTCTGCAGAAAGGTATTTGCAGGTGAAAATTGCTGCATATATTTCCTTCTGCAGTCTTTCTACCAGGAAATAACTTCCCATTTATTGCAGTCACTTGCTCATCCCAGGGATATTGAAATGACATTGCACACATACCTGCGCAGTGCTAATCACAGTGCTATGATTGGATGGATTTTTCAGCCGCTTCTTTGTTGCTGACAAGGCGGCATTTGGGGAAAACAGTCACAGGAAATGTTTCTTGTTACAATGCCTGGAGGACGGACCTGGTATTGCTGACCTTTTGACCTTAATTTGAGATTCACTTTGGATTCCCAGCAATCATCGCTTTTAGTAATTGTAGACTCGCATTTTCGGGGTTATTCAAGGGAATGATCACAAATGCACGGTCTGCATTCAGAGACTCTTGAGCAACGTCTTTACCGGAGTCACACACAGCCAGTCAGTGCTGGAGTATTGGGATATCGGTTGCACACACATCGGTTTATTTACGGAAATGAACTATTGCGATTTCAATTGAAACTTCAAATTAAGGGCAAAAATAGCTGAATTGAAGAAAGGAAAAAACGAACCATATCTCCTCCGAATGTGAAATTATCTTTGAATTCCTGGCAGATCTCTGTAAAGAGAGGCTGTAACCCTGGCAGGGGTATTTACTTCTGTTATAGGAAGTATCCCCTGTAGTTTGTGATCTGTCGCGTGCTTCATGTCTCTTGGTCTTTGATTGCCCTGCAGTTGTATGCTGGCCGTCAAGCTGTGGCTTGCTCCTGATTTAATGAATGTGTATCTTGGCTTTCAGGGACTAAGCACACTTTCTATTCAGTAGTTTCTGATGTTGCAGGTTTTTCGATGAGAACTTTCTCATGAAGGAGTCTTCACCAAGACTGTATTACCACATTCAGAAGTGATAAACGAGAAGCCTGGTTAAATGCTCAAATTCAGTGAATAATCCGATCAGACTAAAAACTGAATTTCAAATTAACGGGGGTAAATTCTCCAATTCAGCAGTTCTCATTTAATCTATTTCAACCAATTTAAAATTCGGTTTGAATTGCTGACATTTTATTCTTAAATAAATTCCACCCCTAATTTAATAATTTTCACTTGACAACCTTTTCAGATGCGCATATTTATTGGCTAGTGTGACGAACTGAGCCTAGTCACGTGTTCTTGGAGGGGCCTGTTTGCCAGCCTCCTGCCTCAGGACCATGCAAAAAGGCTCATAACATACCTTGTTCGTGCCTTTTTGCTATTCTGTTCAGTAGATTGCATTTCCCGCACGAACCTGGGACTACCCAGGAGCTTGTTAACACCTATTAACACCTTGGAACAGTTCTAATTGTTTGTCTGGGTGGCTGCAATTCCTATGGACAACCACGAGGTGGCGGCCATCTTGTTTGCATGAACGCAGGCAGCACGGTTTGGGCATGAATCTCATGGAACTAAAATCAGACACAGAAACTCCTGAACACCGCTGGACTTCCATCATCGCCTGCGTTTTTGGTTGTATACAATTTTTAGAAGGGCAATGTTAGGTGAAATCAATCGTCTGGATGAGGGGAACAAGCTCCAGGGTAAAAACATTGATTGTGTTCGGTAGTTTATTCATTTTCTAAACTACCGAACTCAGGGCCATCATGGGATGTAACTTTTGTGTGTGTGTGTGTGTGTGTGTGTGTGTGTGTGTGTGTGTGTGTGTGTGTGTGTGATTCAGTTCAGTATAATGCTTGACTCCATTATCTCACAGGCATAGGGGAGGGATTGACCTATTTTGTATGGGAGTGTCCTGGTCCTGAGAGCCAATGTGATTGTGTATTTGTTTGTACTGTGGTTTACTCTCAGGTCCAGGGGGTAATGCCCCTTGCATGGGGACTGTCATAAAAGGCAAGTTGTGGCTACCATTAACCCCTTAAGGACCAACGTTCTGGAATAAAAGGGAATCATGACATGTCACACATGTCATGTGTCCTTAAGGGGTTAAAAGATATTTGTTTACCCTTCATGTAAGTCTAGGCTCATGTTTGGTGGATTGGAGAGCTATATTCACTCTGGGGATTGCTATCATCACTATACTCCCTTGGAGCACAGCGATTGCTCTTGTAAGAGCAGTCTGCTTCGCTCTCTGGACTAGGAGAGGTCTACCCACTGAAAGCTGAATCCTGGCCTTGGGTCTAAAGTGGGTGGAGGACAGAGACCCCAACCAAGCTGCGCCAGTTTGTGGGGTTTACAGTGGTTTTGGTGTCTGGTGCGGTGCTTATGGTATTCAAGGATTACTAGGAAGAAGCAATTGACAGAGGCTCCCGGTCGGGGTGCCAGGTGGTCCATCACAGCTAGTACTTGGCTTCTTCTCAGACTACCTGCGTTCATCATTTTTGTCTGTAAAATTACTCTGTGATTTGAAATCAACCTGCACCATCTATAATTTTACTAAAGAGACCACCCTGCTCTATACCTTGTCACCTGATGTTCTAGGCTCCTTTCTGTGGATGACACAGACACACCCTCCAGTTGGAGAAACCTGTTCCAATAATATAATTTAATATGTGCTTACAGCTGAATGCTAATGGTTATGAAGATGGGATAAAGAATAATTTGTAAATTCAACCACATAAAAAGGTTAATTAGAATACATTGCTGAAACTATTGTAGCATATTTAAGCTAAAAATGTTTGTGGTTTTTATTTATTTTAATTTATTTTTACTTCCTTCCAGATTGGTTTTCTTATTTAAAAAATTTTTTTTTTTTTAAAATGGCATTATTTGGAATAGGAGTCTGTAGTAGATGACGATTAGCATTTAAGCCATATAATTCCATTTGCATCTTAGACAATTAGGCCTGACATTCTGGGCATTGGTGCTTGTATGGCAGGGTGAATCTTGGACCTGTGATTTGAAAGTTGGGATGGTTAAAGTAATATAGTTGGGATTATAGGTTTGTATTCCTTGCGCTTTCGTGTCCATGGCTATAGAGATTTGTCCCGAATGCCACCACCTGCAACATTATGGCGGCATGGCCAATCTAATGCTCCTCGTAGATTAGCATCAGGGTCTGGTTGCAAATGCGTATTGGGTGCAATACACCCCTAAGCTTTCCCGAAGAGAAGCAGTAAATACTTTCCAATGAAGGTTGAAACATTGTGTGACAGTTGTATTGTCATTACAGTGGAAATGCCTCAAATGTCTGTGTAACGGCCACTGCAGGTATGTTTAACCTTTCAAGGTACACATTGTAGTTCCTGCAAAACAGCAATGTTCTTTTACCATGAAAGGATAAAATGACAGCATTAATGCACAAAGGCAACTTCATTAAGCATACCGTTGTAGAGAGTTGTTGCAAACTATATAAATAAAACTCTAGAAATAACAGAATTTAGTGAGATGAAGACCGACCATACCATACCCTGCAAGGATGATGTGGTGGTAAAGTGCTTGGAATCTCCTCTTTAAATATTGTGTAATCTGACTCCCACTATGAAAAAGCTAGCTTTTAACCTTTATCACATAAATAGAATCTCTATGAAACTATGCTTGGTTGTCCTACATTCACCAAGGGGTTGTAAACTTTAGACCAAATAACCCAACTGGAATATTATGCTCCCTTAGGCTCCCTTTGGGTTTAAATTTAAGTTTTTGGTTTAGGGAATAATCCTGGCAGCTTAATATTAAATTGGTCAATTGTAATAAAAAAAACTGGAGAAATGTAAACAAAATATCTAGCTGATCTGCAAAAACTCTCCTACAATACAAAATGTAGATGGAAATAGCCAATCAGTGACACAAGCATGTGTTCAGTTCACTGTTGAGTCAATAAACCCAGGTCTCATGAAAATATCTGCTTCCTTTTCTAGGTTCGGTCCTTTCTCACATTCAGAGACGAAAGCACTTTAATGAGAGGGAGGCTAGTAAAGTAGTAAAGGACATTGCATCTGCTCTTGATTTTCTTCATACAAAAGGTAAGTAAAAAGTGAGTCACAGCCGTATATCAGGGGTGGGAGATCTATAAGATCAGAACTGTCTTCTCCGTGATGCTTTGCACTACTACACAGTCTAGACTGTGCTCCCCACGACTCGTCTTTCCTTTGTGTAAAACCATTTTATTTCTAACTATAAAGGTCATGTGTGAGAAGGTAATAGTTTAGTTTTAAGTTCCTTGCATTTAACCGTAAACATTTCAAGTTTTCTAATTTTTTTTTTTTTCTCCCAACCACTAAATCAGGTATAGCTCATCGAGACTTAAAACCAGAAAATATTTTATGTGAATTCGAAGATAAGGTGAACTTCTATTTTTATTTTAGTAACATATTTAGTTTTTGTGCTGAACCCTATTTACAGTCTCCTCTTTGTCACAGCTGTCACCAGTGAAAATTTGTGACTTTGACCTCGGCAGTGGTGTTAAACTAAACAGCGCGTGCACCCCCATAACAACACCAGAGTTAACGACTCCAGTAAGTTCTAATATTTTATTTTCTCTTTTTTTGTTTT
Organism: Pelobates cultripes; assembly: GCA_933207985.1. NCBI lineage: Eukaryota > Metazoa > Chordata > Amphibia > Anura > Pelobatidae > Pelobates > Pelobates cultripes. The sequence goes on along the minus strand of OW240919.1, from coordinate 14,157,747 downwards.
GTGTGGATTCTGTCTTTCAATTATAGTACAACTCCCTGTCAATGGCTTTGCTCCTGACTCCTTCAGCGATGAGCTCACGAATGCATGACTCTTTCGTCCCACAATGCATTGTGTGGTGATGGATGTGCATGCTCACAATATGGTGGCAATATTTGTAGGGGAGGAAGTGGTTTGAGACTCCTTTATTGTAGAGCAAAACATTTATTTAAAATATGAGTCTTGCAAGGACACATTCAGATTTAATGGCCAACAGACGTTTTATAGAACCTTAATTTAATCAACTTCTGAAAGGAAATATATTTAATTACAATAAAAAATAAATCAAAACTTGTTAAAGCAAACAAAAACCCCTCATCCCTACCTTTATGGAACAGGATCCTTCAGTCCTATACATACACCTTGGGTCAGGGTTTGAAAACAGTCTCTATGGTCTTCCCTTTTTTTTTGTGCCGGAAGTAAAACTTGGAAGATCAGAGACTTGCTCTTTTCAAACATACGTATATAGCTGAAAGATCCTATCATGCATTAAAAGAAGGGATGTATTTTCTCAATTTTTATTCATTAACCTTGTTTAAAAACTATTTCCTTTAATAATTTGATGAAATTCTTATACTAAAAATGGTTTTGAGTGACCATTCTTCTTTTTAAATGTAGTCTTCAGTTTTTATTTCCTAAAATTAATTTGTCAACAAACCCCTCTAATGTGCACTCAGTTCTTCTGTTTGCTTAAATACTTGACCATTCAACTTGAAATTAAGATTTTAAATATGTTCTTGTTCAGCTGTGAGATACACAAAATTCCACAAGCCTGTTCAAATTGCAATCAAATTAAACAGAATATTCTAAATAAAAAGGCAGCATGTGTGATGAATTTGCCTTTCTAAAGCAAATGTGTTCCCATAAGCTTCATTCTACTTGCAGTATTAAAGAAGACGGGGGAAAAAAAATCTGAATGTCTTGACCTTTTGCATACTTGATATCTGCTCTTATATCGCTTAACCTCATGAAAGCCACATGTGGGGGGAGTTTAGTTTTTTTTAATTTTAATTATGGCGTTTGTAAAGATCACCAGATTAATTCATTAAATGTGTCAAAGTAAATATACAGTGTTTAACAGCCAGTTCATAAATTAAGCATGTAAGGTTCAATGTTGGCTTGATGACCAGTCTGTAATCTGCCTTCCATTACCTCTGTACAGTGTGGCTCAGCAGAATATATGGCCCCAGAGGTGGTAGAGGTTTTCACAGATGAAGCAAACTTCTATGACAAGCGATGTGATCTCTGGAGCCTGGGCGTTATTCTGTATATAATGCTGAGTGGGTACCCTCCCTTTGTGGGCAACTGTGGCACAGACTGCGGCTGGGACCGAGGGGAAGTTTGCAGAGTGTGTCAGGTAGTTACAGCCTTGCTTTACTTGTCATTAAATGGTTAGCATTTCTCACTCCTACCTAGAAATCACAAATTCTCAATATCTACATGTACACAGCTTACCAGTACAAGAGGAAAATTGTCAGCACTACATGATAAAACAAAAATGTAATGATTATACGCTGATACATTATGGTCTTGTGTTACTTGGACTTGTTTTGTACAATTGATACCAATCAGTCACTTCAGTGGTGAATTTGGAAGGAAAAATGGGGGTACAAGGGATTTGTTTTCTAGCTTAATATAGTTCTTCCTTTACAATCTACTTGTCCAGACAGACCATAAAATAACATGTAAACATGGAGGCTGTGAGGTTGGTACACAAAACATTAGCTGACTCCTCCATTTATTGTAATCAACTCCAATAACCTAAACTTGCTGCTGTCTCAGGCTCCACAGCACTGTAAGGAAGCTTTGTATGTATGTAAATGTTGAGTGCATGTATGGGGTATGCTTCTTGTGTGGGTTGCTGTGTCTGTGGAGGTTGAAAACGCATACATAGTGCAGGTGCTGGGATCTTGTCTGCAGCAACGCTTAAAGGAGGAAAAAACCTAGCGTCCGCATCTGCTCTAACCTCCCACTGCTGTCCTATAGGAAAGCATTGGATCGGCTGAGATCCTCCTTATTATCTTAGCCAGCAGAGGAGTGCTCGGAGAAACACATTAAATAGTATTTCTAAATTACGCCTACATCACTCTAAACGTTTGTGTCCCAAACATTTGTGTACCTGTTAACATTTTAAGGACCCTTGGCCCACATTTTGTTCTTGTCCCCCTCCCATTTGAGAGGTCTTCAATCACTGCAACAGGCGGTTTCATTGTCAGATGTTCAGCTAAAGTGACATTTATCCAAATAGCCGTTGGAGTGTTGTACACATACAGTCGCTCCTGGGTTTCTATTTTAGTACAACAATTACATTGCCATCTGGGTTGCAATAATTAACAGATGCTTCACTGCTGATAAACCAGCAGTGAGGTCAGTGGCAATCAATGCAAGGGTTGAAATAACCACTAGTCTGCAAAGTGTTAAATATCTAATAATTGAAGAAATGGGTTAGAGGGTCAGATGGTAAATAAATCATGCTAGTCTTTAACAACAAGTAACCTTGACTGAGCCACCAATTATATTTTGGTTCTAAACTGGAAAATTAATAAATAAAATCGGTTACAACATATAACCACAGACAAACTGTTTACAACTATTGTGTACATTTAAGATTCTGTAAGATTATTTTTATTTTTTTTAAAACACTTGCCTGATATTGGGTGCTCGTAATGCTATCATAGCAGTCTGTAACATTAAAAAACCTGTTCCAGTGATTACCTGCAGTCACCATTTCAATATTCTATTTTATCTTTCTTTAGTGGTGCTTGTGATGTCCGTTTACATTTAATGAAATAAAACCTTTTTACTAAAGCGCAAGCATATTGACCTTGATAGAAAGACAGGAAAGAAGGCGTATACCGCGCCTAGTAATTTATATATGCTGAAAATACATATATATCCTTGAATATTCCAATCAATCGCAACCTCCTGAGAAAATTAAGATGAGAAATAGTGCAATACATTAAATTATATCTTAAAAACAGTCAATTATGGCTATGTACAGTCCACTCACATTTGAATGAGCTATAACAGAGCTCTGCTGTGAAGCGCTTGGATATATCATCATTCTGTTTTATTTTATATGCTGATCGCTGCCCAAATCAAATATGGCCACCAAGCCATAATTACATCACTATGCCCATACTCTTTCATTGGGTATTGGAGCGGGTGGCGCTCGGAACGCTACGCACGCCATATATTGGTGCTGCCTGCGTCCCAATGCGCCAGAATATTGTATTCATTCTCAATTTTGTTGCCGTGGCCATTTCCGGTCTGATGCGAGCACTGCGTCATTTCCGGTATGACGCGTGCGTGTCAACACCAAGCCGGAACCAGGAAGTAAACACACCAGGAAATCATCATTTCATCAACCAGGATATAAAAATGGACTTTTGGACATTATACCACACTTCTGAAGAAGCCTATTAGGCGGAATGCGTTAAGTGGGACTTTACCATATATATTTTATCCTTTATTAATCTGTCTAATTATATTAAAGTATACTTTTTAAGTTACTTTTTATAATTTTTTTTTTTTTTTTTTTTAATTCCTGGATCCTGTATATCCTTGGTGGGGATTATACCACCCAAGCTGTTTATACTGGAGCAAGTTATATGCTCTAGAAAGTGTAAGTACAATACTTTTTATTATTCATTATATTATTAGTACTTCACCATATTGCTACTATCTCTCCTTTATATCTACTATGCACATTGCACTTTGAGAACATCCGTGGCAACTACTACAAATCCAAAGACGGGGATTGTACCGTCCAAGCGCTTCACAGCAGAGCTCTGTTATAGCTCATTCAAATGCGAGTGGACTGTACATAGCCATAATTGACTGTTTTTTAAGATATAATTTACTGTATTGCACTATTCTTAATTTTCTCTGAGGTTGCGATTGATTGGAATATTCAAGGATATATGTATGTATTTTCTGCATATATAAATTACTAGGCGCGGTATACGCCTTCTTTCCTGTCTTTCTATTATTGAGAGGTCTTCAATCACTGCAACAGGCGGTTTCATTGTCAGATGTTCAGCTAAAGTGACATTTATCCAAATAGCCGTTGGAGTGTTGTACACATACAGTCGCTCCTGGGTTTCTATTTTAGTACAACAATTACATTGCCATCTGGGTTGCAATAATTAACAGATGCTTCACTGCTGATAAACCAGCAGTGAGGTCAGTGGCAATCAATGCAAGGGTTGAAATAACCACTAGTCTGCAAAGTGTTAAATATCTAATAATTGAAGAAATGGGTTAGAGGGTCAGATGGTAAATAAATCATGCTAGTCTTTAACAACAAGTAACCTTGACTGAGCCACCAATTATATTTTGGTTCTAAACTGGAAAATTAATAAATAAAATCGGTTACAACATATAACCACAGACAAACTGTTTACAACTATTGTGTACATTTAAGATTCTGTAAGATTATTTTTATTTTTTTTAAAACACTTGCCTGATATTGGGTGCTCGTAATGCTATCATAGCAGTCTGTAACATTAAAAAACCTGTTCCAGTGATTACCTGCAGTCACCATTTCAATATTCTATTTTATCTTTCTTTAGTGGTGCTTGTGATGTCCGTTTACATTTAATGAAATAAAACCTTTTTACTAAAGCGCAAGCATATTGACCTTGATAGAAAGACAGGAAAGAAGGCGTATACCGCGCCTAGTAATTTATATATGCTGAAAATACATATATATCCTTGAATATTCCAATCAATCGCAACCTCTGAGAAAATTAAGATGAGAAATAGTGCAATACATTAAATTATATCTTAAAAACAGTCAATTATGGCTATGTACAGTCCACTCACATTTGAATGAGCTATAACAGAGCTCTGCTGTGAAGCGCTTGGATATATCATCATTCTGTTTTATTTTATATGCTGATCGCTGCCCAAATCAAATATGGCCACCAAGCCATAATTACATCACTATGCCCATACTCTTTCATTGGGTATTGGAGCGGGTGGCGCTCGGAACGCTACGCACGCCATATATTGGTGCTGCCTGCGTCCCAATGCGCCAGAATATTGTATTCATTCTCAATTTTGTTGCCGTGGCCATTTCCGGTCTGATGCGAGCACTGCGTCATTTCCGGTATGACGCGTGCGTGTCAACACCAAGCCGGAACCAGGAAGTAAACACACCAGGAAATCATCATTTCATCAACCAGGATATAAAAATGGACTTTTGGACATTATACCACACTTCTGAAGAAGCCTATTAGGCGGAATGCGTTAAGTGGGACTTTACCATATATATTTTATCCTTTATTAATCTGTCTAATTATATTAAAGTATACTTTTTAAGTTACTTTTTATAATTTTTTTTTTTTTTTTTTTTAATTCCTGGATCCTGTATATCCTTGGTGGGGATTATACCACCCAAGCTGTTTATACTGGAGCAAGTTATATGCTCTAGAAAGTGTAAGTACAATACTTTTTATTATTCATTATATTATTAGTACTTCACCATATTGCTACTATCTCTCCTTTATATCTACTATGCACATTGCACTTTGAGAACATCCGTGGCAACTACTACAAATCCAAAGACGGGGATTGTACCGTCCAAGCGCTTCACAGCAGAGCTCTGTTATAGCTCATTCAAATGCGAGTGGACTGTACATAGCCATAATTGACTGTTTTTTAAGATATAATTTACTGTATTGCACTATTCTTAATTTTCTCTGAGGTTGCGATTGATTGGAATATTCAAGGATATATGTATGTATTTTCTGCATATATAAATTACTAGGCGCGGTATACGCCTTCTTTCCTGTCTTTCTATTATTCATTTACAAGGTTGGGGAAATCCTTGTTTTGTATACTGCTGCTTGATCACTATAGCGAGCGCCTATTATTCTCTTTTCATATTGACCTTGATGACCAAATGTGACATTTAAGTATCTGTGTCTGAGTTCTATCTACCCAAGGGCCATGTACTGCACTAACCTATACATTAGACTTGTGCTTTAATGCATTTTCAGCTGGTATGAACAAATCAAATTCCTTTTAATCTACTCCCGAATTAATCCATGCGTTCAGGATTTACATGTGAACTCTTATTCATGGACTAAGAAGCCCTGGTTTAATTCCAGATGGATTAGCTTGTTCTGATGTAGATCAAGGAATTTTATTAATTTGTACCAGTTGAAAAGCATTAATGTGCAAATCTAGTTACTGTTCTGGTATGACTGCTTATTGTTGTATTGCCCATATGGCTTGTGCATGGGTTAGCCATTTAGAGATGCAGTATTTGTAATGACTTGACTGTTTTTTGCATCAAAGGACCAAATTTGATCCGGTGTTTGCAAAATAAAATGGCATCTCAAATCTGTCTTTACTAAATATATAAATTACATAAAGGTCAAATTCAGTGATTTCAGCCAAATGAGCATGTCTGATTTGGTACCAGCCAAGGCATGACTGTTAAAATCCAAGAGAATTAAGAGGATTCTTGTATTTATCAAAAACAAAATTGGGATGTAGGAAGCAATTTCACAATACTTACCTGCTGTATCCAGGCTAACCTACAAAAACCAAGAAGTCTGCTATATCTGTCCACTGGCTGCACAATTCACAGTGCAACATCCCATACATTCGTGCTATCACTTGTTTTCGCTTTCTGCAACTTTTTTTTTTTCTCTTAAGTTGTGTGATCATTCAGTGGAATTTTTTATCCCCTCCCTTAACCTGCATTGTAAATGTGTTTTTTGGATTTTTTTTTTTTTTTACATGTTAATAGAATAAGCTTTTTGAAAGCATTCAAGAAGGCAAATATGAGTTTCCAGAAAAGGATTGGTCACACATTTCCTGCCAAGCTAAAGATTTAATATCAAAACTATTGGTCCGAGACGCCAAGGAACGCTTGAGTGCTGCTCAAGTTCTCCACCACCCGTGGCTGCAAGGGGTAAGTGTATAGTGCTTATGAAATGTGTTCATTGGGAAATAGAGATCTAATGGAGATTGTAAACCTTTTTATTTCTCATGCATCATTTGGCTCTGTCACTTAAATATCAGAATTTATTTTGGGAGGGGTGGTTCCACTTTGCTTCCAATTCCTGTTGATTTGCATCCCCACAGTTTAAAGGAACACTATAAAGTACTGCTCTGTAGTAGTGGTGGTGCTAGGATTTCATTTCTTATAAGTATTACTTTACTGAGAGGGTGGTAGAATGAATGAATGGAATAACCTTCCAGCTGAAGTGGTAGAGGTTACCACAGTGAATGAGTTTAAGCTTGTGTAGGATAGTTAAAAGGCTATCCTAACTGTAAGATAAGGCCAGGGTCTAATTAAAAATATTTAGAAAATTGGCAGACTAGAGGGGCCGAATGGTTCTTATCTGCTGTCACATTCTATGTAAGTAGTACAACCAGGTTTGTGTGGTTTTTTTTTTGTGGTTTTTTTCCTGTTCTAATTGACAACGTAAATGGGGGATGCCAGGACATTCTTGGCACCAAAACCACTATAGCAAGCGGTGTTTGGAGTGTTTTAATGAATAACTATAATTGGGTATTTCACTTGATTTTCTTTAAAAAAAGAAATGCTGCATGTCCAGAAAGTGTCTTGGTTTCAAAAAGTGTATATCTCTTGGCATATTTTTAACTAAAATAATGTATAGCTTCAGTGCTAATTTTGTGGAATTCTGGGCATTATGTATTTGTCTTTCTCCTCTTACCAGAGCTCAATCTGGTTTGTAATAAGCCCTTGTCTCATAAAGTATGTATTGCACAATGCAAACTGTATTTTGTTTCTGTACAGTCTGTCCTCTAGATTGTAAATATAATTGTATTCTACCCACATTATGGAATACCTCATGCAATATTTGCTTGAGTGGCAAGACCTTAAATAAATTCTTAAAATAGTGTGAATATTGCCCTATACAGCAAGCCAGGTATTTGCAGCAATATATGCTCTTATAAATGAATTCTTAACTATGGATTGAAAGGTTCCATAATATAGAAATTTCCTGATCTTCACGGCTTTATGTTCAGTATTGATGATCATCTTATGGCTGAACATGGGGTATATGAACTACTCTTTGCAATCCCACTAGTATGACTATCCTATCTCTCTCTGCTTTGTTTCCCATCAACTCATGCCCCAACATCTCGACCTCCGTGCAGCCGCATGCGATGGCTTTGGGTAGTCTGGTGCTTCCTAATGGACTTGGCTTCCAGCCTGCTCCTCAGGGCACACAATGTTTTTTTAGCGATGCTAGTGATGTTTTGCTTATATTTGTTCTCATTCTGTTTTTAAGGATGCTCCAGAACATGGGTTGTCAACACCACTTCTGCTTCAAAGGTAATATTCATTAATTTTATATATTTTTATAGAACCTCTGGAACTACACTTTGTTCTCTAGTACAGGTTGTTTCAAATGTATCTCCTTTTAAGTTGCTAATAACACTATCTTTATTTTAAAACATTTTTTTAAACAACCCAGTAGGTTTCACAGATAGTATGTATTGCAACACATTTTTTCCTAACTTACTCTAGACAGGCATATTTTTGCTTCGGGATTAGGCACCGCTGTAAAGTAATGCCGTGTCTTTTTTACAGCTTTCTTTGGTCTATCACTATTTAAGAATATATATATATTTTGTAATAAAGTTTTACCACTATATGTATTGCTGACAATAAAGTAGTGGTGATTCATTGTCCTACAACAAATCAAAATGGGCTGTTAGGGAAGCATTACTATACTGGCAGTTCAATGTTTTAGCCAAGCATTATTGGGAGAGAACTGTATGTATGTATATATGTATAAATGTGTGTATGTATATGTATATGTATATATATATATTTTATATTATATTCAAGTGTTGCTTGCATTCATAATTCATGTTACTGGGATTCTGACTGGTCAGTCTCATATTAACCTCTAACAGGCACAGCAGTACGAAGGACCTGACCCTGTTTGCAGCTGAAGCCATTGCTTTGAACCGCCAGCTCTCTCAGCGTGACAGTGACCTGATTGAGGAACAAGTGGAGATCATTCATGCCATCTGCTCAATGAGGCTCTCTCCACCTTCCAAGTCGCGCCTCGCAAAGCGGAGAGCTCAGGCCCAGGCACGGAAAGGCAGTGGTCCTCAAACAGCCTAAGTGTCCAACGTCCAAACAAAACTTCACACATCTTCCATTAAGCGTTTAAAGGGACAGTAAAGTGGGAAAATTACTTTTTTAATTGCCGTATTAAAATTCTGGCTACTTTGACAAGACTGTTAACTATTTTTGGGATATTCATAGCATTAGGAAAAAACCCGATTTTACAAGATGCTAAAGTTATGTCTGTAGGTAATGAAACAATTTTCCAGGAGAAACAGCACTTATTCTTGGCAACTGAAGTTCATTGCCGTTTCATGGCGCAGGTTGCCAAGGCAAGAAATACTTCCAAGATAGAACATTGTCTCGAATAAAACCACCTGTGTGTAAATTTGATATTTCTGGCTATGCACTTTAGCATTGTGGGACTCAGAAATGTTCATAGATTATAAAATGAAACCACATTATGCTATCTCAAAAATCAAATTTAGTGGGCTTGTCAAATTAACACAATATTTGGATATGTCCATTAAGATAAGCTATTGTCTTTTCTGTTCCTTTAACTTTGTAGATATTGACAGGTAATCGTTAACTTGTCCTTTTGGCTGCTGAGGGGTTAATGCCTTGTGCATCCCCGCAGTTTTTTAAGTCACGTGCCACTTTATAATGGCACCTGTGTGTTTTTAAATTCTTGGATTCAGTGAATCTTATAAAAGATTTGCCGCTGCTTCCATTTTATTAACAAAGCAAACAAAAAATCTCCTTAAATAACTGTGACAATATAACTCTGACTGGTTATGTCCCTCAGAGCTCCTTATTTAACGTTAGAGCTTCCTCAGGTCTACGGGTTCTATCTGGTACAACAGAAACCTTGCACACCGTTCGAACACTAAGCTAAGACTTGCGTTTTTAGTTTAATCCTTAAGATCTTTGTGTATGAAAACTATTCTCCACCCCCTCCCCCCTTTTCATTATTTATTATTGAACAAAACTGTTCTTCCTTAAATCTGAATTGCACATCAGCCTGAAATGTTACTTTACCTTTCTTGCCAAAAATGTACTGTATTGTAAATGTTTAAGCATTGTTTAATTTTTCTTCTCATCTCAGAATATGTAAATGTGTTTATTTTTTTTAAAATTTTCTCAGAGTATTTTTTTACATGGGGAAAGAGTGGGAATCAAACAGGAATTTTATATATAGCTGCCTTGTCACTGTGCCTGAAGGGATGAGATGTATTGTGGGTATTTTTTTTATTTTTTTTTTCTTCTATTTTATATGAATGCAAAGATCTTGAAGGGAATGGAGTTGTTTTGTCAATGTTATTTAATATATGAAAATAAATGTACCACATCAAGTTTTACATAAGGCTCTATTTTTGAATTGTGAGCTTTTCTAACTGTGTACAAAACACTGTTTATGGGGAAACACGTCTCTGGTCAAAAGTATTTCATGACACACACAACCAGGCAGAAAAAGTACTTTTACAAACTCTATAACATTAAATACTACTGCATTCTGCTAACACATAGATCTGAGTGCATATTATTAGCGAATAGCGCTCAGATCCCACACACACAGTTCAATCGCCATGGAGTCAAAGTTCTTAGTCTTTGGGTATGCGATTGACTCCATTGGAAGGCTATCTGGGTTAAGTCCTTTCGTGTGTTTCAAAACCCCCGAACGGCCGGTGTTCGTACGCTTTCGTGGAGGCAGCCAGGCGTTCCGTTGTTTCAGCGGTGTTCGGCAGAAAAAGTGTCCATTTTTAGTTCCATGAAAATAGAGCCGAACACCGCTGGGCTTTCGCGTGTTTTAAAATGGCCGCTGCCTCGTGGTCGACATACGAACGACGACCACCCTGAATTCGGTTTAATTGAGAAGTGTCTGCGGTTAACCACAACATTCTAATTGGGATCAATAGGTTAACCAGCAGCACACTTCTCTCCTGGGTGGCCATCCGTTCGGTAGTTTTGTTCGGGAAAAACAGTCATTCGTATGGCTGGGCTATAGGAAACAGCCATTTACACGAACGGGGCAGAAACAGACGAATCCACCACAATAAACAGACAGATGGTTCTGTCACAGTATTCAATGTCATTGTATGTGTATTTTGATATTAATATATATTTATAATATTAAAATACACTTAGTGTATGTGTATATGTGTGTGTATATATAAGAAATATGTAAATATAGTATATATGATCTAAGTATATATTTATTTGTACACTGTTTTAACATGTTTTAAATTTTTTTTCAGGCCGCATGGGGAGTACCTGTCATTACAGGCACTCCCCCTGCTGGCATTGCTATGGAGGGCTATGCCGTCCATGTGATCGTGAGGTCCTCGCAAGGACCTGTCGATCACATGGCCCAGGGGGGCCGAAGAGGAAGCAGGGGGACTCCCTGGGATCCCAGGTAAGTCCCCATACCGCGATCGCTGGCGACCGGGTAAGTAAAAAGGACGGTTAGGGCGTTCTATGCCGCCCTCCGGCGTTTAGAGCCGGTTCTCTAAGGACGGCATAGCACGTCCCCCGTCCTTAAGGGGTTAATATTTCACAGTATTTATTTTTATTTTTAAAAACCACGGACACCATTCTCTAGAGTTAGCCAAATTTTGGCACTCCAGATGTGGACTACATCTCCCTTAATGCTCTATCAGCCATAATGATAAAGCATCAGGGGAGTTGTCTCACATTACTAAGTATATATTGTGTATTTTGCACCCCCTCACTGTGTTTGTATCTATTTATATAGTGCGTTTGGAGTGATTTTTAGACACTGGGGGTTGTTGCAATTTCCTTTATCACTTAGCGCCAATCCACCTGTATTTTATCCAGCTCTTAGGTTAAATATCTTTTCTTGTTTTGTCTGCATACCCAATGCAGACAGCTCCTTACAGGCATCACCCAGGAAAGTATCAGATCATTGTTGTGATAACCTGTAGCAACGCTCCGATAATGGAGGAGTTGAGTTCCGGCCAAGTTCTCCCTCCTACCCCATTACTGGAGGGTTGGCAGGTGAAGTTCTTATCTCCCCACCGTGCAGTCCAGACAGGAGGAGACTGACAGCCTCGCTTGGCTCCTCAGAGGGGGAGTTTGCCCTGCCCACCCCCCTCTTTCCGAAATTGCCCCGAGTCTGGTCAATGTGAAGGTTTGGAAGACGGGATTGATGTCCTTTGTATTCATTCGGCTGTAGCACCTGGACTTGTATATTAATCTTACACCCTTTTGACAGGACTGGTAGTCTTAGAAAAGTAAGAGGGATTATAGAAGAGGATAGTGAAAGAGGAAGCTCCCTGGGTTAGTGGTTTTGTGGTGGTGAGCCTGTGTGGCTTGACTCTGGTACCTCTTTTGGTTACAAGTTCCAGGCCCGTAGTGTCTTCAAACCTTTTTTTTTTTTTGGAGATTGAAAGACGTGATCCATTGTGAGATTAGAAGTTCAGTGGGGTATCCCCTTTGTAAGTGATGTAGTTGTTATGGAGACCCTTGTAATAGGTAGGAATGTTCTCTGACTATGGTGTCTTTAGGGGCTATGTCATGGATTCACTTCGGTTTCTGCAGTCTCTGTGCCCTATCTAGCAGACAGTTTCTGCTCTGCCAGCGCGGAAAGATTGCTTGGAGACTGCAAAGGTAGGTAGCTTAGCAGCTGTGATATAGTTAGGGATACCCCTTATCCTGACATTCCTCCAGCCCTGTCCTTTCCTGTTTCTCCTGGTCTGCTTCCTATGTGGAGAATCGGTTGTTGAGCCACAGAGAGCTCCTCCTTGCGAGCTTCCAGATGGGATGACCTGTCGCCCAACTGCTTTATTTATTTAGGCAGGTCTGCAGTTATTCCTGTAAAATCATTTCCCTGGAGCGTGGCCCTATAGCCTGCCTAATCGATCCCAGTGACTTGAGTGACCGGTTTAGATATTGTTACTGGTATTGATTAGACGAAGACATATATAATTGTTATACACTAACCACATAATATTAAAGTACAGAGAATTTCTTTCCCCATACGTTCATCTGGGTCCTGCTGTAACTTTAGTGTGTCTGTATGAGTGTGTATATGTATCTGTAGACTGTAAAGGTTTCTGTGTATGAGTTTTGTTTCCTTATGACTGTGTCTGTCTTACTGTGTATGTGTCTGTGTACGTGAATTTGTTTGAATGTGTATGTGTCTGTATGTCTGTGTACTTGAGTTTGTTTGAATGTGTATGTGTCTGTATGTCTGTGTACTTGAGTTTGTTTGAATGTGTTTGTATGACTCTGAGGGATATTTAAGTGATGCTTACATTTGTCCGCTCTTGGCTGCGTTCCGGACATGCCCCCGTACTTATTACTTTTATGAATTGTTTTAGAACAATTTGGGAACATCGGAGGGCTTGCTGGTTCACTCAGCTTTCATGATTACTTATAGGTCAATGTTTCCCTGTGAGGAGCATGCTATTAGGCAATCTCCACATTTGATTGGCGCATGCACCATTTCTCCAGGAAGATGAGACTCGTCACGGTCTTCCCTGGAGGAGTGTGGACTATTTAAGTAGGCTCGACTAAGACGCTGGATAGATTTTTTTATTTTATTTTTTTGTTCTTTCTTGGTAGGCTGCGAAATAAACACTTCACTTACAGTGTCACCGCATTTCTAGCGTTTCTGGAACTCTGCTAATGCTATGCTTTGAGGGGTTTAAGTGTTGAGAAAGAAGGGCACATTTGTCGAATGCCAATCCTGATGGATTTCTGAGATGTGATTGGGACGTTCTAATATTTCCTGAAACAAGTGGGCTTTGCATTTTTGCATCCATGGAAACCTGTTGTCAAGGCAACTAATAGATGGTAGTTCTGGATGGGGATATTGGATTGTTGTGAGGTTGGTGATAGCCAGACATGATTTAGTATTTTAATTTTTTTTTTTTTCCTTTAATGATCCATTCTTGAATGTATGTAGCAGGCTGCTGGCTTCCTTTATAGAACCTGCAATATTTGCTACAGTACAGGCGAGAGCATATTATAGCTTAAAAGATTTGTGTGTTTATATGTATAAATATATAATCATACAGTGAACCATGTACTATGGGAAAGTAATTCTACATTGGGGTTCTGGAGACTTAACAATAAACCATGAGACTAATTATTCTGGAGACATTCATAGGAAAATAAACATTTAACCATAATTCTATTCACTTTTAAGTTGTTTCTGCAAGGGTTTCTTCACAAAGTGAAGTGTACTATAATGCAGTTTTATGATAACACTTAATATCTATAATGAAGTCCATCACTATAAATACAAACTACTTTCCATTTCCTTGCTAATTATATATAATTTGTCCTTAAAAGGTTACTGTAACCTTTCTTAAACCATATTTTCACCCCTTTTAACAGAGTTCCGAGCAACCTATTTCACGTGTGGCGGGGGATGTAACTAGCCCCCATCATACAAGTGCCAATATCCTTGTATTTCATATATAGACTCCAACCACTGGTCATGGTTAGGTTACCAGGTCCAACCTTCTTTTTTTTTTTTTTTTTTTAGGCAGACGTATAATTTTGTTATATTTATGAAAACGCATGAAAAGCTTAGCCCTGCAGCATGCATAATGCAATGTATTCTCTCTGTTGTACTTCCTTCTCAGCAGGCCAACCTTATCTCCGAACAGCATTAGGGAAATTAAGAATAAAAAAATTATCTGCAGAGCGGCATCGGTGAGATTAAGAAAAAAAAATAAAATGCTGATCTTGTGACTAAAGGCATACTGTGACTTGTATTGAGACTGCTCGTTAAATGAATACTGTGACGTATATTGTCACAGTATTCATTTGTGTACATTGGCAAACATATTACTATTAGTTTTCAGTCAGCAAGGCTGTCAATCGAACCCATGCTCTGAAATTGTGTTATTTAAATCAGACACAGTAGTCCAAACACTTGCTTTTACTACACCCAAGATTTTGGCATTATTTATTGCATGCTCCTAATGATTATATACATTAGAATCTATAAAAAAATGTCCTGTATTTATGTAGTCTTTTGATTGCATTTATATCATCTGAATTTGAATTGTTTAATTTGCAATTTCCACATTAATCCCGGACATCAGTCTTAACTCATGTGGGCCATTACAGGTGCAGCGGTAACATTTTATACTGGAAACCCATTTGAAATTCAAATTTTCAAATTCAAATCTGACGTTTGCTTCCCGTCTTTCTGTATTGTAACACGTCAATTAATCAATCTATAGATAAAATCATATTTGAATGAAATTGAACAGCTCATGATAGCTGAACTTTAAATAGTTCACGAATCCTGAATGTAATATGCCCTAACAGTAAAGAATTCTATCTTTTATTACAAAATGCAATATTTTACATGTTACATGTGTTTTATTTGTTAAGAAGCAGAAACTTTATTGGCAAAACGAATTGCATTAGACAATAAAGCTTGCAGTCTAATGTAATTCAGTGAGATAAGGGTCACGTTCTAACTGAATTACATTAGAGTGCAACATTTATTATCTAACTGGATAAATTAGAGTGCAAGTTTTATTTTGTTATATATTTTTATTGGTGGCATAGTCACAAAGATATATACATATTATTTTAACAAATTGATGATCTGTTATTTATTTGGAGAGCTGTCTCTTTGCTGTATTATATACTAGAGTTTGAGCTTCATGGACAAAATTGATTTCATTTTAATGCATGGTTAATTAGCAAAATTAACTAAATTAAACTGTGAGCTTTATTGGTGAATTGAATTACATTGCAGTGTGAGTTTTATTGACAAATTGAATTCCTTGTGTGGAAGATTTATTATATTTATCGATAACATTCGAATGTGAGCTTTATTGAAGAGGTGAATTACGTTCTGGAATATTTTAGCACGTAGAATAGATTAGACTCAATTTTATTATCATTGTACAGTGTATAAACAAAGACAATGAAACACAGTTGGCCTTTGATAAGAAATACAGTAGTGATTGATCAAAATACAATACAAGAGAGAATGTAACTCAGTAAAACTTAGTGACATAATACATGTTATATCTAAACAATATAATCCCTCAATCATTACATTAACAGCCTAGTAATGCATATAGGCATTGCACAATAGTGCCTCCAATATTATACAATACAACTATATAGCCTGACGCCTCCATCCAACTAAAACATCCAACCACATACATCACTTGCAAATAAAGTGCAAGATGTGAACATGTAGGCCATGTATGTAAAGTGCAGTGTGTGAACACGTAGGTAATGTGCAGAATGTAAACACGTAGGCCATGTGCGTAATGTGCAGAATGTGAACACGTAGGCCATGTGCGTAATGTGCAGAATGTGAACACGTAGGCCATGTGCGTAATGTGCAGAATGTGAACACGTAGGCCATGTGCGTTAAGTGCAAAATGTGACCACGGACGCCATGTGTGTAAAAGCGCAAGATGTGACCACGTAGGCCATGTGCGTAAAGTGCAAGGTGTGAATAAGTACGAGATAAGAACACATGGACCACATGCTTTAAGTGCAAAATGTAAACCCATCAATTGTGAATAAAAAAAAAAAAAGCAAATCGACCATGAGCATAAAGTGAAATCGTAAAACCCACGAGGAGCAAATTATAAACCAATATACAAATCTTGTATAAAACATAATTTACCTTTTGGGCAAGAAAATCACTCCAGCCAATTCAACAAATCCTGAGACCGTTATGTTTGTAAGATCTAACGTCTAAGCATAGAATTCAGAAACATCACTGCAGAGGAAACAAAATGATTCCCAAACCTACAGGTCTAGGAGTAATGGACTATTATAACGTTTCCCTGAAGGAAGACTAAACAAGTCTTAAATAAAAAGTACTTTTTACCTGATACGTCCGAGGTCACTAAGGGGTTAAGGAACATATTAGAAGAGTGGCCATTAAAGAAACACATATTATTCATATTCAAAACTGATCTGAACAAAATCATCCAGCTACTGGCAGGGCAAATCTGGCAAACATGAATACTGCACAATATTATTCTGTACTTCTTGCCTGTACATATGATATAAGCCAGTCTGAACAAACGACTCTAATAGTGCATTTTGTAACCGTAACATTTAAATATCCGAGAACATTTCTTGGGGTTCTTGGACATTCACATATTACAGTAACACCCAGTAGGAGAGTCACATTCAAGCAGTGAAGGCTATCCAAAACCAGAATGGGAACATTTATAATGCCATAACAGCAGTTATGGAGGATACTAGTTTAGCAGGGGTCAGCTCGTGGCAAGACACTGGCAGAAGGGAGAGGAATCCCAAGGAGGAAATGCAATTTAAAATTTCTGTGTGGTGTAGTCTTGTGGCATGATGAACTCTACCATGTAACCATCAAAACACAAAAGACTGGAACGGGTTAATATTGATATTTATGCAGAAGTTCAACAACTTGACATGACAATCATTTCCTGTCACAGTTTAGTAGATAGTGCCCAATATGCAGTTACAGACTTTAGTTGTTCAAAACGAAGTACAGACAAGGATAAGGCAGAGACAAAGTCAGACAGGCAAAAGGGTCGGTTCAGGCAGCGCAGGATAATAAACGTAGAATAAGTCAGAGGTCGGATATCGGATAAGCAGACAGGAACACGGAACAACTTGATAGGAGTATGGAGCACAGAATACCGAGCAAAGATAGGTCTGAGCAGGCTTATATAGGAAAGGGGATGGATCACATTTCACAGGTGTCCTACCTGTCTCCTGTGACCTCCTTCTAGAAAAAAAAACCTACTTCCGCCTAGAACATCCAGTCGGAGTGCGGATTCGGCTGATGCAGCTCGGAAGCCGTGGTCTCTGTCGGTGCATCGTGGAGAGCAGTGTAGGAGGTAAGTGTCTGATCCATGGTCGGGCAAATTTATCGGTCAGGTAAGAATTTGAACATGTTTTAAAAAGTGCACAGAAGATGGCAGAGGAACTTGACATAAGCTCGACATTTCCCCTTGCAGAAGTTTGGGCACATCACAAAGCAACCCATTTTAACTAGGAGGAGAGGATGAATAAACCAATGATACAAAACAAAAAATGATATTTTTTTTTGCCAGAATGAGAATTCTTTGCCAGGCAGGAGCTCTGGACAATTGCTGCCTCTTGAGTTTAGCTCCACTGAGCTATCCAAACCAGGAAGTAACAGGGCCGGTTGTGTGATTGACAGCCAGGGTTGTAACAAGGTTAATTCATAAAGTTATATTTTCTATTGACATCTGCTCTTTTTGTAAAATAAAAAAAGAAGACACACTCTTCACACATAAAGCACCGCCTTAGGAGTCTGGAGTGTTCCTTTAAGACAAAGAGAACCCTATTGGGTTAAATAATTGAATTGTTTTGATAGAATATAACGAATACAAGTTAATTTGCGTTTTTAGTAAATGCTATAATGTGAAATATTTTTAACTTTAGATATCGTTTGCATGAAGGACATTACAGGAAGCATCTTTATATCTTGTACTGGGATCTCATTATGGCCAGAGCTAAAGAATAAAATAATTTTAAAAAGCAGCGTAAAACAAATGTCTGATCCTGGTTTCTAAATGAAGGTTTTCGTGGCGCTAAATGAAAAAAAATATATATTATCTTTTAATATTATTTAATTTATATAAAATTGTTATCTTGTTTTTTTTCCCCATGTGATTTGCAATCTATAATTCAATATGTTCTTTAATTTAGGTACTCGACTTGGAATTGTCACTTCTCAGTATTTTCCATGTTCTGTTTACTTATCCCCTATAATCTGTCCAGGAACTGGCTGCCTCCATCTTAGATTCCCGTCAATTGTTTTTATAAACATTGACCTTTTTCTGAAATTGGAGATTGTGGAAGAGCCGCAACAATGTTTCTGTTGTCCGTTCATTTGCACTGTGTGTCCTGGCCGTGCTTAGACTGGACTGAATTGGATTGTGATGTCACTTTCTAAAATATTTAATATGTACTTTAAAAGGAAACAAAAAAAGAGTATCACAAGAATTAAACGGATTAAGTAACACTAGTTACAGGTGATTTACAATTGTTTATTGAAGGTTGTAATTTTAAGTGACAGAAGTGACAGTTCTACTTTAAACACTTTGCACGTTGAAACATTTTATGTCACATGATGGCACTATCGCATATGAAAAGCAGATGCACTTTGATGTATAAGGATGTCATTAAGGTTTATATATGTGTGTTGGGTTCCACCTACGGATACTCAGGATTATTCACTAAAGTGAGAATTTCAAATTTAAGATTAACATACCGGAACTGTAAATATGCAGCAATGCACTCGGTTTTGCTACTCTGGCCTTAAATTTGAAGCTCACTTTGGTTTTTTACTTAAAGTTTTCACTTTACTAACTAACCCTGTATGTAAATGCATATGGCACAATTGTAATTAGGTTTGAGAAAGGCCAGATCTGTGACCATAACATTATCTGTTTGTAGGCATCAAGAAGGGATCCCTATATCAGAGATTTGTGTAGAATTGTTTTATTTGGCTATTTATAATATCTTAATAAAATGTTTCATGGCTAGTTTACCTATACTAGTGATGATTCTGCAGATCTATGTGCACTACATTCCCCATAATGCTCAACTGTTTCTCATGATGCACAGTTGGCCTTTAGACTACAAAACATTTATTACTTCTATTGTCTTAGTTCCATCTTTTCCTTTCTATACCCCACCCTTTCCTAAATAACGCATACATGTCAACACCATGAATCGGTCTCCTGTGTTAGCAAAAGCTATGTGTGACAGAGACTTACATTACATTGCTACAATAGATTTTTAAAGGGACACTATAGTCACTATAACAGCTTATTGTATTTGTTGTGGTGAGTATAATCATAACCCTCTGGCATTTTGCAGTAAACACTGTATTTCTAGAGAAAATGCAGTGTTTACATTACAACCTAGTGATAACTCCACTGGCCAAAGATGGCTGCAAGAGGAACTTCCTGGGGCACTGCTGCTGTGTGAGCAGTACTGCTATTCAGTGTCTCCACCATCTCCGCATGCAGACACTGAACTTTCTTCAGAGATTCATTGATTCACTGTATCTCTATGAGGAGATGCTGATTGGCCAGGGCTGTGTTTGACCTGTGCTGGCACTGCCCCTGATCTGCCTCCTTGACAGTGTCAGACAATCCTATGGGGAACCAGACAGCAGGCAGCTCAGAGGCAGCAGCTGTAGACTTGAATACAAGTAAGATTTGATCATATTTAGGGAGGCAAGGGGGTGGGGGTCAGGAGGGCTAGATGATGGTTTTAACAATAGATGGTCAGGAATACATGTTTGTATTCCTTTAATGTTACACTGCTAGACCTATGTACCTAAAAGTTACTCTATATCATATATTTCCCTTCTCTTTTTTCTTATCCTTCTCCCATTTGATGAAAACTCAATAAAATTCAAATGTGAAAAAAATAAAAAAAATAATGTGAACTATGTTGTTCAACCAGCGTTTAGACTGATCTCCTGGTAAATATAGCATATCACTAATCCTTTAAAAATATGAAGCTATTTTACATTACTTTTGACCTTTTACATCTAACACATATTGCTATTTTTTGACCGTCCAGATGTAATCGGAACTTGCTAGCCTGAGAAGGAGGAAGTCTGATAAGAAGTTAAATATTTAAAGAGGATATGGGTTATTGCAGTGTACACAGGCGTTATTAAACGTGCATTATAGCCTATTATGACGCACATTCTAAACGAGCGCTACACTTGACATTTTCCCAGACATCTCTTCGTTTATATCGTACGGGTCAAGGTACAAAACTGTGGTATTAACAACTTAGAAGTTAATTTGCTGTGTAGTTGCTTGCTTTATATTAACCTTAAAGGGGAACCATCTCTTACCGTAATTTTTATTATTATGTTAACTTATCTTTATATTTAACAAATATGTATTTGTGTGCTGTGAAAAATAAAATTTATTATGGAAATCTACCTCTTTCTCCTGCAACTGTGCGTCTCTATCTTAGCTACCAGTTTTTTTTTTTTTGTTATAAACTCTGTCCTAGACTATGAAAAAGGTTAAACACAAATTATATATGATGGAACAGTGTAAATGCCAGAGAAGTGACAGTTTCAAAACATGATAACCAATTTACATAGGACAAATCAACGAATGAAAATAAATTATGTAAAAATGCTAAATATTTTCTCAGTGTTGACATCACAAATTGATGTTTTTTTTTTTATATAATTCTTTATTTTAGGAGTGCAGAGATAATTTCAGGCATGAACAAAGACTTGTACATTACAATATTTCACGGGAAACAGTATAAGCATAGGAAGTCAAGAGATGCTGCACTTTTTTTTTTTTGGTTAGAGCAAGATCGTTACATTAGTAATACAAGAAATGCTACAGTGGTGGTATTCAATGTATATAACAGTTGATTGTCATACTAAGCTATGATATGTAGAGTTTAATCTTTTGATATATATAAGCATGCTTAGTGATTTAGGTCATTCTTTAGGCTAACCAGGATTAATATTAAGTATAGCTCGACGCTAGTGAGAGTAGATAGGTCATATACTATGTTTTGTGTAATGGCGTTGCATATCCAGGATTACTCCCAGGTTGCTCACCCGAGAAGACAGGAGACATGTTACAAGTACAGGCAGAGTGGGGGAACACATAATTAACACTATGGATTAAAACTATTCTGTTGCAAGTTATGCATGAGTGAAGGTTGGTTAACGATGTCTGCATTTTTAGGGTGCCATTAATGCTAGCTATTTTGTGTGTTAAAATAAAAAGATTTATGCGGTAAGCTATATTCAAAGGCTCAGTATATAAACTTAAACATGTTAAGGCCAGGCAGCAATCTACAGGTATAATATCACCCTGGCTGATCAAAAGTTCGTAAGTCTGCACACACTTCAGGAACCGTCGGCATGGTGGGTCCGATGCTTCGTCGGTGGTAGTGGACATATGGTCGGCCAATGCCTGTTCCAGCATGTCGGCGTGACCCAATGTTAGTGTCATTTTAGGCTGAGGTTCTAGCGATGTCTCTCCAGGTGCATCACTTGAGCTTGCCTCTGTTGGGAATCGGGAGGAGAGTGTTCTCCGAGATGAACAGTGGGTGTTGCATATTCTGGCGTGTCACTGTGTGGCCCTCTTCGCTCGGCGGCAGGGTCGTGAGTGTGGAGCGGAGTCCCGGCATACTGGTGCATCCGCCGCTTTAGGTCCGGTAGGCCTACGCTGCTGCTCGCCTTTCTCGTGGCTAGTTGCTTGTACAGGTAGGAAATCGCTTGGTGAGCTTTGATGAAGTGGAGCTGCCAACTCCTCTGGCCCCCTGGGCCCGTGCCTGTTTGTTTCACTGGGTGTTCTGAGCTCCGCTGTTATGCGTTCCCTTCTGCTGACTTCGGCGCACGTGGAAGCCGCCATCTTATGTGATGCGGTCGGGCCCTTGAGTGTGAAGGCGGCGCCCCTGCGCTCCGGTTGCCATGCCTCCAGGTGAGGACCGGGATCACCCCCCCCC
This sequence comes from Pelobates cultripes, assembly GCA_933207985.1. NCBI lineage: Eukaryota > Metazoa > Chordata > Amphibia > Anura > Pelobatidae > Pelobates > Pelobates cultripes. Next base: position 14,135,159 of record OW240919.1, on the reverse strand, counting down.
CGGCCCATAGGGGGGGGGACAGGGCCGGGTCCGCCCAGGTTCGAGCCCCAGGCTGGGCGCTGTGAGGCAGGATAGTGGTGCGGCGGCCGTCCGCCCCACTCACCGCCGAAGAAGGCCCCAGTTGGGACATCAAAGTTTTCTCCTCCAGGGGACTGCAGCTTGGTAAGCCAGCCTCTCCCTGGCTCCAGCAGGCCTTCTGCTTTGGGCCCTGTAGCTGTCGGTCAGCTTTTTGGTGAAAGATATGTTTTTTTTTGTCATATTTGGTGCTGTGTAGCAGGAGCTTCTTTTGCCTGCGACCGTCCAGCTCGGCGGTCCGGCCCCGCCCCCCCCCACAAATTGATGTTTTTTTCAATACCGCTGGTCGGTTACCTGTTGCTGCACAGGTAGGTAGGGATTGATATTGAATATTTATTAGTGACATAGTGGGGAATAAGAATGAAACTTTAAGATTTATTATCATTTATCTAGTGCCAACATATTGTATAGTGCGTTACAATTCTAGAAAGAGGATATTTTGAGGTGGAGAATGCCCTGCTCAAACAAGCTTGCAATCTATGCGGATTTGAGGTAGGTTGGTGTAGATCGTTGGGTATCTTGGCCAAGTACACTTACTGGAGTCGGAGGAAGGTTTCCCGGTTCTAAGGCATTGATGCTACCGAGCTCTAACCAGCCAATATTGTTTGAGATCAAAATGCACTTTTATGTAAACTAAGCTACTCTTAGGTTGTGAGTTTTGAGGCTCGAGTTTCAGAAAAGTTCTAAACTGATAACTGTGTGTTTGCCTAGCTGCAAGCTGTGTGCTGTTTTTTAGTGGAGAAAATCTTGTAGTTACTCATTAACTCTTTGTGTGATGTTCAAAGAGGTGCAGGCCGGGTGCTGGTTTGAATATTTTAAAGGCGACAAAGCTTGCAATTAAAAGGTTAAAACAGTCTCCTTATGTAAGGTTTACACGATATTGTATTAAAGATGTTGGGACATTTGTACTGTGTTATTTTTTCCTCCCTGATGTGCATTATCAGTCTCCACTTGAATGCATTTATTTAGCTTACACAGGAGCTTGTTAATGTACTAAAGGCTGACCGACTATTGTATATCAAAGAGCATTACATGACTTGATAATTAGTAGTGAAAAGGTTTAAAGTAGCATTTTAGGCTGGAACAGATACATTTGTTTGTACATGATGCACATACATAACAATAAAATTCTGCAAAAATAAGTATATGAAAATAAAATAATAAGAACTAATTTGATATTCCTGACTTTGCTGTAAATTGCCCGGCTTTGCTTCTTCTGCAGTGTGGGATTTAGCTTACTTACCTTTCTATAGTATTACAGAGATTACCCCAGAAGTAGTCCTTTACGGACACAGCCAGACCTTGTTTCCGTTGTAATTAAACTGTAGTACAAGCTGAAAGTAAAAACTGCCATTGAATTATATCATTATTTAAAGTAAAAGTTTACTAACATAATAGCCTCTGCTTGCATGTTTGTCTACTGCATACACGGAGGTAAATGCCTTATTCCAATGCATCTCTGGGCTTACCTTTGCTACATGGTGTTTGCCATCTTTATATAATCTTTTGTCAGGCGCACTGCTCGCCCAGTCAAAGATTGTGCAGGTAATTAGGAGTTAATGCATTCACAAGTCCTGATGTGATGTTCAGGCGTGACTAGGCGTCACAAAACGCGCTCTGATTTGACGCAGGACACTCACATTGTACGTGGACTTGGCAGATAGGTATAGCCTCCACCCAACGAAGATTCACAGATACCCCACCCCAGAGCAAGCTTAAAAATATGCATTTATTTATAAGTGTGTATTGCAAAATCAGACACAGTCTTTCTTACTGAAAATAAAATATTACACGTAATAAACAGCGAGGCAATTTTCCTGATTCTGTGTACAGCAATATATATCGAGCAAAAAAAATAATGTCAGGCTTGGAGCAAGAAGCACAAAGGGCTAACAGAGCAAAATTATTATTATTATAATAATTTTTTTTGTCAGATTGCCCAGTGCATGGGACAGATATTTATTTATTTATTTTTGTAAATTTTTCTTATTACTCAATCAGAGAGCATTACAGCAAGATTGTCAAGCATGGTAGCAAATGTTAATATAAAACACATCACATACTGTAGTAAAATCAACCCCGTAAGAACACACCCTGCACAGGGTAAGAAAACTAGAAAACAGAGATGCTTAGTACAGGGACAGCAAGCTTAAATGACCACTATAGTCACCCAGACCACTTCAGCTCAATGAAGTGGTCTGGGTACCAGGTCCGCCAGGTTTTAACCCTTCAGATGTAAACATAGCAGTTTCAGAGATGCCTCCCTAAATATGATCAAATCTTACTTGTATTCAGTCTGCAGCTGCTGCCTCTTATCTGCCTGCTGTCTGCCGACATCATCAGAAATGATTATGTGAGCCAATCACAATGGTTCCTCATAGGATTGGCTGAGACCGTCAAGGAGGCAGAAACTGCTATGTTTACATTGCATGGTTATTCAGCCTCTAGTGGCTGTTTTCCTGACAGCTGCTAGAGGCGCATCCGCGACGCTCAATGCGAAAATCGCATTGAGCATGCAGAACGTCCATAGGAAAGCATTGAGAAAACCTGTATAGAGATTTATTGTGGGCAACAGCTATGAAAGCAAGTCTACCTTGATTATATTGGAAACAAACAGAAAATTCACTGTTCAACCTGTTGGAGAGAGTTGCTGGTAATGGGATGAAATAACATCTGTCTTGAAGCACAGACTGCATGTTTGACAGAAAATAACTGGGCAAGTCATCTCCTAATAAGATGGGGTAGTTCAGCTTTGTCTATAGAATGCCACCTTAGCATTCTACCAGCGCCTCCTATCTTCCATATCATCCATGCAATTTTGAAGCTGGTTTAGGGAAGTCTGTAATGCCTCCACTGTATTTTCCAGGGTGGAGATGTGGTCATCATGGACTATAATGGTCAGTTCTGTGTAATGTATATACCACATTATCCCCTCCCTGAATTGCCACATGTGAGCCACAAAGTTGTGACGTAGATCCTCCAGGAGGCTCTTCAAGGCCTCCTTTGTCACAGATAAGCCTTGTGCACTCACAAGAGGAGGCGATAAAGGGCCCCCAACTTGGCACAAAATTATTATTTTAAAAGAATACTCCAATATGCTGTAGTTGTTATGGAGCTTGGAGTATTCCTTTAATTATATAAAAAAAAAAACCTTTACCCAGCATAATTAACTGTAAGATACACTGCACATTGCCCCAAATACGCGTGGATTCCTGGAGTACCCCAGTGATAAAAATGTAATTGGTGATTCAACTACCCCATTAGCAAAAGAGAAGAGGTATCATTCACCATCGAATCTGAATACTTAGGTTGATTAATTAATTTCTGTACATACCGTATTTCCCTGAAAATAAGGCCGGGTTATATATTAATTTCCCCCGCGAAAAACGCACTACAGCCTTTTTTCAGGAGAGGTCTTATTTCAGAAAAAAACGTGCTAGAAAGCAGGTCTATGTTTGGGGGAATTCCCCCGAATATAGACCAATTCACTAGGGTGTGGAATCCTGCAAATCTATGTTCAGGGAAACTCGCTAATAGAATACCGCAAATCTATGTTCTGGGAAACTTCCCCGAACATAGATTAGCTTACTCGCAAATAGAATTTTGCAAATCTATGTTGGGAGAAAATTCCCCGAACATAGATTAGCGAACGATTAGGGCTTATTTTCAGGGTAGGACTTATATCAGGAGCACTCCCCCGAAAAAAGCTAGGGCTTATTTTCGGGGAATGTCTTATTTTCAGGCAAACACGGTATTAGAGATTGTTTTCTCTAATAAACTGACAAGACCACCATCTCCCACTCTGCTGAATTTAAGATTTCTATCTATTTTGATCTAAATTTGTCAAGTCAGTTGTCAACTCATAACAAGTCACTGTTTAACAAACTAACCCTTATGTATTTGTTAACGCCCTTTGCCCAGGGCTGGGAATACGCCACTAGATTTACAGTTAGACAGTAGCTGCAGTACTGCCTGGAACAGGGTGTTCTCATCACCTTTGTTTGATACTATTCCCTTAGCTTGCTATTTGTTTGTAATTCTGATCTAAAGCACAGTAGCTCCACTTTAAATGGGGACTGATTTCAAGAGATGTTGCACCTTGCCAAGCTGTCAATCAATCTCCATCCTGATTGCTTTATGTTCCAGCAGCCAGCCAGCATAGAGCAGTGATTGGTGCACATGTTCCCTGTGTCGTAAAGCATCTCTGTAAGTTGCATTAGATTGTTTGAGAAACTATCAGCGCTGATGATCTCCAGGTGGACAGTGAGTAGCTGAAGAGCCAAGACCCTTTTGTAGCTGGATTAGGCTAGTAACCCTTTATTATAGATGATTTTGGACAAAAAGGGGGCCTGACCAACACTAGTGGTAAATAAATGCATTTATTTGTAATGCTGGAGTGTCCCTTTAATAAAAAAAAAAAATGGATTAAAATCTCACTTTGAACAATGTGATATATCTACATATATTTTGACAAGGAAATATATCCTTAGAGCAGATGCATAAAGTGCAGAGTTCTAAGCAAAGAGAAGCGGTCGATAAAATAAAATTTTATGAGTTGCAAATGTCTAGAAACAAATGAAGAATGAAGATAAAATACATGTTTAGGCACATGATTGAAAGTGACAATACCAGGTGAAAATTATTGACTGGAAAAATAAATAAATAAATAAATAAAAAAAACAAGAAACTATGGCACGAAAACCCCCACATTGTGCATGGGTCAGGTCTTCTATCAAACAGCCCTACGGGCCAAATCATACAGTGGGAAAAAGATGACTCCATATTTGGATTTAGATTTTTTTGTTGTTTACTCATTCTCTGTTTTGCTTTAAGCAGTTCGTCCCAGTGGTTATACTCTGCAAAATGTCCTGTGTTGTTTAATATAAGCAAAGCTTTTGAATTCTTCTTGTATAGTCTCGTAAATATCACTTTGACCTCGAGTTGCTGAGTCTGTGTAAACAACTCCGATACCAGGGTTATTTTAAGTAGCAGTTTATATTTCAGAGAAAAAGATTCCAAATTATTTCACTAAATAAATATTACAGTTCTTACTCTTTACAAGTCAAAGGTTATATTTGATTATTTTCCCCCAAAGTCTCTGATATAAATGTTTTGTTCTGTGAACCATCGCCTTGAATCAACAAGTGGCCAAATTAAAAGACATTGTTTCGCCATTATAAATGTTCAATTAAAAAAATGTTCATCTGTCTTTTTATTTATGTACATTTTGTCTTCCAAACATCACTTTAGACAAAAATCCAAGCACCGTATTTACTAACATTCAGTAGGCAGAGCTTAGCTTGAAAAACTTTTTCTTTCCCTGTAATTATAATTGAACTCTGTTCTTTAGCTCAAATTAAAAATAACTCATAATATATATTTATGGAATATTTTGCCAGGAAGGATACTTTGAAATTTATAGTTGTTTTCAAGCACATACTAATAAATACATTCTTAAACATACAGCAGTTACAATATAACTATAAATCCCATGTTACACATGCAATAGATGTAGAAAATACAAAAATTTATTGACTATGAGTGCAGTTGCGTTTTGATTTAATGTAGATGGGTGCAAACTTTTGAGTTTTTCTTGTAGCTTTAAGGAACGAGACATGGAGAAGTAGGAATGCGATGAGTTCCTGTAGCTTTAAGGAATACAATATAGATGTAGTTTGATGAGAAGAGTTCTTGTAGCTTTAAGGAACGAGATATTAAGATATTTTGATGAGAGAGTTCCTATAGCTTTAAGGAACACAATATGTAGAACGTTTGATGAGAGAGTTCCTGTAGCTTTAAGGAACACAATATGAAGATAGTTTGATGAGAGAGTGCCTGTAACTTTAAGAAACTCGAGTATAATTTAAGTGACTTATTTTTATATGGTTATTTTTATAATAAGTTCATAAGACGAGTCCATGTGAATAAGTTCATGTAGTAATTACCATAATAACTTCCAATTAATCTCAGTAGGGAGACACGTAGTGAAAACTGAAGTGCCAATGGAAGGTAATCATCCAACAATATAACTTGCGTTTATGATGATGTGCTTTACGAAGCAGAGAGAATCCAAAGATAATCCGAGGGGGCCGGGCCGCATGGAAGCAGACCATCATGGCTCTGAGCCCGAGCCCCGAAAACCGGCACTAAAAACGCATATGCACGGTCCCAACGCCAAATATCTATACGTACTGCAACAAAGGACACCCCAGCTCCATTCCAATACTAAACATGAGGCCAACAATGCACCAGGAGCACCGAAACTGACGCACCCAGCCTACCTGCCTCCACCAGCTGAGACACCAGCAGCAGATAAGCATGATCCACACACCCAAAAAGAAATGCGCACTAGAGGCATGGAGGGCAATGCGGGCTCTGGGCACGGCCCCGCTTCCCCCCTTGGCCGGTGGGGGTAATCCCAGCCACGTGGGGACGGCACACGCTGGGGCGGGAGCCTCCGACCTCAGCCCATGAATTAATAATAGGAACTTTTATAAAGTGCTTCATACTTAGACGCTCATCAGACACTAATGGTTATTACCATAGGCGTGCGCAGCCTATTGCATAAGGGTGTGCACCCTAAAGCACAAACACATACGCCCAGATACAGTAGCGTACATACCAGGGTCGCAGGGGTCGCGGCTGCGACGGGGCCGAGCCCACCAGGGGGCCTGGCCGCCCCTGCGACCCGGTATGTACCCACAGGGCCAGCCTCTTCCCCTGGGGGGTCCAGGAGCCGGCCACCTCAGGACCCCCCGAGGCTGGCCCTGCTGACCCCGGCGGGCGGGCGGGCTGGCTGTCTGGGTGGCCGGTGCGCGAGGGAGCACTCTCCCCTGTGTGCTTCCTCTTCAGCTCCCTCGTGCACCGTACTGATACCGGAGCCGGAAGATGACGTCATCTTCCGGCGCCGGCATCCCTATGCAGCGCGCGAGGGAGCTGAAGAGGAAGCACACAGGGGAGAGTGCTCCCTCTCGCACCGGACACCCAGACAGACAGCCAGCCAGCCCGCCCGGGTCAGCAGCACCTCTGGACCCCAGGGAATCCCCCCAGCTCTCCAAAAGGTAAGGAGGCTGGGGGGATTAAATTAAAAAAAAAAAGTGTGTTTGTGTGTGTTAGTGTGTGTGTGTGTTAGTGTGTTTGTGTGTGTGTGTGTGTGTGTGTAGTGTGTGTGTGTTAGTGTTTGTGTGTTAGTGTTTGTGTGTGTTAGTGTGTGTGTGTGTGTGTGTGTGTGTTAGTGTGTAGTGTGTTGTGTGTGTGTGTAGTGTGTGTGTAGTGTGTGTTGTGTGTTAGTGTGTGTGTGTGTTAGTGTTTGTGTGTATGTTAGTGTTTGTGTGTATGTGTTAGTGTGTGTTTGTGTTAGTATTTGTGTGTGTGTGTTAGTGTGTGTGTCAGTGAGTGTGTCTGTTATTGGGTGTGTGTCTGCTAGTGAGTGTGTTACTGTGTGTGTCTGTTAGTGAGTGTGTGTTTGTCAGTGAAAGTGTATGTTTTGTAAGTGAGTGTGTATGTATGTCTGTCACTGAGTGTGTCTCTGTCAGTAAATGTGTGTGTCTGTTAGCTAGTGTGTATGCGTCTGTTCGTGAGAGTGTGTGTGTGTCTTCAGCATTTACCTTTCTCCAGCGTCGGACTCCCTTGGCGCTGGGGATCCCTCCGCCTCTCAGCTCCGATACCGATATTTGCTATCCAACACCATAATTCTCTCAACATGTACTAAGCACTTAGGCAGGAGGGCAAATGCAATCCAAGCTTAAAATATGACTGCAAACTTTATTTGATTTTCTAAATTAAGCTTCAAGCATGCAGATAATCCGTATTATTAGTACCATTAATTTTAAGCAACATAAGTTCACAAACCTTGTTATTATAAGCATTACAGTTATGTGTAAGTAAATTACCATTAATCAAACCAGACTAAGTTTTTCTGTGCAGTGCACTATGCCGACATTGGTTAAACGCGACTGATCTAATGATGCCTATATTTGTAGCCTTTTATGCCTCTGCGCAGGCAACCATACGCATTATATGCACCAAGATACAAAAAAGACTTCAGGCTTAATGGGTGTTACCACCCCTTAGGTCTTCTGTCTTTAAGAGTGCAGCGCTGAGTATTGTATGAGAGCACAGTGAGTTACCTGTGATTCAAAGACAATTATCCTTTATATTCTCCAATGTAATGTACATACAAAAGAAAACAGAAATATATACAGATAATTGTGCAGTATGTTAGGTGTTTTAGTAAAGACTTGAGTGAGTAACATATATATCTACACTCACATTTTTTAGAGCCTTTTCAAGTGAATTAGGCTCTAAACTTCCGTGTATCTGTGTCTTTAAGGGTAGATCACACGACCCCTCTCTCCATGGTAGAGTATGTATTTTCCTCTCCACAGCGTATATAGAAGACACAGAATTATCCAGGTAGACCGATAGTCTCAGGGATAGACTCTATATCCAGTAGGCTATCGGAATACCTGGACAAATGTTTACAACATTTGGTTCAAAAAACTCCAAACTACCTCAAAGATAGATTAAACATCATACAAACACTACAACATATTCAATGGGAAACCAACTACATCTTAGTAACGGCTGATGTTAGCTCCCTTTACACGATTATCTCACACATGAAAGGGTTAGAAGCAGTAGAGTTCTTTCTAAAAAAGGATAATACTTACCCTGAAGAACAAATAAGTTTTATTATGGAAGGAATAGATCTCATCCTTCATAACAACTATTTTTGGTTCAATAACGAATTCTTTTTACAAAAAGTCGGCACCACTATGGGGACAAGGTTCGCTCCAAGCTATGCTAATCTATTCAAGGCCCATTGGGAAACACAATTTATAGACAATAATAATCTAGAGTGGAGAGCGAACCTTGTCTCCTACAAGCGATACATAGACGATTTTTTTTTTAATTTGGAATGGTTCAGTGGATCTTTTAAAAACATTTTTGAACTTCTTAAATACAAATAATTGGGGAGTGACATTAACTACAGAATACAGTAAAGACAGTGTAAATTTTTTAGATCTAACTATTTTTATAGAAGACAACAGTATTAAAACTAAAACCTTTTTTAAACCGGTAGATGTAAACAATTACATCTACCTAAACAGTTGCCATTTTTCCCCTTGGCTAAAAAATATACCTAAAGCACAGCTTATGAGGGTCCGTAGAAACTGCACTGACCAAAGCACTTTTGAGGTTCAGGCCATTAAAATCAAACAAGACTTCATGGAAAAAGGGTACAAAGAAACCTCTCTTATAAATACCATTGAGGAAGTTAAGACCATGGAAAGATCCTCATTACTGAAATACAAACCTAAAAATAATAATGAAAACATAAACTTACCATTCATCTGTAATTTCAACCAAGAAAGCCATAAAATCAAACAAATAATAAATAAACATTGGCCTATGCTAAGGAACGATCCTATGCTACATTCCATATTACCAGAGAGACCGAAATTAATATATAGAGGAGCCCCCAATCTAAAACAAAAACTAACACACAACCATATAAAAGAAAATACATCTACCCCCTTCTTCCAGAAAGAAGGTTTTTTCGGCTGTGGACAGTGTCTAGCCTGCAGAAACACAAAAAGTACAAAAAGGCACATTACAGAATTCTATGACCCAAAAGGGGAAAAGAAATATAAAATACGTCAAATGATTACGTGTTTTTCTAAGAGGGTTGTATACATTTTAAAGTGTCCTTGCAATTTGTTCTATGTAGGCAGAACAAAACGTCCCTTACAAACACGAATAAATGAACACATTAGAAATATCAGAAAAGGGTACGATAAACACAGTGTTTCAGAACACTTTAGTTTAATGCATAATAAAGACCCCCAATTTCTAGAATTCATGGCCATCCAGAAAATTACACTCAACTGGAGAGGGGAAGATGAAATTAGAAAATTGGGAAGAATCGAAACAAAATGGATTTTCAATCTTAACACTCTAGCACCTATGGGTTTAAATGCTGATTTTGAGTTATGTCACTTTTTATAAAACATATAAACCACAAATATTGCTTTTTACTGGGTCTGCTATCTTGCATGTTCTTATATATGAGCCATCACTGCTTTAAACAATGTAAAAGCAAGTGTACTCATTTCATGTAAATCTTATATATTTTTAGCAATGAGAAAAAATAGCAGTTGAAATCAGTGGTAAAATATGTTTATATAAATAGAGTTTCACCACAATGCACCTTTTAAACACAAGTCACTTTCCATTCTTTTTTATTGTGTTCAAGATCTGCATGCTTTGCACATAAGGGATACTGTTAACTGTATAAAAAATTAATACGTTCAAATACATTTGCCTGTTTATACACAATGTGTAAAAAGTACAGCACACAATAATTTTTAATTATGTATGTCTCTTTATTTTTATTTTAAACTGTATATGAGCCTAAGGAGGCTCTAATGTGGACTGATTAAACCTCCCATTGTGGACTATATTCCCCGTGAAAGACCGGACGAAAACTGGAAGTGCCGCGCTGAGCGCAAAACACTATGGATCCTGTAGTGCCGAAAACCCAGAAGTGACGCGACGGCTTTTCAGCCGCGTCATGTGACACAAGGAACCTACACAATTGGAGGATGACAATTTCGGCGGGATTTTGAACGCTCAAAACAGAGGACACCCAGAGGAAACCCACAAGCTGACTGAGGAAGCCGTTTTTACCGGCAAAACGCGTTTTGGCTCTTAAAGTGGACTCACTATTTTTTCTTAGACCACCAATATTTGCAATATTTTGTTCTTATTCATTTTTTATTTTCTAGTAATACTCTTTTATTGAATTTATATATTCTGAAATAAATTCCCTTATTTTATACAATCCACTGTATCCAGCACCAGTGATTCCAGGGAAGGGGTAGTGTCACCCCACAAATTGACACTAGGCCTATACACTTAGAGCCAGTTACCAAAAGGCTCTAAACAAGGTGAGCACTTTTATTATTTAAATATATAAGAAATATTACAAAAGATGCTACACTTAGTTCGATAATTCTGTGTCTTCTATATACGCTGTGGAGAGGAAAATACATACTCTACCGTGGAGAGAGGGGTCGTGTGATCTACCCTTAAAGACACAGATACACGGAAGTTTAGAGCCTAATTCACTTGAAAAGGCTCTAAAAAATGTGAGTGTAGATATATATGTTACTCACTCAAGTCTTTACTACAACACCTAACATACTGCACAATTATCTCTATATATTTCTGTTTTCTTTTGTATGTACATTACATTGGAGAATATAAAGGATAATTGTCTTTGAATCACAGGTAACTCACTGTGCTCTCATACAATACTCAGCGCTGCACTCTTAAAGACAGAAGACCTAAGGGGTGGTAACACCCATTAAGCCTGAAGTCTTTTTTGTATCTTGGTGACTATTTTTGTTTAGTGGGCTTTGAGGAGTACCCATAGAGTGTATATAGCAGCTAAAATCAACTATCTATATCTACTAATTAGCGCCATATATTCCACACCTATTGTAAATATATCTAAATTTGTTGCATACGCATTATATGTCTATTATCTGATTTATTATGCCTCTGCGAAGGCAACAGTGCATCAATATTTCGCATATGATCTATGTCTGCTACCATTTAACCCCTTAAAACCGGAGGGCGTGCTCTTACGCCCTATTCTAAGCGGCTCTAAACGCCGCAGGGCGTAATAGTACGCCCTCCGGTTTTTCTTACTTACCCGGTCACCGGCGTTTGGGGAGACTCACCTGGGATCCCAGGGAGTCCCCCACAGTGGATCCTGCCTCCTCCGGCCCCCCCCCCGGCCATGTGAGAGTGAGGTCCTTGCGAGGACCTCACAATCACATGGCCAGGTTAGCTGTATTGCCAGCAGGGGGACTGCCTGTAATGACAGTTAGTCCCCCTGCTGGGTGGAAATGAAATAAAATAAAGTTAAAATCAGTGTAAAAAAAAAAAATATATATATATACTTAGATCATATATATATATATATATTGATATATATGATCTAAGTATATATATACACATATACATGCACACACATACACTGTCTAGGTGTATTTTACTATTAAAAAATATATATATATATATATATATTAATATCAAATTACACAAAGACTGATACTGATTAAATATATATATATAATTATTGTTATTTCTTATATATATATTTATATCAAAATACACGTAGAACGAAATAATATATATATCTATATACATAAATATATACGTATATATCACTATATATATACCTATATGTAATAAAAATATTTAAAAAAAATTATATATATATATATATATATACTTATATATACACATACGTATATATATATACATATATTAATTCTACATATATATTTATGTAATATTTTTACATAATTAGGTATTTTAATTAATTACAATTAGCGGGACCTGCCTGACAACCCATGCCGAAAGTAAAGGGAATGTAATTTGCTAGCACTATATTTAACCCTATAACTTTCCAAGACACCATAAAACCTGTACATGGGGGGTACTGGTCTACTCGGGAGACTTCGCTGAACACAAATATATCAAAACACTAAAATGTATTACAACAATGATATCGCCAGTAAAAGTGACGTTTTTTTCATTTTTCACACACAAAGCACTTACACGGACGATATTATTGCTGTGATACTTTTTACTGTTTGAAACACAAATATTTGTGTTCAGTGAAGTCTTCCGAGTACAACAGTACCCCTCATGTACAGGTTTTATGGTGTTTTCAAAAGTTACAGCGTCAGATATAAGGCTTGTGTTTCATTTTTTTCACATTAAAATTTGTCAGATTGGTTACGTTGCCTTTGAGACCCTATGGTAGCCCAAGAATGAAAATTACCCCTATGATGGCATACCATTTGCAATAGTAGACAACCCAAGGTATTGCAAATGGGGTATGTCCAGTCTTTTTTAGTAGCCACTTAGTCACAAACACTGGCCAAAATTGGCGCTTTTTTGCATTTTTCACACACAAACAAATATTAACGCTAACTTTGGCCAGTGTTTGTGACCAAAAAAAGACTGGACGTACCCCATTTGCAATACCTTGGGTTGTCTACTATTGCAAATGGTATGCCAGTTGGGCTACTATACAGTCTCAAAGGCAACGTAACCAATCTGGCGAATTTCAATTTCAAATGTAACGTGCTATATTTGACCCTGTAATGTCCCAAAACACCATAAAACCTATACATAGGGGGTACTGTTTTACATGTGAGACTTTGCTGAATACAAATATGTGTATTTTATTGCAGTAAAAGCAAACAGTATTATGACATTGACAGTTAAAATGTCATGTAGAACTAAATAAATAACATTTCTTATTTTCTCCCATTTTTTTCATATTAAATTATGTTTCATAGCTAAATATTTGATATTAAATGAAAGTCCTGTTTCCCCTGAATAAAATGATATATAATAAGGGTGGGTGCATTTAATATAAAAGAGGTGAATTACGGTTGGACAGACATGTAGCGCAAATGCCAGGTTTTGTTTACGTTTTGTTTTGTTCACAACGTGTACATTTGTCTCAGTCCTTAAGGGGTTAATGTGCAAAATAAAAACAATTTGAAATCAAAGATAATCCGAGTCAATTGGAAGAAGAATGGAGATCAGCGGTTACAACAATCCAGGTTCGGTACACATAATTCGTAGAAAGAGAGAGCTTGATTGTAGCCAGTCTGATTGATCAGGGAAGCTTCAAAATAATCAAGCACTTTGAATCTGGCGCGGTTCTAAGTAGCGTGAGGAAGCCACGTCAGAGGTGGCGTGTCAATAGTCTGTGAACCCGGAAGTGTCGGATTGCAGCAAAGCCGCTAGTTAAGTTCTGACAATATGCCTGGATCTGAGAGTTGGCCAATATAGATTTTAATCCATGACAATGATAGTTACATGAGAAAACAAAGCAATATTGCGAATTGTGGGGAGATCGATACAGGTTTTATTTTCGTACAAACACTGCGTTTGGGATAATATTTAGAGCAAATCTTTTTGATATTTACACAGGATGAGAGATTAGAATTTAATCACAGATTGAGATATTTATAGGAGGTAACTGTGGCCAGGTTATAATTACACATTGTTACAATGCTTAAAGGAATATTCCAGGTGCCATGACCACTTTATGTTCGGGTGCATGGAGTCTGTGTGTGCATCGGAGAGCTGCAGCAGACAAATGTTGCAATTCTATTTCAGAGCAGACCAGGAACCTAATGAGACCCAAGTGAAAGATCATACTGTTGCCAAATGGGTTGCCCCATTATCTGGAAACAGGGCCAAGGTTCTCCTGGCATCATAACCCCAACAGCAGACTTGATTCCCTGTAATGGCGCATAGGTTTACCCTATAATCTGGGCACCGCTTGGCAACAACTGTCCTCAATTGTCCAGTGGCAACATCTGGCTTTTGAAGAAGTCATAAAGCAATCTTGACAGCCAGTCATAACTTGGTCACTCTCAGCCAATGAATGCAGCTTTAAGCATAGAATTATGTACATAGTTGACATTAGTAAAAACATTGTATCATACAGGCTCCAGGCACCATGACCACTTCAGTAACTTTAGTAACCTTTTAGTTCATGTTTTTCTATCCAATAAGTTGCCACTGAAATGGTAGTTTTCCTAAAACCAGTGCAATAATACATATTAACCAGTTAGTGGATAAGCTAACTAAATAATGAATAATATTTTTTGGTATTCACCATATGTCTGTATAGTACAGCAATGACTGATATAGTGGGGCTGTAGGCAAAACTAAACCAAATATAAGACAAAAATAAATATAAATAAGCTGAAAAAAGTATTTAGAAAGGGAACCAAACTTGTACATTATGGACCAAACAACTTGACACATCCAACATATGTCCAGCGTATGACGTTATTACGTATGTAACATCATCGCACGAATAATGCTCGCAATACAGTTGCACAATAGATGTGCGTAACATCATCGTGTAATCAATGTATGCGATGTCAGTGCGCAATAGGAGACTGGAGATCTGGGCAATAAATGTGCCTATAACGCATTGCGGTGCCTGGACTTTTTTTCTTCAATTGGTAACTATATTCTGCTGGGGTGGTCCTGGCCCATTGTCTAGTTAAGCACCCATTTGACTTAATGTGGATTGAATGCAATTTCTACTACTTCTTTGTGGGACTTCAGGATAGTGTCCTAAGAGATACTCGGTTGTGTTACTATTACTTTTTCCAGTTGTGGTGACATTGATTGGGGCCGTATTGAGTTGGGGTGTGTAGCAGACATAAGTTAAAATAGAATCTAGAAACTCTTCTGCTGCACGTCCAATCTAATACCATCTTTCTCTGGAAGTGAATATGCTCCTGGTTATCTGGACAAGCACAGTCATAGGTCATGCAGGGAATCATGGGACATTTGGAATTTGCATCAGTTGCCAAACTATGCCAGCACTTCCTTGCATTTGATTCACAACTGTATAGTCTTATTTACCAGGCAAAATTCAGAAAGCAATTACAATAATCAATATCACAATAACTCTTTGGCTCTTTTCTGAGATTAAAGCTTCTAAGAACTTCAAAGAATATTTGTCAGTGTAGTACATCGTAATTTAGTTTCGCTAATCTAAGGTATTTTCTTTTAGTATTACTTTAAAAAGGAGGACGTTGTCATTATTTGAGAAGTGAAAAATCCCAAGTTAATTAAACTATAATTTTAAAACTGAGATTCTGTAGTATAACAGCCGTCCTTTCCGCCATACGAACACACTCATTTTCACCTAGTGCATGTAATACGCAACTAAATAGCATCAAAAAGAAGAACTAGAGTGGAGTGGCCATCCTGTCGAAAAAAGGCAAATGGATATCCACTCCACCAAAGGATATCTCTTCAATTTAAAAATTCATATTACTGGTATAACCTTTATTAAGCCGAATATACATTAACATTAACAAAAAATAATAATAATAAATGTGATAACAGTGAAAAAATTTGTGAAAGCCAAGTGGCACACTTTTAAAATCTGGGTAGATTTGGTACAAATTGCCACATAAATATCAGGAGTAAGATTATGTAGATAAGTGCCAGGAATCAAATTATATAAAAGAGAAAGCGTTCTCAGTATATTATACAGATAAATCAATGCCTGAATACACTCCTCCAAAAATGGGTATATATACCCTGGCTGTATATAGATAAACCTTAAGATTCTGGGTACAGGATATAAAGACTAAAGTAAAGAATACCCTCACATAGCAGGATAGGACATAGATTGTATCTAATCTGTAACAAACAGAAACAAGATCTAAATTAGACTCAAAGGATACACCCATGCAATGGGTGTAAAGTAACCAAACGGTCAATGGATAAATTACTCTTGCACTGGCTGTATTATGGACAGATTATCAATGACAATTTATATTCACAACTTCTGCTTACATCCGAGCGTATTATTGAAAGGGGTATAATATCAAGAAAATCTTGGCAGTACAGGCAGGTGATGGCCAATTACATAGGTAGGAGGCTCACCTAAGTATATAAGTGAACTTAGGGAATTATTAGAATGGCTGAGAGTAGTTACACACTAAATATAAATAATAACCTGCAGGTGTTCAATGGCACTAGTTGGATAGGTGTATTTGTGACACCTACAATGGAAAAGTCACCCACCAGCCGACAGAATCTTAGTGCAGACTTGAACTGCTTCCAGTAAATCCTCCCCCCGCCTCAAATCACTGGCTAAACTTGCCTCCAAAGATAAATGAAATAGAATCCACCTTCTACCTCCTACTGCTGCTTCGAGGCAGCCTGCCTAGTAACCTGCCTGTCAATCCCCACTTGCTGTAACCCACATAGAGATCAGCCGTCTACATCTCCCAGAAATAAGAATAAATATCGGCAGAGAGAAACGCTTGACGCGCGTTTCGGCGCGATAACACGCCTTTGTCAAGAGCTCCCGCCTGCCTTTTATCCTGCCTTTTATCTGAACACATACGCAAACCTTCTATGCAATTCACAGCCATTGACTTTATTTAACGTTAACAATCAGATCCCTATTTATCTGTCCATCTCGATACATGAAACTACACCATCTCTTAGCTGCAATATGGTACATGGACTAAATGTAGAACTAAATGGACATTAAATAAAACTTATATTTGTTAATATTTAAATGCTTGCAGAAATAGCAAATTTTATGTATAAATGATAATACATGAGAAGAAATTGTAAGAAAATAAAAAGAGACTGCGTAATGAGAGATTCCCCCCGAACACCAAGATTCTTTATAGCATTATTTCTCTTTATGATAATAATCTATATTATCTATTTTTACATGAATTAAAAAAAAATTGTTATTTAAAAAATATACATATTTGTAAAATTTTGGTTGCAAAACACCCAGGCAGGGCTGTCTTTAAAGGGGGACAAACAGGGCAGCTTCCCTGGGCCCAGTTACTCCTGGGGGGCCCAAAGAAGCTGCCCTGTGGGCCCCCTGCCTGTGTCCAAAGCCTGTGAGTCTAGGAAAAGTTAGGAAAAAGCTTATTTAGGGTAAATTTTAAAACCTAAAAGGGGGAAGAGGGGGAAGGAGACAGAGACAAGCTAATAAGCATAAGCAATTAAAAAATAATAAATAAATGTAAACATTTTAATAATGACATTGGATTCATTGTTTCACTATAATTAAAAAATAAATACATTGAAAAAGGTACTTTTTTTAAGCTGCACATTGAACTGAGCATAAAACATGTTTGTCATTTTGATCAATTAAAACAAACAAACAAACAAACAAAAACCCAAATCAATATACTTTGTTCCATGGGCTTTTCTTGCAAGTTTGTATCTACTGTTTAAGACTTGGATTTTACTTTTTGAAAGAGCTTAATGTGCTTTTCATCCTGAAAGTAACCAAAGACAAAGCAGCAAGCCGGCAAGGTTTGATGTGGTTGGAAAGTGAATGAAATTGGAAATAGCTTCACAAAGAAAGGAAGCTTTACATTGTCCATTGGCCACAAACACAATGTGAGCTCCTTGGGCTCTCTTGTGAGATATGTTCTGAGTATAAAACAACAGAATTGTTAAATATACATTTTATTACATTTTCTTTATGATTTTCTCAATGTTTGGTGTGTCCCTCTAAGTCCATTTTGCTTGTGCACTCATTTTGTCTTCAGACGAAAGAATGTTTTATTTATATACCCATTCCAGGACTGGAAACAGCTTGTAAATGAATATCAGGGTATTTTAGGAGGTCATTGCTACACAGAATATTATTGATAGATATAGCACTGAGTAAGTATACATTTTGGGGCCTCAAATCTAGACATAGTTTTATGTTCATTTGTTATTTTTTTTCAGCACTAATTTACTGTTTCATAAATGGATTTCTGAAATAAACATAAATATTATCTCAGTGTTTTTGCAAACTAGCAGCTCCTCAGCTCCCTGTGTCATTTCCTTTCCAGATCTTAACCAGTTTCCATATTGGAGCCAAGCAGAGCAAAGCAATGATTCTGTAGGGATGGTAAATCGACTGGCAAAGTTGGAGCTAAAATTGATGATATGATATGACTAGCTCTAGTCACCCCTTGGTTATTTTAGTTCAGATTTAATTCTCTAAAAATTTGGAGTTAGTGAACAACCATGTAATGGTGCATTCGTGCCCCTAAACCTTTGTTATCCCATTTTTAAATTGCATTTTGCACATCTGCCATTAACTTTGTGGCTGAAGCTGCAGGATTGCACCAGCACAGAACAAGACATCCCACTGTGCTAATATATATATATATAGTGTATAATATCTGTTGGCATTACTGAAAATGTTTACAAGGAAGCCAGCTGTAGAATTATTTTACATTAAAAGTGCAGAAATACTGTAAAAGAAATCCCCTTACTGTCATCTCAGCTTCAGTGTGGTTCTCATGTTTTTGAAAACCACATTTTTGAGCTGGAGCAATGTCCAGTTTGCCTGCCTCCTTAATAGAGGCTATTCATGGGGTCTCTCCCTTCCTGCCTTATACAGGAGAGATTACATAGATCAATATATGCTGAAAACCTTTCTGATTAGGATGTGAGTTGTAATCCAGAAGGGCCAAGAAATTTCTTGCACACAATTTGATGGTACATAGTAATGACAGAGATCAAGAATCAGAACCGGTTTATATTTTTTTTTTATCAATGCGTTAAAGCTAACTTGCATGAGAGCTGGGTAACTGGAGCATTGACACTATGCGTGTTTAATACATTCAGACGTAGGCAGCCTGTCCAAAGTGTCTCGGTTTATACTGAAAAATTGCATAAAAATTTGATTGGCAGCAATGCAAGCTTCTGGTAGTTCTGGTTCTGGTAGTTTCTTTTAGTAGTTTCTTTATTGGGCTAACAGAAATGTGTAATGATGTGCTTTCGAGAGTTCCTCGAAAGTCTAAAGCATTAGTTTAATTCTAGACTTGAGTTGGCATTGTCAGACAGGAACAAGCATTTATGGCTTTCAATAAATTATCTGCTAGCATTAATTAATTTTCTTCTCTAGGGCTGCACCGTTTCTGTGGAACTCAATTCCCCTCTCTGTTAGACTTTCACCCAGTCTTCACTCCTTCAAAAAATCATTGAAAACTCACTTCTTCAAGGAAGCATGTCAATTAAACTGTTAACAGCATTCCTACCCTGCACCCTGATTCCTCTCCTTCAACTGTCATAAAAAAAATTAAAATAATAATAAAAATAATAAATCACCTACTAAGCCCTCAGTGAGTTCTATTCTAGCAACTTACTTTTCTACCCTTACCCTTTGTGTCACTATACCCCACTCCCTCTAGTATGTAAGCTCATTGAGCAGGGCCCTCTGTTACTGTGTGTCCAACTCGTCTGATTACAAATACATGTCTGTTCGTCCACCTATTGTACAGGGCTGAGGAATTTCTTGGCACCTTATAAATAATAATAATAATAATAATAATAATAACAATTAGGTTCTTCTCAGTGTCTTCCCAGTATCATCAAGTCACCATCTCACTAGGGGATGGTCACAACAGTAAAGAATTCATTGTGATCATTTACCATGGATTTAATGAATGCAGTGAACCAACAAGTGGGAAACCATAAAAATTGCATACCACCTGTCCTAGTTCTGCAACCTCCTTCTACAATTCCAGCCTCTCCTCTCAACTAGACATCATGGCACCTTGTATATTTAAACGCCGCAGGCCCCCCCAACAACAACCCTGGCACACCAAGCTCACTCCAAAAATGCTGCAGAACTGCTGAACGCTGTTGGAGAAAGTCTCACTGTGCATCTGACTTTCTCCACTATAAATTTATGCTGAGCTCATACAGCTTGGCTCTTTCCTCTGCAAAAGTTAATTACTTAAATACCCTCATAACCACACTCTCCCGCGAACCCAAACGACTATTTCACACATTTAACTCTCTTCTTCGCCCTGCTGTTCCTCCTCCACCTACTAACTTGACCACCTCAGACTTTGCAACTCACTTCACTGACAAGATCTCTACAATCAGAGAAGCGATCTCTCATCTTTCTTCTTCCCCTTACAATACTTCCCCTAACTTCACTCCCTCTGCTGTTCTATGTTCATTCGCACCCGCTGCATTGGAAGAGGTTTTTGCTCTGCTCCAGTCCTCCCGTCCTACCACCTGCTCCCTAGATCCAATTCCCTTGCATCTCATCTGTACTCTGTCTTCTTCTCTTTCCCCACCTCTCACTAAAATTCTCAATCTCTCTCTCTCCTCTGGTATATTTCCATTGCCCTTCAAACATGCAACTGTAACCCCAATTCTAAAGAAGCCCAATCTTGACCATAACTCCCAATCCAACTATCATCCTATCTCGCTACTGCTTTTTGCATCCAAGATCCTTGAAAAAATTGTGTATGCGAGATTGACAGACTTCCTCGACTCCAACTCTCTGCTAGACCCGCTTCAGTCTGGTTTCAGCACTGACCAAAGTATCCATTCCAATAATCTACTTGCTGCGAAATCTCGTGGTCACTACACTATCTTAATTCTCCTTGACCTGTCTGCGGCTTTTGACACAGTTGATCATCAACAGCTTCTTCTCATCCTCCGCAATATCGGTCTACAAGATACTGCTCTCTCCTTGTGCTCCTCCTACCTCTCCCAGCGCTCTTTCAGTGTTTCTTTCTCTGGCTCTGCTTCTTCTCCCCAACTCCTCTCTGTTGGTGTCCCCCAAGGTTCAGTCCTTGGTCCCTACTGTTCTCCATCTATACTGCCTCCCTTGGTAAACTCATTAGCTCCTTTGGCTTCCAATATCATTTCTATGCAGATGACACGCAAATCTACCTGTCCTCTCCTGATCTCTCCCCGTCCCTCTTGACTAGTGTCTCTGACTGCCTCTCTGCTGTTTCTAACTGGATGGCTGCCCACTTCCTTAAACTAAACTTGATCAAAACTGAAATTCTGGTCTTTCCTCGTTCAAGTGTTGTTACTCCTGTGTCTGTCTCCCTCCAAGTCAACGGTGCTACCATCAGCTCCACCACGCAGGCTCGCTGCCTAGGTGTTCTCTTTGATTCCAACCTCTCCTTCAAGCCTCATGTTCAATCTATCGCCAAATCCTGTCATTTCCATCTCAAAAATATTGCGTGCATCCGCCCCTACTTAACGACAGATGCGACTAACGTGTTGGTCCATTCCACTGTCCTTTCTTGCCTTGACTACTGTAATCCGCTTCTCAGTGGTCTTACGTGCTCCCAACTTGCGCCGTTACAGTCCATAATGAATGCGACGGCGAGGCTCATCTTCCTGTCCGCCCGCACCTCCCATGCCTCACCCTTATGTCAGTCCCTACATTGGCTTCCTATAAAATAGAGAGCTCAATTTAAAATTCTGGTTCTTGCTTTCAAATCTCTACATAATGCTGCTCCCACCTATCTATCCTCCCTTATATACAAGTATGTCCCGTCTAGGCCCTTATGATCTGCTGAAGACTTACGTCTATCTTCTGTCCGTACTCCCACCTCTGATGCTCGCCTTCAAGATTTCTCGAGGGCTGCACCGTTCCTGTGGAACTCGCTTCCCTCCTCCGTTAGATGCTCATCCAGTCTCCACTCCTTCAAAAAATCGTTAAAAACCCACTTCTTCATAAAAGTGTATCAATTAAACTGTTACACATAGCTCCAGACTGATTCCTCTTCTGCAACTGTCATTAGTCTAATACTATCCTTACCTTTACTCCCTCTAGCATGTAAGCTCATTGAGCAGGGCCCTCAACCCCTCTGTTCCCGTGTGTCCAACTTGTCTGGTTACAACTACATGTCTGTTCGTCCACCCATTGTAAAGCGCTGCGGAATTTGACGGCGCTCTATAAATATCATAATAATAATAATAATAATAAGGCTAACAAAGCATCAGGGGAGATATGGTCCTCGACATCTGAAGTGCGGAAGGTTACCAATGCTGGTAGAGACTTTTTGCAGCTGTATCCCCTTTAAAAGACAGAAGCACCTTAAATTTGGGTAAAATTATAATGCTGTTAAATGGCAAAAATTAATTTGTGCATCAAGAGCTATAATGTAGATTTAACGCTCTTAAACATTTAAAGAAGGGGATCAGGGTAGCCTGGCATGGTGGGTCACAAAGGGCATCGTGCCCTAACCTGGTAGATCTATACCAGGGATAGGCAACGTTCGGCATTCCAGATGCTGTGGACTACACCCCCCATAATGCTCTTACATCCATATTGCTGGCAAAGCATCATGGGAGGTGTAGTCCAAAACATCTGGAGTGCCGAAGGGTGCCTATGCCTGATCTATACTGTATTAATGTACTTTATAACAGAAAGCTTCATCCTTGGTCTTCTGAACAGGTTCCTGATTTATAATCTCTTATTTATATAAAAAGAAAAAAAACAGCTGTTTGTTTCTATTGAACACTGAGCTGCAAAGAGATTTCTAAAGCTCAATATTTACTGGAGAAGCACAGGCAAGTGTCCTTCAAACAGTACTATTTTTAACCAATATCCACATGCTATTCGTAACGGGCAAGAGAATGATTTGATTTGCAGAAGAAGGACTGCAGTATATGTCACAAATATAAGGTGCACCCTCTATTGAAGAGGCTTCATACAATGTAGCAGCAGCATGCAGAATGGGAGGCACTGACACAATGAAGAATACAGCTTGGGCAACATGTATTCCACCAACCCAATCACCTTGACATTCCTGTGCATAATTCATTTAACCATATACATACCTAGCTCTCTGTGCCATTTTAATTATAGCTTTTTGAGCACTTACTGTCTGTCTTAAGTGTTGATTTTGAAAGTTAAAATTAATTTCCTATGTCAAATGTCGTTCTAATTAATCATCTTAGTAAATGTCTTATAAATGTATCAAATTGCTGAAGAATCAGATAATCACATCCATTAAAAAAGCACCACCGATGTAATATTTTTTTCTCATTACATATCAGTTTCAGATCAGGACTTTCAGCTCTTACAGAAAGAAGGAAAATCTGCTTAATGTTTTATTATCGTGTGGCTTCAAAACCGCTTCATTTTATACAGGGATATTTGTTTAATTAAAGGACCACTCTAGGCACCCAGACCACTTCAGCTTAATGAAGTGGTCTGGGTGCCTGGTCCAGCTAGGGTTAACCCATTTTTTTAATAAACATAGCAGTTTCAGTGATTTTCACAGTGAGAGCACGCCAGCGTCCATAGGAAAGCATTGTGAATGCTTTCCTATGCGACGGGCTGAATGCGCGCGCAGCTCTTGCCGCGCGTGCGCATTCAGCCCAGGAGGAGGAACGGAGGAGGATCGGAGGAGGAGAGCTCTCCGCCCAGCGCTGGAAAAAGGTAAATTTAACCCCTTTCCCCTTTCCAGAGCCGGGTGGGAGGGGGACCCTGAGGGTGGGGGCACCCTCAGGGCACTATAGTGCCAGGAAAACGAGTATGTTTTCCTGGCACTATAGTGGTCCTTTAAGAATTTTGTGGGAATGGGACATTTTTAGACCACTATAGTCAAGGTAAAAAAAAATGATATTTTGGAGAATTATTCTATTTCTGAAAAACAAATTGAATTCTATTTGAATAGAAAGATAGAACAGAATGTGGAGAAAAGTAAAACAAAAAACAAAACCAAAGAAATGACAAAAGGACGTATCGCGAGGGGCGGAGCCAAGCGGGCGAGCTGAATGGCCGCACATTGTCTGAGCTCTGACCGCGGAACCCAAACAACTACCGCACAAGACCCTAAAATTGGGCTACCCACGACAGGGGAACCCCCCACGAGACTGTGGACACACCATGGGTCGCAAATCAAAGAAGATGAGGCCAGAAAAGACACGGATAGGCTTCGATATCGGAGACATGCTGCGGCAGGCCAGTGGAGGGACGAGACCAAAGATGGCCGACCATCCTGCAACGTACTCTGACCTCTCAGACGACATGTCCCCTGACGAGGACAGCGA